>OZ010736.1:127332277-127797277 GCA_963932295.1 Tipula lateralis
TCAACCCCATTTCGATACGATGGGGTTGAACCTTTTGTTATTGACTTGGTATTTGTGCCATTTTCACAATATTTAATCACATCGAAATAAAGGGTCTACAGTATCGAAGATTGGCCAACTCACAGAGGTTTTCAACGAACATGGCATATATGGTTAGTTAGGCTAAGATACACTCTATGATAAATTATCAACCCCATTTCGATACGATGGGGTTGAACCTTTTGTTATTGACTTGGTATTTGTGCCATTTTCACAATATTTAATCACATCGAAATAAAGGGTCTACTGTATCGAAGATTGGCCAACTCACAGAGGTTTTCAACGAACATGGCATATATGGTTAGTTAGGCTAAGATACACTCTATGATAAATTATCAACCCCATTTCGATACGATGGGGTTGAACCTTTTGTTATTGACTTGGTATTTGTGCCATTTTCACAATATTTAATCACATCGAAATAAAGGGTCTACTGTATCGAAGATTGGCCAACTCACAGAGGTTTTCAACGAACATGGCATATATGGTTAGTTAGGCTAAGATACACTCTATGATAAATTATCAACCCCATTTCGATACGATGGGGTTGAACCTTTTGTTATTGACTTGGTATTTGTGCTATTTTCACAATATTTAATCACATCGAAATAAAGGGTCTACTGTATCGAAGATTGGCCAACTCACAGAGGTTTTCAACGAACATGGCATATATGGTTAGTTAGGCTAAGATACACTCTATGATAAATTATCAACCCCATTTCGATACGATGGGGTTGAACCTTTTGTTATTGACTTGGTATTTGTGCCATTTTCACAATATTTAATCACATCGAAATAAAGGGTCTACTGTATCGAAGATTGGCCAACTCACAGAGGTTTTCAACGAACATGGCATATATGGTTAGTTAGGCTAAGATACACTCTATGATAAATTATCAACCCCATTTCGATACGATGGGGTTGAACCTTTTGTTATTGACTTGGTATTTGTGCCATTTTCACAATATTTAATCACATCGAAATAAAGGGTCTACAGTATCGAAGATTGGCCAACTCACAGAGGTTTTCAACGAACATGGCATATATGGTTAGTTAGGCTAAGATACACTCTATGATAAATTATCAACCCCATTTCGATACGATGGGGTTGAACCTTTTGTTATTGACTTGGTATTTGTGCCATTTTCACAATATTTAATCACATCGAAATAAAGGGTCTACTGTATCGAAGATTGGCCAACTCACAGAGGTTTTCAACGAACATGGCATATATGGTTAGTTAGGCTAAGATACACTCTATGATAAATTATCAACCCCATTTCGATACGATGGGGTTGAACCTTTTGTTATTGACTTGGTATTTGTGCCATTTTCACAATATTTAATCACATCGAAATAAAGGGTCTACTGTATCGAAGATTGGCCAACTCACAGAGGTTTTCAACGAACATGGCATATATGGTTAGTTAGGCTAAGGTACACTCTATGATAAATTATCAACCCCATTTCGATACGATGGGGTTGAACCTTTTGTTATTGACTTGGTATTTGTGCCATTTTCACAATATTTAATCACATCGAAATAAAGGGTCTACTGTATCGAAGATTGGCCAACTCACAGAGGTTTTCAACGAACATGGCATATATGGTTAGTTAGGCTAAGATACACTCTATGATAAATTATCAACCCCATTTCGATACGATGGGGTTGAACCTTTTGTTATTGACTTGGTATTTGTGCTATTTTCACAATATTTAATCACATCGAAATAAAGGGTCTACTGTATCGAAGATTGGCCAACTCACAGAGGTTTTCAACGAACATGGCATATATGGTTAGTTAGGCTAAGATACACTCTATGATAAATTATCAACCCCATTTCGATACGATGGGGTTGAACCTTTTGTTATTGACTTGGTATTTGTGCCATTTTCACAATATTTAATCACATCGAAATAAAGGGTCTACTGTATCGAAGATTGGCCAACTCACAGAGGTTTTCAACGAACATGGCATATATGGTTAGTTAGGCTAAGATACACTCTATGATAAATTATCAACCCCATTTCGATACGATGGGGTTGAACCTTTTGTTATTGACTTGGTATTTGTGCCATTTTCACAATATTTAATCACATCGAAATAAAGGGTCTACTGTATCGAAGATTGGCCAACTCACAGAGGTTTTCAACGAACATGGCATATATGGTTAGTTAGGCTAAGGTACACTCTATGATAAATTATCAACCCCATTTCGATACGATGGGGTTGAACCTTTTGTTATTGACTTGGTATTTGTGCCATTTTCACAATATTTAATCACATCGAAATAAAGGGTCTACTGTATCGAAGATTGGCCAACTCACAGAGGTTTTCAACGAACATGGCATATATGGTTAGTTAGGCTAAGGTACACTCTATGATAAATTATCAACCCCATTTCGATACGATGGGGTTGAACCTTTTGTTATTGACTTGGTATTTGTGCCATTTTCACAATATTTAATCACATCGAAATAAAGGGTCTACTGTATCGAAGATTGGCCAACTCACAGAGGTTTTCAACGAACATGGCATATATGGTTAGTTAGGCTAAGATACACTCTATGATAAATTATCAACCCCATTTCGATACGATGGGGTTGAACCTTTTGTTATTGACTTGGTATTTGTGCCATTTTCACAATATTTAATCACATCGAAATAAAGGGTCTACTGTATCGAAGATTGGCCAACTCACAGAGGTTTTCAACGAACATGGCATATATGGTTAGTTAGGCTAAGATACACTCTATGATAAATTATCAACCTCATTTCGATACGATGGGGTTGAACCTTTTGTTATTGACTTGGTATTTGTGCCATTTTCACAATATTTAATCACATCGAAATAAAGGGTCTACTGTATCGAAGATTGGCCAACTCACAGAGGTTTTCAACGAACATGGCATATATGGTTAGTTAGGCTAAGATACACTCTATGATAAATTATCAACCCCATTTCGATACGATGGGGTTGAACCTTTTGTTATTGACTTGGTATTTGTGCCATTTTCACAATATTTAATCACATCGAAATAAAGGGTCTACTGTATCGAAGATTGGCCAACTCACAGAGGTTTTCAACGAACATGGCATATATGGTTAGTTAGGCTAAGATACACTCTATGATAAATTATCAACCCCATTTCGATACGATGGGGTTGAACCTTTTGTTATTGACTTGGTATTTGTGCCATTTTCACAATATTTAATCACATCGAAATAAAGCGTCTACTGCATCGAAGATTGGCCAACTCACAGAGGTTTTCAACGAACATGGCATATATGGTTAGTTAGGCTAAGATACACTCTATGATAAATTATCAACCCCATTTCGATACGATGGGGTTGAACTTTTTGTTATTGACTTGGTATTTGTGCCATTTTTACAATATTTAATCACATCGAAATAAAGGGTCTACTGTATCGAAGATTGGCCAACTCACAGAGGTTTTCAACGAACATGGCATATATGGTTAGTTAGGCTAAGATACACTCTATGATAAATTATCAACCCCATTTCGATACGATGGGGTTGAACCTTTTGTTATTGACTTGGTATTTGTGCCATTTTCACAATATTTAATCACATCGAAATAAAGGGTCTACTGTATCGAAGATTGGCCAACTCACAGAGGTTTTCAACGAACATGGCATATATGGTTAGTTAGGCTAAGATACACTCTATGATAAATTATCAACCCCATTTCGATACGATGGGGTTGAACCTTTTGTTATTGACTTGGTATTTGTGCCATTTTCACAATATTTAATCACATCGAAATAAAGGGTCTACTGTATCGAAGATTGGCCAACTCACAGAGGTTTTCAACGAACATGGCATATATGGTTAGTTAGGCTAAGGTACACTCTATGATAAATTATCAACCCCATTTCGATACGATGGGGTTGAACCTTTTGTTATTGACTTGGTATTTGTGCCATTTTCACAATATTTAATCACATCGAAATAAAGGGTCTACTGTATCGAAGATTGGCCAACTCACAGAGGTTTTCAACGAACATGGCATATATGGTTAGTTAGGCTAAGATACACTCTATGATAAATTATCAACCCCATTTCGATACGATGGGGTTGAACCTTTTGTTATTGACTTGGTATTTGTGCCATTTTCACAATATTTAATCACATCGAAATAAAGGGTCTACTGTATCGAAGATTGGCCAACTCACAGAGGTTTTCAACGAACATGGCATATATGGTTAGTTAGGCTAAGATACACTCTATGATAAATTATCAACCCCATTTCGATACGATGGGGTTGAACCTTTTGTTATTGACTTGGTATTTGTGCTATTTTCACAATATTTAATCACATCGAAATAAAGGGTCTACTGTATCGAAGATTGGCCAACTCACAGAGGTTTTCAACGAACATGGCATATATGGTTAGTTAGGCTAAGATACACTCTATGATAAATTATCAACCCCATTTCGATACGATGGGGTTGAACTTTTTGTTATTGACTTGGTATTTGTGCCATTTTCACAATATTTAATCACATCGAAATAAAGGGTCTACTGTATCGAAGATTGGCCAACTCACAGAGGTTTTCAACGAACATGGCATATATGGTTAGTTAGGCTAAGATACACTCTATGATAAATTATCAACCCCATTTCGATACGATGGGGTTGAACCTTTTGTTATTGACTTGGTATTTGTGCCATTTTCACAATATTTAATCACATCGAAATAAAGGGTCTACTGTATCGAAGATTGGCCAACTCACAGAGGTTTTCAACGAACATGGCATATATGGTTAGTTAGGCTAAGATACACTCTATGATAAATTATCAACCCCATTTCGATACGATGGGGTTGAACTTTTTGTTATTGACTTGGTATTTGTGCCATTTTCACAATATTTAATCACATCGAAATAAAGGGTCTACTGTATCGAAGATTGGCCAACTCACAGAGGTTTTCAACGAACATGGCATATATGGTTAGTTAGGCTAAGATACACTCTATGATAAATTATCAACCCCATTTCGATACGATGGGGTTGAACCTTTTGTTATTGACTTGGTATTTGTGCCATTTTCACAATATTTAATCACATCGAAATAAAGGGTCTACTGTATCGAAGATTGGCCAACTCACAGAGGTTTTCAACGAACATGGCATATATGGTTAGTTAGGCTAAGGTACACTCTATGATAAATTATCAACCCCATTTCGATACGATGGGGTTGAACCTTTTGTTATTGACTTGGTATTGAAGCTGTGAAACAGTTAAAAGGTCATTACTTTGTCGTTGACTGGTCTTGGGCTCTAATAAATGCCATTAACATGACTTTTAATGGGATGAGCATGTCTGAATATATTCAGGCAAGTTTTGATTTAACAGAAAATCCTACGCCATTAAAAAAGATAATTACTCCAGTTTTTATTTGTTGTTCACACTTTGTAAACATTATAACAATACAAATTCGAAAAAAATTACCTAACATCAAGGCTGATCATCGCAACTTAATTTTAGATTTTTTCTGTGCTATGTTAAGCGCTAGGTCTTTAAATTGCACCGATGAATTATTTCGACAGTTTTGCTATATCATGTGCTCACCTAAAATTACCAAAACCAGCAAAAAAGCATATGAAACTTTTACAAATCATATAGGCATTCTTTATAATGGTCATTACGCTGAGTTTGAGAGTTCTAAGTCAGAGGAAATCGTTACCGGTAGTATTAATAATTGGCCAGAAGATACTGCAAATCCATTTTATTGCAAATATCAAAATATCTATCAAGAGGTACAAAAGCAAATACTGACAGAACGTGGTACAAAAGCGAACATTTTTTACTGTGACGAATTCGTTCAATTTGTAATCAAGAAATACTTTTCTTACATAATTTTATGGGCCAATTTTTTTTCGACTATATTTGGAGTCAGTGGAAATATTTCAAATGCAGTGGTTGAAAATTGGTTCAGTGCCGTTAAGAACCATTATTTAAATAATAAACGTATGAAAATTGGTCGAGTGGTTAATATATTAAAATATAGATGCGAACAAAAACTAAAATCTATAAAAATGCCGGAACCGCTTATGACAACCCCAAAAACATCCAAAATAAACCCTGACAACATGTTAAACGAAGAACAATGGAATAAAAAAACTAGAGTTGGAAATAAATTTCCAAAGCATTTCGGTCGGAACGTCTTAAATAGATATAAAAATCGAAAACTTTTTCAACCTATTCCTAAAACCAACTTCGATAAAATTAATGGGTTTGAATTGATCAATTTACCCGTCCTTAAAAATGGAATGTCAAAGGTATACGGTGAAGAAACAATAACAGTCATAAACACCTGTGGATTTGATTCACTAACCCAAATTTTTGTTTGCATGGGTGCCGATATCGAAGCCTTAAGATTAAAATTCAAAGAAATAAATACAGATTTCTTAAAATTTGTTTCTCAAATTATAGAATCAAATAATTTAGGTTCTGAAATGTACGATACACGTACAAATCTGTTATTTGATTACTTAAGTGAAATTAATTGCGTGGAAAAATTTGAGAACACTACTTTACTAAATGCCGAATGCCAGATAACATTCTTAATTGATCGGTTAGTTCCGCAACCTACATCGGTATACCAAAAATGTAACGAAGAAGGCATAGTTCGAATTAGAAATTCTCGTAGTTGTTATCTGCCATTTGACATTTTTAAAGTTGACGAAACAACAATTCGTGATGTTGAAAATGCCATATCTTTCGGCACACTAACATGCTCTGGATGTGGGAATATCTTAACTGTTGAAAAGGTTATTAGTAATTATGGAATAGCAATAGCAGATGTTCAATCATTCAATAACATAAATTATGATATCAAATTAAAAGACATTAAGGAATTAATTAAATTAAATAATGAACATTTTCATATTAAAGCAATTATAAATTACAATCATGTTTTAAAACATTACACTGCCATAATAAAACGACCAAACAACAGTTGGGAAATATTTGATGATCTAAAAAAGTTTTCGTCTAAAACTACAGATGAACTACGTGTAAATCCAGCAATTTTGTTTTACACTAAACAATAAGATGAATCTCCTTAAAATATAAATTACGCAAATTTTAGATCCATTAAATAATATAGAACATATACCTTCAATACAACTAATCAATAACCAGCCAGAAATCTCATTGAGTTTCTTTATTTAAACTCAATTGATGATACACATAATCCCAGATGGAACCGATCGATAACCAGCCAGAAATCTCATTGAGTTTATTTATTTAAACTCAATTGATGATACATAATCCCAGATGGAACCGATCGATAACCAGCCAGAAATCTCATTGAGTTTATTTATTTAAACTCAATTGATGATACATAATCCCAGATGGAACCGATCGATAACCAGCCAGAAATCTCATTGAGTTTATTTATTTAAACTCAATTGATGATACATAATCCCAGATGGAACCGATCGATAACCAGCCAGAAATCTCATTGAGTTTATTTATTTAAACTCAATTGATGATACATAATCCCAGATGGAACCGATCGATAACCAGCCAGAAATCTCATTGAGTTTATTTATTTAAACTCAATTGATGATACATAATCCCAGATGGAACCGATCGATAACCAGCCAGAAATCTCATTGAGTTTATTTATTTAAACTCAATTGATGATACATAATCCCAGATGGAACCGATCGATAACCAGCCAGAAATCTCATTGAGTTTATTTATTTAAACTCAATTGATGATACATAATCCCAGATGGAACCGATCGATAACCAGCCAGAAATCTCATTGAGTTTATTTATTTAAGCTCAATTGATGATACATAATCCCAGATGGAACCGATCGATAACCAGCCAGAAATCTCATTGAGTTTATTTATTTAAACTCAATTGATTATAAATAATACCAAGTCAATAACAAAAGGTTCAACCCCATCGTATCGAAATGGGGTTGATAATTTATCATAGAGTGTACCTTAGCCTAACTAACCATATATGCCATGTTCGTTGAAAACCTCTGTGAGTTGGCCAATCTTCGATACAGTAGACCCTTTATTTCGATGTGATTAAATATTGTGAAAATGGCACAAATACCAAGTCAATAACAAAAGGTTCAACCCCATCGTATCGAAATGGGGTTGATAATTTATCATAGAGTGTATCTTAGCCTAACTAACCATATATGCCATGTTCGTTGTAAACCTCTGTGAGTTGGCCAATTTTCGATACAGTAGACCCTTTATTTCGATGTGATTAAATATTGTGAAAATGGCACAAATACCAAGTCAATAACAAAAAGTTCAACCCCATCGTATCGAAATGGGGTTGATAATTTATCATAGAGTGTATCTTAGCCTAACTAACCATATATGCCATGTTCGTTGAAAACCTCTGTGAGTTGGCCAATTTTCGATACAGTAGACCCTTTATTTCGATGTGATTAAATATTGTGAAAATGGCACAAATACCAAGTCAATAACAAAAGGTTCAACCCCATCGTATCGAAATGGGGTTGATAATTTATCATAGAGTGTATCTTAGCCTAACTAACCATATATGCCATGTTCGTTGAAAACCTCTGTGAGTTGGCCAATCTTCGATACAGTAGACCCTTTATTTCGATGTGATTAAATATTGTGAAAATAGCACAAATACCAAGTCAATAACAAAAGGTTCAACCCCATCGTATCGAAATGGGGTTGATAATTTATCATAGAGTGTATCTTAGCCTAACTAACCATATATGCCATGTTCGTTGAAAACCTCTGTGAGTTGGCCAATCTTCGATACAGTAGACCCTTTATTTCGATGTGATTAAATATTGTGAAAATGGCACAAATACCAAGTCAATAACAAAAGGTTCAACCCCATCGTATCGAAATGGGGTTGATAATTTATCATAGAGTGTATCTTAGCCTAACTAACCATATATGCCATGTTCGTTGAAAACCTCTGTGAGTTGGCCAATCTTCGATACAGTAGACCCTTTATTTCGATGTGATTAAATATTGTGAAAATGGCACAAATACCAAGTCAATAACAAAAGGTTCAACCCCATCGTATCGAAATGGGGTTGATAATTTATCATAGAGTGTATCTTAGCCTAACTAACCATATATGCCATGTTCGTTGAAAACCTCTGTGAGTTGGCCAATCTTCGATACAGTAGACCCTTTATTTCGATGTGATTAAATATTGTGAAAATGGCACAAATACCAAGTCAATAACAAAAGGTTCAACCCCATCGTATCGAAATGGGGTTGATAATTTATCATAGAGTGTACCTTAGCCTAACTAACCATATATGCCATGTTCGTTGAAAACCTCTGTGAGTTGGCCAATCTTCGATACAGTAGACCCTTTATTTCGATGTGATTAAATATTGTGAAAATGGCACAAATACCAAGTCAATAACAAAAGGTTCAACCCCATCGTATCGAAATGGGGTTGATAATTTATCATAGAGTGTATCTTAGCCTAACTAACCATATATGCCATGTTCGTTGAAAACCTCTGTGAGTTGGCCAATCTTCGATACAGTAGACCCTTTATTTCGATGTGATTAAATATTGTGAAAATGGCACAAATACCAAGTCAATAACAAAAGGTTCAACCCCATCGTATCGAAATGGGGTTGATAATTTATCATAGAGTGTATCTTAGCCTAACTAACCATATATGCCATGTTCGTTGAAAACCTCTGTGAGTTGGCCAATCTTCGATACAGTAGACCCTTTATTTCGATGTGATTAAATATTGTGAAAATGGCACAAATACCAAGTCAATAACAAAAGGTTCAACCCCATCGTATCGAAATGGGGTTGATAATTTATCATAGAGTGTATCTTAGCCTAACTAACCATATATGCCATGTTCGTTGAAAACCTCTGTGAGTTGGCCAATCTTCGATACAGTAGACCCTTTATTTCGATGTGATTAAATATTGTGAAAATGGCACAAATACCAAGTCAATAACAAAAGGTTCAACCCCATCGTATCGAAATGGGGTTGATAATTTATCATAGAGTGTATCTTAGCCTAACTAACCATATATGCCATGTTCGTTGAAAACCTCTGTGAGTTGGCCAATCTTCGATACAGTAGACCCTTTATTTCGATGTGATTAAATATTGTGAAAATGGCACAAATACCAAGTCAATAACAAAAAGTTCAACCCCATCGTATCGAAATGGGGTTGATAATTTATCATAGAGTGTATCTTAGCCTAACTAACCATATATGCCATGTTCGTTGAAAACCTCTGTGAGTTGGCCAATCTTCGATACAGTAGACCCTTTATTTCGATGTGATTAAATATTGTGAAAATGGCACAAATACCAAGTCAATAACAAAAAGTTCAACCCCATCGTATCGAAATGGGGTTGATAATTTATCATAGAGTGTATCTTAGCCTAACTAACCATATATGCCATGTTCGTTGAAAACCTCTGTGAGTTGGCCAATCTTCGATACAGTAGACCCTTTATTTCGATGTGATTAAATATTGTGAAAATGGCACAAATACCAAGTCAATAACAAAAGGTTCAACCCCATCGTATCGAAATGGGGTTGATAATTTATCATAGAGTGTATCTTAGCCTAACTAACCATATATGCCATGTTCGTTGAAAACCTCTGTGAGTTGGCCAATCTTCGATACAGTAGACCCTTTATTTCGATGTGATTAAATATTGTGAAAATGGCACAAATACCAAGTCAATAACAAAAAGTTCAACCCCATCGTATCGAAATGGGGTTGATAATTTATCATAGAGTGTATCTTAGCCTAACTAACCATATATGCCATGTTCGTTGAAAACCTCTGTGAGTTGGCCAATCTTCGATACAGTAGACCCTTTATTTCGATGTGATTAAATATTGTGAAAATAGCACAAATACCAAGTCAATAACAAAAGGTTCAACCCCATCGTATCGAAATGGGGTTGATAATTTATCATAGAGTGTATCTTAGCCTAACTAACCATATATGCCATGTTCGTTGAAAACCTCTGTGAGTTGGCCAATCTTCGATACAGTAGACCCTTTATTTCGATGTGATTAAATATTGTGAAAATGGCACAAATACCAAGTCAATAACAAAAGGTTCAACCCCATCGTATCGAAATGGGGTTGATAATTTATCATAGAGTGTATCTTAGCCTAACTAACCATATATGCCATGTTCGTTGAAAACCTCTGTGAGTTGGCCAATCTTCGATACAGTAGACCCTTTATTTCGATGTGATTAAATATTGTGAAAATGGCACAAATACCAAGTCAATAACAAAAGGTTCAACCCCATCGTATCGAAATGGGGTTGATAATTTATCATAGAGTGTACCTTAGCCTAACTAACCATATATGCCATGTTCGTTGAAAACCTCTGTGAGTTGGCCAATCTTCGATACAGTAGACCCTTTATTTCGATGTGATTAAATATTGTGAAAATGGCACAAATACCAAGTCAATAACAAAAGGTTCAACCCCATCGTATCGAAATGGGGTTGATAATTTATCATAGAGTGTATCTTAGCCTAACTAACCATATATGCCATGTTCGTTGAAAACCTCTGTGAGTTGGCCAATCTTCGATACAGTAGACCCTTTATTTCGATGTGATTAAATATTGTGAAAATGGCACAAATACCAAGTCAATAACAAAAGGTTCAACCCCATCGTATCGAAATGGGGTTGATAATTTATCATAGAGTGTATCTTAGCCTAACTAACCATATATGCCATGTTCGTTGAAAACCTCTGTGAGTTGGCCAATCTTCGATACAGTAGACCCTTTATTTCGATGTGATTAAATATTGTGAAAATGGCACAAATACCAAGTCAATAACAAAAAGTTCAACCCCATCGTATCGAAATGGGGTTGATAATTTATCATAGAGTGTATCTTAGCCTAACTAACCATATATGCCATGTTCGTTGAAAACCTCTGTGAGTTGGCCAATCTTCGATGCAGTAGACGCTTTATTTCGATGTGATTAAATATTGTGAAAATGGCACAAATACCAAGTCAATAACAAAAGGTTCAACCCCATCGTATCGAAATGGGGTTGATAATTTATCATAGAGTGTATCTTAGCCTAACTAACCATATATGCCATGTTCGTTGAAAACCTCTGTGAGTTGGCCAATCTTCGATACAGTAGACCCTTTATTTCGATGTGATTAAATATTGTGAAAATGGCACAAATACCAAGTCAATAACAAAAGGTTCAACCCCATCGTATCGAAATGAGGTTGACAATTTATCATAGAGTGTATCTTAGCCTAACTAACCATATATGCCATGTTCGTTGAAAACCTCTGTGAGTTGGCCAATCTTCGATACAGTAGACCCTTTATTTCGATGTGATTAAATATTGTGAAAATGGCACAAATACCAAGTCAATAACAAAAGGTTCAACCCCATCGTATCGAAATGGGGTTGATAATTTATCATAGAGTGTATCTTAGCCTAACTAACCATATATGCCATGTTCGTTGAAAACCTCTGTGAGTTGGCCAATCTTCGATACAGTAGACCCTTTATTTCGATGTGATTAAATATTGTGAAAATGGCACAAATACCAAGTCAATAACAAAAGGTTCAACCCCATCGTATCGAAATGGGGTTGATAATTTATCATAGAGTGTACCTTAGCCTAACTAACCATATATGCCATGTTCGTTGAAAACCTCTGTGAGTTGGCCAATCTTCGATACAGTAGACCCTTTATTTCGATGTGATTAAATATTGTGAAAATGGCACAAATACCAAGTCAATAACAAAAGGTTCAACCCCATCGTATCGAAATGGGGTTGATAATTTATCATAGAGTGTATCTTAGCCTAACTAACCATATATGCCATGTTCGTTGAAAACCTCTGTGAGTTGGCCAATCTTCGATACAGTAGACCCTTTATTTCGATGTGATTAAATATTGTGAAAATGGCACAAATACCAAGTCAATAACAAAAAGTTCAACCCCATCGTATCGAAATGGGGTTGATAATTTATCATAGAGTGTATCTTAGCCTAACTAACCATATATGCCATGTTCGTTGAAAACCTCTGTGAGTTGGCCAATCTTCGATACAGTAGACCCTTTATTTCGATGTGATTAAATATTGTGAAAATGGCACAAATACCAAGTCAATAACAAAAGGTTCAACCCCATCGTATCGAAATGGGGTTGATAATTTATCATAGAGTGTATCTTAGCCTAACTAACCATATATGCCATGTTCGTTGAAAACCTCTGTGAGTTGGCCAATCTTCGATACAGTAGACCCTTTATTTCGATGTGATTAAATATTGTGAAAATGGCACAAATACCAAGTCAATAACAAAAGGTTCAACCCCATCGTATCGAAATGGGGTTGATAATTTATCATAGAGTGTATCTTAGCCTAACTAACCATATATGCCATGTTCGTTGAAAACCTCTGTGAGTTGGCCAATCTTCGATACAGTAGACCCTTTATTTCGATGTGATTAAATATTGTGAAAATGGCACAAATACCAAGTCAATAACAAAAGGTTCAACCCCATCGTATCGAAATGGGGTTGATAATTTATCATAGAGTGTACCTTAGCCTAACTAACCATATATGCCATGTTCGTTGAAAACCTCTGTGAGTTGGCCAATCTTCGATACAGTAGACCCTTTATTTCGATGTGATTAAATATTGTGAAAATGGCACAAATACCAAGTCAATAACAAAAGGTTCAACCCCATCGTATCGAAATGGGGTTGATAATTTATCATAGAGTGTATCTTAGCCTAACTAACCATATATGCCATGTTCGTTGAAAACCTCTGTGAGTTGGCCAATCTTCGATACAGTAGACCCTTTATTTCGATGTGATTAAATATTGTGAAAATGGCACAAATACCAAGTCAATAACAAAAGGTTCAACCCCATCGTATCGAAATGGGGTTGATAATTTATCATAGAGTGTATCTTAGCCTAACTAACCATATATGCCATGTTCGTTGAAAACCTCTGTGAGTTGGCCAATCTTCGATACAGTAGACCCTTTATTTCGATGTGATTAAATATTGTGAAAATGGCACAAATACCAAGTCAATAACAAAAGGTTCAACCCCATCGTATCGAAATGGGGTTGATAATTTATCATAGAGTGTATCTTAGCCTAACTAACCATATATGCCATGTTCGTTGAAAACCTCTGTGAGTTGGCCAATCTTCGATACAGTAGACCCTTTATTTCGATGTGATTAAATATTGTGAAAATGGCACAAATACCAAGTCAATAACAAAAGGTTCAACCCCATCGTATCGAAATGGGGTTGATAATTTATCATAGAGTGTATCTTAGCCTAACTAACCATATATGCCATGTTCGTTGAAAACCTCTGTGAGTTGGCCAATCTTCGATACAGTAGACCCTTTATTTCGATGTGATTAAATATTGTGAAAATGGCACAAATACCAAGTCAATAACAAAAGGTTCAACCCCATCGTATCGAAATGGGGTTGATAATTTATCATAGAGTGTATCTTAGCCTAACTAACCATATATGCCATGTTCGTTGAAAACCTCTGTGAGTTGGCCAATCTTCGATACAGTAGACCCTTTATTTCGATGTGATTAAATATTGTGAAAATGGCACAAATACCAAGTCAATAACAAAAGGTTCAACCCCATCGTATCGAAATGGGGTTGATAATTTATCATAGAGTGTATCTTAGCCTAACTAACCATATATGCCATGTTCGTTGAAAACCTCTGTGAGTTGGCCAATCTTCGATACAGTAGACCCTTTATTTCGATGTGATTAAATATTGTGAAAATGGCACAAATACCAAGTCAATAACAAAAGGTTCAACCCCATCGTATCGAAATGGGGTTGATAATTTATCATAGAGTGTATCTTAGCCTAACTAACCATATATGCCATGTTCGTTGAAAACCTCTGTGAGTTGGCCAATCTTCGATACAGTAGACCCTTTATTTCGATGTGATTAAATATTGTGAAAATGGCACAAATACCAAGTCAATAACAAAAGGTTCAACCCCATCGTATCGAAATGGGGTTGATAATTTATCATAGAGTGTATCTTAGCCTAACTAACCATATATGCCATGTTCGTTGAAAACCTCTGTGAGTTGGCCAATCTTCGATACAGTAGATCCTTTATTTCGATATTCAATCTGTTTCAATTGAGATTCAATATTGTGAATATAATTCAAATAGTGAATAGTCAACACAAGATATAGATTATTTTTTTTGTATTTCTACTTTTCTGAATAAAATGTATGTGAGGTATATTTAATTTTAATAGAACAATAGTATATACGAGTATATATACATATATGTGCATAGAATAACATTTGTTTGTCGACTATATAATTTTTTACCAATACATATATAGATTTTTGTTTTTGTTGATAACTTCACAACCGTTCCAAGAGGCTTTCTTATAATTGGACAATTTGTTTTTAACTTCAAAGGATGTAGTTCTGGTTTGTTCAAAACGGTATTGCAACGAATGTGCCAATATTAACGTAGTCAGTGTCATAGCATTCAATGGTCGAGTGGTTATAGTACACGGTATACGTACAGGGTGTCCACTGGGTAGGTATACTACTTTGTTTTGCCGCCAATTTGGTAAACGTTAGTCTTGACAGTTCATATTTGGCAGTCGTGAAGTAAACACGTGGCAAATTTATTATGGAAAAATATTCGATAAACCAACGTGTTTTAATCGTTAAAACATTTTATCAAAATCAATCATCAATTACTGTGACGATGAGAAAGTTACGTGAAATTTTTGGAAAAACAACGTACCAACAAAACGCACTATTTATCGTGTAGTGAATGATTTCGAAGAACGAGGGTCTATAGGTGATAGGCCCAAGCATTGGCCACAATATCCTGCAAGATCGTCTGAAAACATTACTGCTGCTCAAGAAAGTGTTCAAAATAATCCATCAACCTCAATTCGACGCCGTGCTCAGGAGCTTGGTCTTCAAAGAACAAGTTTGGCCACAATTTTGCACAAGGATTTGTATTTATTTCCATTTAAGATTTAGTTGACACTAGAGCTTCTTCCACAAGACCATTAACGCCGCCGTACATATGCCAATAGGATGTTACAGCTCACCCATGACAACCCCGATTTTCATGGAAAAATCATAATGAGTGGCACATTTTCAAGGCACATTTTCATTTAAATGGAAATGTGACTAAACAGAATAGTCGGTTCTGGGCAGTGGAAAACCTTCAAATTATCCATCAGTCACCTTAACATCCATTAAAAGTGACAGTCTGGTGTGCAATTTGGTCAGGAAGAATCATTGGACCTTACGTAACTGTGAATGGGGAGCGATATCGTAATATGATTGAAAACTTTTTAACGCCACAACTGCATGCTTTGGGCTTGATTAACATATGGTACCAACAAGGCGGTACTACATCGCATACATCCAGGATTACAATGGAATTACTGCGACCATTCTCTTTCATTTAATCAAAAATTATAAACAAACAAAGTAGTATACCTTCCCGGTGGACACCCTGTAGTAGCAGTTAAAATATGAGCTGGTTCGACTCCAATCGTGGACAATGCAATATTTTTAAGTCGGTTTTGGAGAGCGACAGCTGTCTTCAACACCTCAAGAAGTGATAGTCATAGCCGTATTCATCTTGAGAAGTGATAATCAGATGAGCGGAAGATAACACTATATGCAACGAACGAATCAATATTTCGACCAGTTGTACTATGACAGTGTTCACAGTGACACATGGAAACCTCTAGAATAATACTACAGCGAAATTTATGCACCGAATTATCTCACAGATTTGTATATAAGCAGTGCTAAATCGCCGTATCGGACGAGTTTTATTTTAACCAGTGAAATGTTAAAAGGTTTAAGTAGTGAAGTGATGAGTGTCATAGTCACCATCGAACGGCTTATATTTAATTAAACGTGAATTAGAAAAGTGTGATAAACTGTGTTGACAAAATTAGTGACATAGCATCTACTTTGGACTCATTCAACTGCCATTATTCATAACATAGCGTATAAATCTTAGGACTTTATATATAACTGGTTTTTATCACTTTCCAGAAACACTTACATACAAAACGGAAATGTTCAAAGTAGTGAAATGCAGAATAACATTGTCATGATTCATAAAATCCTTTTCATAAAATTTTTCATGACCAATTCACACATTTGCGGCTGTATGCCCTCGATAACTTCACGAGGCATCTTTTAGACCTTGTCGTTCACGTGTCCGCAAAGAAAAAAGCCTTAAGGTGTTAAACACAAGATTTCGGAGACCAATTGTGATCACCTCTTCGAGAAATACTACGGCCAGAAAATTTTTCTTGCAAAATTGCGATTGTTTCGTTGCTTGTGTGCCATATAGCGCTGTCTTGCTGGAATTAAACGTCGTCCACGTCAATATATTCCAGTTTCTGCCATAAAAAATTATTAATCATATCTCAGTAGCGCAACCCATTCAATATTACAGTTGCACCAGCCTCATTTTCAAAAACAGTAAAGTCCAATCATACCGCCAGCCACAAAACCACACCAAACAGTGACACGTTGAGGATGGAGATATGGGCCTCATCACTGGAGACGATTTTTCGATGAAAATCCGGATTTCCAAAGTCCTAATCGAACAGTTCACGCCATCTTTTTCAGTCGTCACTCCTTCTTTCGAGTAGTGCTTCCAAACCTTTGGTGCTTCCAAACCTTGTTATAAAAGAGGTAGAGTCTTCACATGTTGCTTAATAAGAACAAATTTTATTAGATTTACTCGTTGCGCCCATTAGACCAACATCAACGTATCTAAAACGCCATTATGAATCCTAGCCTCAAATTACCACCAACCTCATTAATTTACTCTTATTAAAACTAATTAAATGTAAGCATATAATAACTGAAAATTACTTGTTTCATTATAAAAAGTCGTGTACACATTAAAAATACAAAAATCCTCCGTCAACAGTCATCAAATTTTCATCTCTGCTTAAATAAACATCAAACGGTTTAATTAACGGTATAATTTTCCATTACCTCACAACACACATATATACAGCGCTCGACCAGCGTACTGTCATTTCTCTCTGTCACGCCAATCGAATCGAACCATCTAGCTACCATCACTTCCCGTCCTCCTGCTTCACATTTTAAGAACGGTATAATAGGACATGCCAAATAATGGGAAAAATGGGAAAATGCAACACATATACAAATTAAATGTAACGTGATGAAATCGTGGTGGTGGTGGTGGTGGTGTTGATGTTGTAATTTTGGTGGTTCCCAACGTGTATTTTTAACTTCTCATCAAATCTTCAACCCTTTCTAATACATTCGATTAAAAACAATTTTTGTTCTACACATCCGTTCATACGAGTATATATATCGTTAACGTCTCGAACGAATGAGTGGTTTTCTTTTAAGTACTTATATAACTTTATATATACGATACTTAGAAATGCTGTAAAAAACGGCAACACTGTGTAAGAACATGGAAAACTTTTAGTGAAAATGAAGTTGAGGAAAAACTTGCAACCCATTACCGACCGTCCGACTTAACATATCCACTACGTTCATAAAAGCACAACAATACAACACTAGACGTACTATGGTGTACAGTGGCGGTACAATAACAACTAGTCTAGTTCTAGTAACGATTGTTGTTGTAATAATCATAATGAACAAGGCAGAAAATAAACAAAAAAATATCTGTCAGATTAATGTCACTTAAAATGTGAAGTGGAAAACAGTTAAACGATGTGTAAGAATTAAATTGATGTTAAGTGTATCGAGATTGTTGAAAATTTTCTACTACAAATACGAGTATATATGTAAATGTATGTGTTGTACCCGACATTTGCAAAAATGCAATTTTGCTTTTCTACATCATTTGAGCTAATGTGTTGAGACAAACTGTTAAAATAAGAATGTTAGGAAACTACATGTTTTAAATAACTGATATAGTTTGTACAGTAGTGCAGCATCAAAATGCAAATGTCTTAATGTTCGTCCGTTCGTCTAATGGCTTTATTATATATAGATAAACGATTATTGAATAGAAATCGCCATTAATTCAGCTCGAAACGTATATATGTTTTTTTAACGGGTTTTACAGGCCATTGTTGGCCTGTACCGTATCAACAATCTGACTCCATAATTGGTTTCGATCACGAGCTAGCTCTTCATACTTTTGCAAGCAATCAGGAGATGCCAGATCGCTCTCTACGCCGTGAAGCCATCAGCGACCTCTTCGCCTACCGAAAGGCGGCTCTCTCTTCAAAGATCGCTGTATGATTCGGTTCGGATCAGCACGCAGAACGTGACCAAACCAACGTAATCGCTGTCCTTTACATTAAATTCTTGATCTCGTGGTTGAAACGAACTCGGTATGCACCATCAATGTCGCGTTTTGGGCCATATATCACACGCATGATTTGTCTCTCGAAGGTTAGAAGCCATCTTTCGTACTCATCCGCCAAGGTCCACCTCTCACATCCATACATGAAAACGGGTTTGATCAACCAGCTTATCTGCATTTGCAAAATATTTTGATTTCAGAAGTGGACGTAGAGGACGTAAAGCCCGATTGCCAGTGGCAAGGCGAACCTTGATATCCTCTCCAACAGTAATGAGAGATCCAAGATACTTGAATATCATTACTCTTTTAAAAGTATGGTTACAACTTCTGAAATCAGGTGCGTCTTGGTCTCTTAACAAAAAGATCAGATATTTGGTTCTAGACTCGTTGATTTTGAGACCAACGGAAGCTGAACCCTGTTTCAGCGGATCAAGTATCCTATAGCGTTTCTCGAATGATCAAAGACTTGCTTGAAATCCAGGAATACCTGGTGTACATCGCGAGATGTTTCGTAGTACTTGAAAAGAATCATCCGTAGCGAAAAAAGTTGATCAATGAAAGACCGATTTGGATGAAATCCTCCTTGGTAGTCATCGATAATTTCGTCCGCCAGGGGAGTAATTTTTCCCAAGATAATGTATGGCAGTAACTTGTATGCTGTGCAAAGGAGAGCTATACCGTGATAATTCTTGCACTTCAAGCGATCACCCTTTTTTTTTAATATTGGTCATAACTCGGCCACTTTCCATTCGTCAGGCATAACTCCATTTCGCCATACCAATCGAACAAGGTCGAAAAGACAGTTCCACGAAGTGAGCCCTCCGAATATCAAGAGCTCTGAATTAATGCAATCAACTCCTGGTGAACGATTTTTCTTTAGTCTCTGCATGGCCATGTGAATTCCTCATTGGATGGATCCTCAATGAACATGTCCGCGATCTGTATTGGAGGGTATTCAAATACAGCTTGTGATAAATGTGGAACATTTAGTAGATCAGAAAAATGTTCGCGCCATGTTTCGAGTACCGCATCGACGTTGACACAGAGGTTTCCTTCCCAGTCCCAAATGTCAGTTGACCGAGATCTTAAGATATAATTCAATTCGGTGATTCCTTAACTTATATGTTACTTGCTGTAAGTGACCATAGCCATGTTCATTGAGGGCTGTCTCTAATAAATTCTGGGCTGACCAGCTATAATGTGCACCAATCGTTTAAATGGTTCGTAAAGTCCCACTTGAGACGCGATAAGAGCCGTTTAGGGCCTTTAAGTCATAGATTAGTTTTTATTAATAATCGGAGTATAGACGTTATGAAACTCTTTTTTCTCTTTCTTCTGTATCTGTCCTACACAGTTTTGGCTTAAGAGCTTATGTTAAAACCGAAAATTTACTGTATTATTTAAATAAAAGGCCCTGTGGTTGCGCGCATCCATGTTTCGTAACTATTTCGAAAGAAACATAAAACCGGAACATAATTGTGGATGGAGGCGACTAAATCTAGTTAGATCGCTGGGCTGACAAGCCGCATCCGTAAAAAACAACAAATGTTGAAAATGACAAAAAACAAAAAAAATCGGATACCCAAAAAAAAAAGAAAGTGACAAGAAAGTGATTGCATATTCCACGTACCGATCCAAAGTGATAATTGTGGATCGGTACGTGGAATATGCAATCACTTTCTTGTCACATGTATGAAAGGGCTATGCAAAAAACATCAAATACAGACCGCAGAGATGTTCAAAGAAGATTCATTCTATGAGGAATCCACCATGACTATATGCAGAGATTAAAGAAAAATCGTTTACCGGGAGTTGATTGCATTAATTCAGAGGTCTTGATATTCGGAGGGCTCACTTTGTGGAAATGTCTTTTCGACCTTATTCGATTGGAGTAGCGAAATGAAGTTATGCCTGACGAATGGAAAGTGGCCGAGTTATGCCCAATATTCAAAAAGGGTGATCGCATCAAATGTGAGAACTATCGCGGTATAGCTCTCCTTTGTACATCATATAAGTTACTGTCTTATATAATCTTGGGAACAATTACTCCTTTAGCGGAGGGAATTATCGGTGACTACCAAGGAGGATTCCATCCAAATTGATCAAGTGTGTTCGCTACTGCTACGGATGATTCTCTCGAACAGGCAAATGCGGATAAGCTGAAATTGTACAGAGTGGTGATTGGATCCGTTGTCGCATGTATGTGAGAGCTACTCGGATTTGAATTGAGTGACAGGAGTTTTTTTATAAACGATATCATTCATAATACTGTTCATCTATCGAGTTTGGTATGGCCCGTGAACTGTTGTTTAACCGTTTTCAAAGGAAACCAGCTAAGACGTTATCGCAATGAACATCAAATTCTTATCTGGAGAATATTTATTATGTATTCATGTTACAAAAATCTGTCATATCAAGACTCACTCTCTATATCCGGTCTACACTCTCCATTTTGGGCTGAAGTGTGTATGTGAGAGAGAGAGAGAGAGAAAGAGAGGAGAGAGAGACAGAGTGAGAAATAGAGAGAGAAAGAAAGAGAGAGAGAGAGGAGAGAGAGAAATAGAGAGACAGAAAGAGAGAGATGGCCAGTATTTAATTTCCTTTTTTACTTAAATCGAATAAAAATCACAAATCTCATCCAGGCTAAAATGGATGTTGGCTTTAGTTCTAAATGGATTTAATCTCGTTATAGAAAGCTTTAAGTATTTGATGTTTTCAGGATGTTTTTGAAACTTTTTAAACTTGGATGAAAGTGCAATTCGTTATTTCAAGCAGCAACGATTCCCTTCCGAGTTTAGGCCATTGGTCCTGCATTGGTACTTCTCAATTTGCTTTAAACAATATTTGGGTGAATATTTCTAGGTAAAACCGAACTCTATCCGGATTTGAATCTGAAGCGTCTTGTCGCCTTGCATGTACTACTTTATAGAAATTCAAGGATAATATAATGTTTTATCATATCCACAATTTTGAACGTCTTCTTGGTATCTGATGCAGAGGAGAGAGAAAGACTAATAAGTAATCATTGTACAATAAGATCGTAATCGGGTATCTGTTATATTTACTAGAGTTGGTCTGTACCCAGAAGGTTAACAGGAGCCAAATACCAAAATGTCTCAAATTATAAAACTTTATATGGAACAATATCAACACAGCTCGATTGTGCTTATTCCATCCACCGGATGGTTCTGTTATATTTATCACAGTTGGTCCTGGGATGAGATGATTAAGTTTCTTTTAAGTATTATTTTTGTCGCAAATTTCGGATAAAACGAAACAAAAAATGGGATTATAGAGAAAAGTGTTTCTGGGATGAAATACTAAGTTAACTTCACAAGCTTCTTTTTTGTCTGTGACCCAATGAGAAATTTGACTCCAACGGGGTCATTTCCACTGAGTAGTAGTTAGATAGCCTTCGAGCACCTGGTCTCAATTTTTAGACCATTGAGTTTCTTGGAGCGCTACTAGTTCCAGCCGATACTCTTTCATACATGTGATAAGGCCGTCAAACGCACCAGGTTTTCTAAGTGACTGCACGTTCCACGTGCCGATCGTCAATCTCGTGTCCGAGTACTTAAGCAAAGGATCATTGTAGTTTTGTTTGTTTGTTGACAGTTTTAACATTTTTGGTTTTATACGCATGCGGGTCGTCAGCCCAGTGCTCCAACCAGATTTAGTTTGAATCCTACGACAGGCTCTTGATACTGTGGTGGTATCCTATGCGTCTCTGGTTTCGTTTATGTTTTATGAACAACATGTTGTTTCTAATAGAATATACATCTAAACTTAGCAGCCTTTAGCATACTCGTCTGGTATATATGTACCATTTTGAGGATTTTCCATCAAATTTGTCAGCTTCAAAAATAATCAACAAGATACATATAATCCTCCTATCAACACACGAATAAATAATATTCATAAATTGATCAACCAACTCAATCAATGTATAAAGAATATTGGTTGTGCCAAGAAACAAATTTTCTGATGCTCTTCCACATTTTCCCTTTTAACATCGATTTTTTTTTCATCTTGTTTTGTCTGTCTGTAATACAGTGGAAACACTTCTTAACGATAATTTTGTTTTTGTACCCAAGATGAGATAAGATTTATATGTTATTTTGAATATAAATAAAAAGAAAATGTTTGGGAAATATAAATCTGTTTTTAGTTTTCGAAACAAATATCTCCGAATGGTACGGTAGTGGCAGTTAGTAAAGTAGTTTTCTTGTATCTCATACCTCCCCTCTACGTTAAGATCGTATACATTATTAACAACACGACCAAATTATCTTAAGACTTGTGATTAGAGATTTATGTCATATTTAGATTTATCTATTTTGAGTTGAAAACTATAAAAACTATTTTGACATTTTGTGTTCGGCATCCGCATGCAAGACTATATTGGAATGGGAGACACACACACACACATGTCGTGTGATTTCGAATTATCATTATCGTTAAGTGAGGTTTTTACGAAAATTTATGACTATCCAATGACTTTTTAATGAATGTGACAAATTGTTTCTAATTCATTGTGGCTAATATAACAGGATTTGAGAGGGTTGGGTCATAATTGGTTCATCGTAAGTTTCATGCTCAAACCTTACATAAAATATTCAGACACGAATTTTACGTCGAGTTTCTGACCAACTAAATGACTCAAATTACAGAGTTATTTCCAATTATAGACGCTATTGGTGCTATTTTACAGATTCGAACTCGTACCTTGGTCGCCTGTGGTTTTGATTAGATCTAATCAATTTGGAAACTGAGGTTATGTATGCTTATGATGAAATTTTTGCTTTGACTATGTCAACTTTATGTAAATGATCTCAAATCTTCATTGTTCGCAACATAATTTAATGAGAAGTGTTCATGATGTGATAGTTCATCACCTTAATCGTAGGTAGAGTCTACCTTAGACACGATGGACATTTATTTACCCAACAACATTACGTTTGACTGTTTCTGTGTATCTAAACGATAATCGGGTTAAAGTAGGATTCCAAAAACAACGTGAAGAGGCCAATATACTTTAATGTGAGTGGATAAGTTATGGTATCGCAGGCAAGAACACTGGTTGTTTTCAACTTGACGGCAAAACAACATTGGTTCGGTAAATAATAATTCAGGGTTGTTGTTACCTCTAGTATGCAACTTTCGTCTTGCACCGGTGCGTTTAAAAAGCGGTGCTTTGAGTATAGATGATGGATATGTCATATTGTATCAGGTCCTCGGTTACATTTTGACATCTCCGCTTCTGAAATGACTGCAAAGTGCTCTCAGAATCGATCAAAAAGATGTCTTGGAATATTGATGAATTCGAATTTGTGTGTTCTGACGAATAATGGGGAACGTTAGCTCTTCATAGACTCCATGAGTCTACCAGTTATACAACTCAAGTTGCTCATGTCCTTGGAGAACAACTGTTTGGCAGCTGCTTGTTGTTGGTAATAAGGCTGGTAAACTTCTTTGGGTGTCTTCTATGTGCTTGATGACCAATTAAGGCTGATAAAGATTTGTCATGCTGCATTCGATATTCGTTAAACTTGGTAAGTTCTTGTTCTACAGATCGATGTGTCTCTTGTAATTGCCTAAGATGTTGTGCGGTATTTTCATTGCTGTGTTTGAACAACCACAAAGTGTTTCAATGATTGAGGTGTGGTTTTTCAATAGTTTTAATCCTTCCTCCTTGTTAACTTGGAAAGAGAATTCATAACATATCTTCTGCTATAAACTCCGATTTTGCCGCCTTCTCCACGTCGTCTCCTCCTGTGGTCCTCATCATAATGAATTAGGAATTCATTGCCCTGTTTGATGTTATTAAACTGTAGTCGTTGTATAAAGCTACTACATTTAAGCGACATTGCCAATAAATTAGCCCAATTTCGAGACCTGATCTACTTCCAATAATTGGTGAGGTCGTAGTGAATTATCAGCTTACATTTTGCTGTCATGGCTCCACTTTGCCAACCTTATCGAATAATACGTTCGAATTCTTCCGCTCTCTAATGTTGACCGGGGGACTTTCATGGGTGTTATTTGAGATCATTCTTCAATGCAGGTTAAAGAAAATCCTCTCTTGTTACAGGTGAAATGGCTTCGGTTTTATTTAAGAAGCCGACTAGGTTGTTGTCTGTAAGATTGATTAAGAGGCATCGTTATTGAATCCTTAACACCTGTTGTACTGGTAAAGGTGATAACTTGGTTATTGATTGCTTTATGTTAGAATTATCGGCTGTTTTTAGTCTTAGATCGCGAATGGGTCCATCATCACTGGGATGCTACTCGGTAATCTGTCCCATCTTCCATCTCGTTGAGAATGGATCCTCTGTTAATCAACCGGGTGGTCTGAAATTTAGGCAAGTCTCATTTTGAATTAATAAAGTGTTAATTTCTTCAAAAGTTAGCTTCGTTTTACCTATACATAGTCTTCCGAAATGTGGAGACATTGGAGTGATGAAGTGCCAATTGTTTGGTTCGGTAGAACACCGTCCAAAATGGAAAGACAAAATTTCAGTAGATCATTGGGATGTTCTGGACGAAAAGGCCGAAAACTACTTTCGTTTTACGTACATAGATAGTTTGAAGGTCAAACCTACTTCTGGTTATCAGTGCAGCCTGTGATGGTCTATAACTCTGACAATTTGATTGATATTGTTGGGATTGAGCTATGAGATGTAGTTTAACTAGACCACAGTATGTTGTAGCATAAGAGAACTAAAGTCAGATTTTTCAGAAAGGTTTTTGGAGAAATATGGTTAAGACTTGATCATCCATGTTCTGGCAGACAATAAACGGTTAGTAAATCGAATATTCTCTTTCTTATAGTACTGAAATCTTGGATTGTCAATGAGGTCAAGGAGACTCTGAATATGCTTACAGATAGCCAGACAACATCAAAAAACGATGAAAAATGAATTCTTAGCACAGTATCCTTGAGTTTATAGAGACGAAAAGATGCAATTATTTGCAGAACAACAGTGTGAAAACGATATTAAAGTGCGCGTTGCCGTACGTTTTTTATATGACTATTATGTCACTTCATTTGATGTTTTCACTTATCGCGGTTAAAATGGAAACTAAAATGGAAGTTTCCTTCTGTTTATTATAATTATGTCCGTAACACGTCCGTCCGCTAAAACTTGTTCGTCGCAAATTGGATCTATTTCTACATTTCTCTATACAACCAAATCCAAACTGACATCCATCCCCGTTGCACGATTGGCAAGAGGTGGTAATGGCTTAACGTTAATGAAAAATAAACGGAAAAGCCTGTAATAACGCTGGATACAGGAACAATGTGGGCGATTATTTGAAATGATTTAGTAAATGATGAAATTCATTGAAGCTGACTTTGGAGTAACCCAATGGGTTGCTTGGATAGTTTGGTCCCCTACACAAAAGTAAAAGTAGATCCTGTGTGAGACGACCAAGTTTGGGCGAACGGTAGTGTTATGAACACCGCTTACTCTTTGAGCTAGTGGAATAACAAATTTTCATTGTTTACTAAATAACTTCTCGCAATCCAGTCCATATTGCTCCTGTATCCAGCCTTTTCAATTTGTGTCATGTCGAATTTGATTGTAGAAGTTAGTTTTTTGGTTTAATCTGATTCCTTGAAATTATTCCTTCTTTACCAATATACAACGCTGATAGTATCAAAGCTCCTTTGCCTTTGATTTTCCAGCAAGCCCTTGAAATATGAGCAGGTTTGTCACAGATCAAACATCCTATACTAGCGTTTGCCAGGTAGTCAATTTATTACTGGTAGGTCTAAATAATAACTTTCTAGTTAAAATTCGACTCGGTATATTTTTGCCTCTGGTTTGATCATGTTATAGAGATCTTTAATGTTAAAGCGATGGTTGAACCATCAGTTAATGCATCTATTTTTATTCTACCTGTGCATTCGGGAGCCATATTGTGTTCATGCCGGAGTCATACTGTGGTTTTTCGCTAACTCTTACCCTTCATCCGGGATAGTTCTCTATTATCATGAGCCCCATATTTTCGTTCTAAGGCCACCATAGTTTTATCATAATCCCTTCGTTCGGATTCTGGAACGATCTATAGCATATTTCTCATCGCTGCCGTTTAAAATTTTAATTCTTAAAAATTTGAATATAAAATGCTTCATGATGTTCCAACCTTTCTAGCACCGTGGTTACGATCTTCTTTTGTTCGATTATCATGTTCGGTTTTCAAATGTTCTAAACCATTATTTGTTGCACCGCTGCCATTAACTGCCCCATTTCGAAATTTTCATATGAAACGATAGGTTCATAACCGAGGAAAGGTCGTTACAGCATTTGTTGCTTCCGCTATCGTATTCTCTGCATTTGGTATACCCAAGTATTAAACTCGTACACGTCTTAATCTATTCCCTGTAATTCAGATTTCCTATCGGTTGTACAAAAATCTCGTGTGGCCAGCTCCACTAGTTTCTTTTCTCTTTATTCACAACCCCACCACTGTCACCAATTGTTACGATTTCCCATAGCAGCGATTCCCACCAAAATATGGTTAGATCACTGGATTGAGAATAAAATACCACTGTCTTTTCTTCACCAAAGTGTGTCACTTCACAATTCACTTATTCACCACTGTTATTTCACTTATAGTTTAACTTGTTATTTCACTTCTTTATCAGGTTCTTCCAATTTATACTCAATTCGTCTGCTTTCTGGACCCGCTAGTTGACATTGAGTTCTCTGGAATAATTTCCGCCTGGAATAATGGCTCATGCTGATTTTCAATTATAAACATTTAGTTATTATACTGACTCACAGAGTGTCACACGTGTCCGAAACAACAGCTAATTCTTAATGCAAAGCCACCTATCAGAAGAGATCTGAATTTTTTCCGATTATGTGCCACAGTATATTAAAAAGCTCAATTTTTTCGTCACAGTAGGTCTACTGACCTCCTGGTCTCGATAAATCCAGTCGTTTGGTTCTTTGCAGCCTTCTTGTTGGAGTGGTAGTCAGCATACAGCGTAAGTCCAGATTTTCATACTGGTGCAGGCGTTGTAGATGTTTTGTTGCATGATGCTTAATTTCATCTGCACCAAGCTTTAGATTTTGTTGGAGGTTGTCGTTTCGAATGTACCACGGTGCAATAACTATACATCGCATTTTTTTTTAAATGTTTGTCTACTATCGAGTTTTTCATTATTGGTGTATGATTAACTTTGAGATTTGTAGAGTTCACTTGGATTGATTTTGCTTCATTCAATTCGCTATTTTTTGTCCAGTTACAGATCAGGTTAGTAGTCTTCTGTAATTTACAAGTGGAGTCATTGATGTTCTTTGCTGTTGTAAGTATTGCCGTGTCATCGGCATAAGTCGCCATTGTTGCTTCTGTATAGTTGGTATATCTCTTGTATATCTAGGAGATAAATAATTTGTCCAACAACACTCCTTGTGATATTCCTTCTGTCAATTGGTAAATTTCTCCGGTATATCTAGGTGAAGTTTGAGTTCTAGACTCTGGTGCCATTTGACAAATGCTTGCGCTATCAAGGAATATAGTTAAACATGTTGGTTCGCTTTCTAGTAATTTCTCGATTACATCAGATCGATGTCCTTGTTCTATCGTAGAATATTTTTTCCGAAATCCTAACTGATGTGAAGGGATTCCTTTCTTCGATAATTGGTTTTAATCTTTTAAGAAGAACCTTTTCAAATACTTTCGATAAAGTTGGTAGCAGAGAAATTGGCCTATATATGAAGCTTAGACACTGAACGCTTTCTCCGGTCGTTTCTCCGCTTCTTCCACTTTTTAACTGGAAAGTATTCACTGGAATTATTTTCTGTGCCAGTGTCCGCGTTAAATCGAGGTACGTCCGTATAGACAAGAGCGCGTATGTAAGATGTAAATAAATCCAAGAAATAAAAGAAAAATCTATATTTCTTATGTATCAACTGAGAAAAAAAAACAAATGAAAATAAAACAACAACAGAACGTCTTAACGAGAGTAGGCACATGTTTTTAAGAAAAATATCTTGCATTTTGTTTTGTACTTCTCCATTTATGATTATTACTATTATTATTATTACTATTATTGTTATTATAGCTATTACTATTACTCTATGCTCATTCAGATTATGTTTCGTAACATACACACAGCAACCAAAACACATATGATTCCATTCAAACACTGTGTGATACAATAATATATTGTACTTGTTGCTGGCAACATGAGTGATGGCTAACCGTAACGTTTAAGATTTTTATTATTATTTTCTTCTTCGGAACAAGAACAAGAATCCTAAGAAGATGACGTATAAAGGGAGGATATATATTTTTTTTTTCATTTTCTTAAATAGACAAGAAAAAGGAAATGTTTATTTATTATGATTTGGAGTGTGTGTGTGTGCCGGTATGTATGTCGGTTTGTAACTACTGTGAACTATTCTATTTTTATCTATGTATACAGTACATGGATTTCATATATTGCCGTTAAATAGAATTAGAGAGATAATTAGGTAATTTGAAGAAGAAAAATTGTTATTTGTTGGTAATTAGATACATAATTGTGTATATAGATACGATTCAAAGTCAATTATTTTTGTTACTTGTCACAGTATTATATGAGGATAGTAGTGTTTCTGGTACAGTAGTTTTTGTGTCTTGTACATTCATATATAAACAATTTTACTTTCTTCTACCAATGTTTTCCGACTATACACTCGTATATGTACATAAATACATTTCGGACATGGTTATTTGGTTTCTTGAGTAAATAAAATTTTATTATAAACTGATCATAATTAACACCATCTTCCTAATTCTAACATCAAACAGATCGTTTTGGTTTGTTTTTACTTAGTTATTCAAATTAAATAATTTAATTTGAAATGAAACTGAAGTCGAAATAAATTAAATTCACTGTACGAGTATCGTTTGTACGTTTGATGAAAATTGAAAAGTTTTCTGCATATGTGGAATAACATGTTTTTATATCGACAGGGTGTTCTAGAGTCAACGGTCAATTTCAGTTTTACGAAAATTATTTTGATAGTTCAGAAAAGTTAAGAGAGTGCAAAGTTCAACATAAAATCCGATATTACAACACTCAACACTATATAATACTTTGTGTTACGTTAAGATCTGAACCATCTGATTATGATCGATGTGTGAATAAACACACCTATGAGCCTGTGTTGGAGTGCAGAATTGATGGGCCAAACCATCATCCATTCCAGTACTATATAGGCTGGCATGGAGCTATGCAATGTGTGGATGGTTCTACGTAAATCGAATCTATAGCCGTACGTTCTCGATTTGGCGATGTAATGGAATAAAGTAGAACGTTGCAAAAGTTGCAAAAATAGAAACAGACAGAAAGAATTGCAACATGTTATAATTCAATAATATAGGTTGGCTCACAGGACTGTAACTAATTTTATGAGAGTAGCTAAAAGTGAGTGTTGAGCCGCAATGTTTTTATTAATAGATTTGACTATTTCTCGCTGATACAAAACTCAATCAATTGAGACTCATTGCACACCAAAGGTGATACAGTCGACCTAGATATAGAACAATACTGTGATTACTTCTCGTAGATTAGAGGTATATCTGGAGACAATAAGACCTCGGATAATCTCTATAGTGACTCCGTCGAAAGGTTCCTTTGCAATAATTGACTTAGCCGCACTATTTAAGACAGCATGGCTGTTTGAAAGAATATAGATGCTGGCTCTAACTTCGCCTTAAAGCTATTGATAAAACAAATTCTTAATGAAAACTTAGAAATGGACGAAATATATCGAAATACACTAATCTCTACCTCACACTCAATTTTCACCTTGGCAGCCCACTCAACCAGTCAGAAAATATTACATTGACATCTTGTGAAATTAAATATTAGTCACATTCAATATAGTTTCGTCTTAATGTGCGAGTGTAGTGGAAGCAGCTCTAAGCGCCCTAATTGAGTACATTTTGCGCATTTATCACCCAAGTTCTTAACCAATACACCAAACAAGCCTAGTTGTCCATGGGTCTGATAATGTTTTAATATAAACAGTAGATCGTGTTTCAATAGCTTACAGGCCTTTTCAATAGCCAACAGACCAATCACTTTTAAATATTGAATTGAATCGTTGTGCCATTAAATGTAGCAGCCTCACCTTACCGAATGTTAACATCTGGTATTGTGCGGGGTGGCTATTCTTTGAGTATTGTGCTAGATTAATTTTAAATTATAACTTTTCAAAATCTAGTGGGCGTCAAATCGGAAGATCTGAGGTACATCATTTCTCGAAGCTCAATTCACCGCACAAAAATCGTTATTCGTATAAATGCTTTACGTGGAGCGTATTGATCGCCATACCAATTAGGTTGAAGCTTAATAAAGTTATAGTTTGCTAGAAACCGAATTCTGCAACTGGGGTACACACATTATTTGAATATGAATTTACAAACGTGGCTTTGAAAAAACTGAATGTTTTTGGTTGTCATAGTCCAGATTATTTATTCATAGATTGTTGAGGAGCAATTAATTAGAAGCCACCACCAGTTGAAGGGTAATCGGATTTGAATTGGCTATAGTAGGAAATTTTTATTTTCTAAATACAATCGGTGCTGCGACGATAAATCTAACTAAAACCTATATCTCAAGTTCAAACAATGTACTGCCTAGATATGTTCATTAGAACATAGATATGTTCATTTACGATCGGTAAATGAACATATCTATGTTCATGGACCACCCTGAATTCATGGACCAATCTATCTTCCATGTCAGTACTATAGGTTGGCATGGAGCTATGCATGGGCAGATAGATCTATGTAAATCGGACCTATAGCCATACGTCCTCATGTTGGCTATGTAATGGTGTAAAGTAGGACGGAAATAAGAGTTGGGAGAGCTTTGAACCTCAAAAAAGATTGCAAAGATAGAAACAGACAGACATACAACATTAAACGAGAACTGCAAAAAGCTAGTAAAGTGACGAGTACAGTAGCGTCTAAAGTATTCCGTTACCGGACGTATCTTATTCGATTCAATTTCCTCTTTCATATAGCCCGATTAGAAAAAATATAAGATAATTTCGTCGTTAGAAAATCATAATCATACTTACTCTTCTATGTCACCGGCTTACTACTAGTGCACCAACATCATTAATCGAGAAAATATGCCACAACCACGGTCCCGTTTGGAATTAGAGCCAGACAAACAACCAATCAAATCAAAATAGCAATAAATTGAAAAATGATGCTTCAGTATTAAAGCGCAGTTACTGCAATGGAAGTCATATGGTGATCACCCTTTTTATATTGAATTAAAATGCAGAACTAACCCTTAGCAATGAGAGGAACAAAGTAGTTTAAAATTAAAGTCACTTGTAACTGATCAGAAATTTCACACAACAACTTTCCAAATATAACCTAAAATGCAACAGTGAAAATTAATGTGCATCAAGGAGTCTCTTGCCAGTATTCTTAACGGCACAGCTTCGTAAGTGAAAAAGGTAATGTCCACAGCAATAAACAATACCTAATTGATATGATTCAAGGGAATGCAAACGGCTTAGAACAACCCAGAGCAGAAGTAGAATTATTTCTTATCCAAGTACAATATTGACAACCGGTGCAATGTATTAAGATGCGGCGGATGGAACAGAAGATACCGGATTCGAATCTCGATAGAAGCAAATCTGTGGTGTGAATGAACACAATAAGTGCAGAATTCATGAACCACGCCACTACTGCAGTGATGGGCACTATACATGTAAAAATAGTTATTTACATTTTTATGTAAATAACGTTAATTACAGTAAAAACGTGTAATTTACATAAGATATGTAAAAAAAAACGTAAAAACTCTGAAAAATAACTTGTAATGTAACAAATATTGTATGTATCTACACTGCCATCTCTGTTTGTCTTAAACAAGCTCTAAAAACGATTACTGATATCTTTAGGTTTAGTTTATCTACATATGAGAAATATGAGAATATTATTTTTTATAGTATAATACGTGCCATCTATAATCAAATTGTAGCATTTTACACGGTTTCTTCGTAAATGTCAAACAGTCGAGTAAATTTCATCCAAATATCGGTAAGTTAATTTTTTTCCACCACCAAAAATCCATATAGATAAAGTAATAAGTTTAATATATCGGATGATGTTTAATCCATGTCGAAATCATCAGAAACCACCATGATACTCAAAATGGAGGAGGGAATCTTATTTAACATAAAACTCCGTCCAATACCTTCGAGAGTTGCAAAGAATTATTGCATCTGGTGTTGCTGAAGTATTCTATATAAGAAATCTTATGAAATTTGGCTGGTTGAGATATGTTCGGTTGAGTTTTATGAAGAACATCCCCGTTTAATTAACCAAACAGGAATGTATTCGAAAATTAAAAATTATGTTTAAATGAAAACCGAGAAAAGATCCGGGTCCTCCAGAGTTTAACTGAATGAATGTTGATAAGAATAAAATAATCTGGAGTGTATCAAATTTCAAAAACAGATATTACCAGTGTTGGGCGAGTAAATTACACGATGAAGTTTACACAGTTATTTACATGTAATTTACATGTAAATTACACAAGTAATTTTTTACATTACGTAATGTAAATAACGACCTTTTCATGACAAGAGCGCTATCTATTATCTATGATAAGAGCGCTATCTGTTATATAATTTAATAACTAATAACTAAAAATTTAATTATTGTAGAAATTGACTGTGTAACGTTACAAATAAGACAAAAACAAATTAATATGTCAAAAATTGTTGATATCGTTTTGATAAAAAAACTTAAGTATCTAGTAGAATTGGTAATATCTGTATTTTAAATTTGAACACAGATGGCAGTGTAGATACATACATGAACTTTGCCAAGAATTTGTAGATAAGTAAAAGTCTAAAATAATCCGTCTGAATGAATGGTTTGATTGATATTTATGATGCGTATAACGCCTATAGACCAATATTTGTTACATTTCAAGTTATTTTTCAGAGTTTTTACGTTATTTACATATTTTATGTAAGTTACACGTTTTTTACTGTAATTTACGTTATTTACATAAAAATGTAAATAACGTTTTTTACATGTAAAGTTCCCATCCCTGGATATTATCAATTTGATACTTACGTTTTTTTTATCAAAACGATGTTATGAAACAACACAAGAAAACTTATAACTCAAATTTTTGACATATCAATTTGTTTTTGTTTTATTTGTAACGTTACACAGTCAAATTTTTACAATAATTAAATTATCAGTTATTAAATTATATAATAGATAGCGCCCTTGTCATAAAAAATTCGTTATTTACATAACGTAAGTTAAAAAAAACTTGTGTAAATTACATGTAAATAACTGTGTAAACTACATCGTGTAATTTACGCGCCTAACACTGCACTACTGTTGGGATTTTACATGTAAAAAACGTTTTTTACATTTTTCATATAAATTATGTAAACAACAGCGTAAATTAAATAAAACTTTAATGGCATGTAAAAAACGAAGACAACACCATTCACAGTGACATCTGTTTTAAATGTCAAAAATTTACCAAAGTTCAAAAATCAGTTAGTTTTCGGGTCCATTAGTTGAAAAGCGAGTTTTTCACCTTCACCTGAATCAGTTAAGATCAGTTTTAACGACAAAATGGCACATAGTTAATTATTTCACAAATTCTATTCGTAAACTAGTTAGAAGATTTTTTAATAGATGGTGCATTAGTTACAATTACATTTAACAAGAGATGGCGCATCATTGTTTATACATAAAATTATATTTTACGTTTTTTACATATAATAAAAAACATATAGAATGTAAAAAATAACCTGATGTAAAATACACGTTTTTTAAATGTAAAAAATCGTGTAAATTACATCGTGAAATTTACGCGCCCAACTTCGTTATTAAGAAAACTGGGAAATTATTGGTAGAGGCTTGAGCCCTAAAAATGATGGTTGGAAAATCGGACCTATAGTCGTACGTCCTCGAATTGGCTGTAATGGCGTAAAAGCAAGGACGTAAATTAACGAACCGCGAACAAATGAGGAGTGCCAAATGAGGAACAATTGACGTTGTCACTGCCATACGAACTATAAGACCCACTATCCAACTGTATATTCACTGTTCCTTTTCTTGATTCCCGATTGCGAGCTGATTTTTACAAATTTAGAACACCCTGTAACATGCCTTCATCCAACCATTTAAAATATAAATAATACACAAAAAATCCATTACTGTTTGTCAAACTATATTGTGCCACTTAAATAAATACACGATGAGATTTTAAATCTAAATAAAAGTTTTTTGGATGCTTGCTGGAATGCTTTTAAGCTAATTATACATACTCAGTTATTCATTGAATCCATCATCGTTCATGGGTCAAACTTCGCTAGTTTCCAATTAATCGTACACGACTGTAATTAAACACTTTCTATATATTGGCTTCCAGATGCCCAAAACTCATTCGATGTAACATTCCAAAAAGCAATTGTACGTACATATACGAAATATGTGTATAACACTGTTGATCGAGGGTTAACCATATAGATTTGTGTGTTAGATAATATTCAAATGCAAATATTATTTTTGGATACAACACAGACTGATGAAATATTTTCTATTTGTGTTTGTCTAGTTTTTAGTCAATTAGTGTTGTTAATTCGGCAGGGAGAGGTTGTGTGTGTGTGTGTGTGTGTGTGTGTGTGTGTGTATAACACAGTAGGTGATCGACTAAAGAAATTTGGTGAAAACTATATTATGTATATAAGGTCAATGTTAAAGGTCGAGCACTAATAATTTTGTCACTGTCACTTATATTTTGGAATATCTTAACGATTGAAGGTTCGGCACTTAAGTCAAGGTTGGTTGATAGTGTAAACCTAACAATAGTATTTGAATAATTTAAAGCGATAGAATTGAGATAATGTTTATTTCATTAATATTTAAACAGTTATTCAATATTTAAATATTAGATTTGTTTATAGTTTAGTACGTGTAACCTTGTAAAATTACTATTGGAATGTTGAAGAATTACTTCACGACACGGGTCTTGTTTTTTCAATTGAAGAGGTTCAAATTAGTTCTTAAAATTGGTTGGAACGATCTGCTTAGAAATATTCGTGCACTACTCGTTTGAAATAAAGTGGTCTAGAAGACCGTAGGAACAATGTTTTGAGATCACACAGCATAATCAACATCAATTACGTAAAAAAGTTATCAATTTTTGTTGAAGTCATTGTTGGTTGGCTTTCTGGCAATCGTGGTCTGCATTTCTTATGTACCTTATCTAATGTATATAATTAGTTATCTTTAGTCTACTCGAACACGCTATCACTAATATCTGTTGATGACTAGATTGGATACTAATGAAACTTTTTATCGACTTAATTGTGCCAAAAACCACAGGTGTTCATAGGAGGCAGTTGGTATCCACATATACACAAATACACTTTGAATGAATTTGATGCCAGAACAAGGAACCACGTCACATAATGATCAATAAAAAATTGGTCCTTAGGTTAGTTCACGCACAATCATAATACCACTAGTTGGTCATAACACAGTTCCAAATTAAGTGCGCCACAATGAAACATATTAAGACAGATTAAAAGATGCTGATACGAGCAATACGTTCTGCAAAGTACTTGATCTCAACCGTCAAACAACCGATAATGCAGGCAATGGAAAGAACACAATAGGAATTAGACCAAGTTAGTTTAAGACCTAAAGAAATGGAGCCGATTACATCATCACAGTACATATGATCATTGAGCAGTCCAACGAATGAACAATTTGCCACCATACCAACTCTTCGTTTGGTCTACGAACGGGAATCGTCACGATGCGAAAGATGACCTTGAATTGCTATATTTTAAGATCAATCATAATAGTAGTGAACAGGAAAGGATATAATCGAGCTCAATCCAACGGTTTATCTCCAGTGAGACATAGTTTATAAGGTCAATACGAGGGTTGCCTTTTATATTTCGGGATTTGGCAACCCTGGTATTGCAATCTGTCAACTGACAGTTCTATCGTAAAGTTAGAAGTTTTTGAGGTTATACGCACTCAGAACGTTTTGACATACGAGCGCTATTTTTGTTGTTTTCGATCATTTCTTTCGGCCAATCGACACGAGCCTTTTTTTGAGCGATTGACAAATTGTGTGGGATCCAACGCGAACAAATTTTTTTTACAGTTAAATGTTCATGCAATATTGAGTGTATGTTGGTCCGACTAATGCCTAAGGTTGTCTCTATCTCACGATAGGTCACATGACGATCTTGCAATATTAGTTCGCGCACAGCATCAATGTTTTTCGAAACAATAACTAATTTTGGACGACCTTCACGAAATTCGTCTTGGATTGAACTCCGACCACGAATGAACTCACCATACGATCGATAAACACTGGTCCTTGATGGAGCTTCATCGCCAAAAGTTGAATTAAGTTCATTCATGCACTGCTGCTGAGTTAACCCACGTCGAAAGTTGTAAAAAATAATCGCACGAAAATGTTCACGATTTACTTCCAGTCTTGGGGCAAATGAATCTTTTAATTTACTGTAAACAACACAAATAGCGCTCGTATGTCAAAACGCTCTGAGTACGTATAACCTCAACAACTTCTAACTTAACGATAGAGCTATCAGTTGACAGATTGCAACACCAGGATTGCCAAATTCCGAAATATAAAAGGCAACCCTCGTAAAAATACCGCCCAAGTGGCGCAGTGGTTAAAGCTGTGGCAGTTGGAGCGGGAGGTACCGGGTTCGAATCCCGATAAGGGCAGGTTGCCAAAGGGATTTTTCACCACTTGATTACGATCGGTGGTGTGAATGAACACAACTATGACCCCCTGTTGGAGTGCAGAATCCATGGGCCGACCCATCTTCCATGTCAATAGTATAGGCTGGCATGGAGCTATGCAATGTGCAGATGGTTAGGAAAATCGGACCTATAGCCGTACGTCCTCGATTTGGCTGCAAAGCGTAAGGTAAGGACGTAAATAAGCAAACCGCGAAAAAGTTGGGAGTGCCTTGAGCCCCAAAACAGATGGCATAGAAATAAACGAAAAAAAAAAGGAAAAAAAAACCCTCGTAAAAGTTCGGCTGATAAATTTACATATAGTTTGAAGTGATTTTTTACAGGTATTTTAAAGGCCTTGATCAATTCAAATCATCTACACTGCTTAGAAAACTTAGTCTGAAAACGGACTGCAAATGGCGGTTAGAGCTCATACCAATTATTGAATTGTTTGCTCTGTTTTTGGAAAGTGTGAGTATTGTGTCCAGTCAAAATTCACTTAATGGATTTTGAAATGGCCAACCAATATCAGGAAGGTATTTCTGTGGGTCCTGAAATTATACATCATTGTTTTAGCCCATTTAAACACTTTGTTTTTCGTTTCAATTAAGATTTGATCTTTAATGGGGTAACTTAAGCATTCAGATCCTTAGTTGAAGTATAGAAAAAGTTCATATTGCTCTAATAATGCACGCAAGCTATGCATTGCAAATTATTGAGTAAAGTTTGTACATTAAACAGCTCAGTCGTTAGCAATCATAACATTATATAGAAGACATTTCAAAGTTTAAAAGGCACAACATCTGCTTCTGGTTGATTCGGAACATTAGCTGTCAATTATTTCCACCTGGAGTTCACAACGCAGCATCCTGCTCAGGTTTACATTGGTTACATATTCACAATACATATGCTCTTCAAGATGGCCTCACATCTGAGTTATATTAATGATTAAAGCATTATAGAAGCTATTGTTTATAGTGATCTAACCATTACACATATTGCATAAAGTGCCTGTAAAAAGCTGAGATTCATCTACACTACAGGTGCTACCAACTATAAACTAAGAAGTGTTGAATAATGTCAGAGCAAAACAAAAATTGAAAGAAGAAACAGGTGGGGCACAGGAAGACATAAACTTTCGCATTAGTAAAGCTATAGACATACATTCAACATGTTAAAGCCTGGAATTATTCTTCCCTGTGACACAAGGCCAAGTTACGAATGTTCAACTCGTGTATAACATCAGTACTACTGTATGGGCGTGAGACATGAAAACACACAAAACGGTGAGCAAGAAACTACAGGTATTCGTAAACAATAGCCTTCGATGAATACTGCAATGCTTCTGGCCTAACACCTTCATATTGAACTGTATAGCAAAAAAAATTAGTCAGACAAAGAGATCGAAATAAAGAGAGAAAAGTGGAGATGGATTGGCCATACGCTGGATTAAAACCCGCAAGGGGGAAGGAAAGCAGATAGATCAGCGAAAACATCGCCTCCATACTAGCTGAAGCAAAATTCAGTAAATCATAGAAAATGATTAAATCTGTAGCTTCCAAAAGAATCAGATGGTGCAGACAATTTGAGACAATGGTGACAAGACAATGAATTTATCGGCTTGGTAAGCGAACGAGCAGATTTCTGGAGAAAAATTGTTCAATGTACCCAAAACTCATGACTTATAATATTAATAAATAATGCAAGCAGAATGTCATATTTGTGCTAATCGATTTCTCAACAGTCTAACCAATCAAACCAACGATTTTCGAACAATAGAGTGGTATAGACACCACATTTTTCACGATTCACAGGACGATTCACAATTCCATCCTAGAGTCATACAGCGACCAGATAATGATCATAACCTACGGATTGTGTTGACGACCGATAAGATTTCACGTCTTGGACAATCAAAGCCAGCTCTCTTGAAATCAACGCATTTCGCTTAAGGATAAATTACTTGGATGTGTCCTTGGTTCCAAAGTATATATCATTCTTTCTCTACTATAATATTTCAAAGGTTGGTCTGATTTCTGCCAGCTTTAGCATTCACTTTAGTCCAACCATCAATCTGACATCGTGCTCAGATATAAAGCCCATCAGATCATCCAATTTATTGTAAAATGAGTCTTTATCTCCACTGTGTAGCAATGTATAGAATTGGGACACATAGTCTCCACTTTAAGGCCATCTAGTTTCATGGATAGCTATGAGTTCCAAGCAATACTTTTTCATACATGTGATAAGATTTCATGCGTCCAACGCGCCTGGTTTCAGCAATCCAACCAGATGTTTCATTCGAAATATTAACGAAACATGGATGCCCCAGAGTCAATTGACACCACTCACTCTACGAATAATCCAACATTTCATTTACTCAAAGCAAGATTGTACTTTTTGTCGTCTTCGGTCGATAATCTATGAGTAACTTCTACTCTGCATACTGTGTCAATTGAACCTAATCCCTTAAACACTTTTAAATATTTTATTACAACATAATCTTAAAATCAAACGATTAACCTCCATATCGATTAAATATAAAATTAATGTTCTCATATTAAAACTATAAAGTTGTAATACGGCAGCTATTTATAGGTACACTTATACGCATATATACGACACGAGTATCAATCCATAATAAAAGGTAAAACTTTTATTAGTTTTTGTTCGACTAACAAACTATTTTCAAATTTGCTTTCGTTACAAATATCGAATCGAATATTTTATATCAACAACGTCATATAGAAAATCGCAGGTTTACATACACACATGCATCCATACAAAAAAAAAACTTTTCCAATCAAATCAATATTCATAAATTCATAATCGTACACTACACATACACACACCTATTTAAAAACTACACCAACAATGTAATTGTATTTTGTACAAAAGCTTTTGGAATTTATATTTTATTTCTCTGCTCCGTTCGCAATAAATAAATTTAATAAGCTTTAAGCTCACAAAAGAAAGAAATGAAATAGCTACAACAACAACAACAAAAACAATCTCAAATGAAAATTTTCTAATAATAAAATGAAAAACTCAATTTTACTTTTTCCTACGTAGCACAAAAAAAAACATTTATTTTTTTTTTTTTCTAATTTTGATAAATTGGAAAACTCTTGGGTTATAACTATATTCCATTCTCAGAACTCAGTTAATTTTTTATGATTTTTTAGTTTTTCCGGAAACAAATTTTTGTTTTTTATTTTCTTCATCGATTTATTCGATTTTCGATCGTAACTTGTGTGTCTATAAAATCCGTACATAAATATGCGGACTGCGGAGGATACAAAGGTAGATGGTATATAAATAATAAAAGCGAAGCATTAGGGAAAAAGTTTATCAAGATTAGGGTCGGATTATGTTTAAATCTGTCGAAAAAAGAGTAATTCGACTTTGTCTGCAATGATCGGATCTCATTATTTACACGGACAGGTTAGTCATTGCATTGCAATCGATACAAGTGGTGGGATATAAAAGTTCCTGTAAAGCTTTATGGCATCTCTCTCAAAAGTCATAAATACTATAAAATGTATGTTTCACCACTAATCCGGAATTAACATACACAACCACGTGTAATAATAAACACTTGCATTGTGATATATTGAAAAAAGACGTTAATCACTTAATCTTCGCAGTTAAGCGATGCAACATACTTCAAAATTATGTGAATTCCCGAAAAGTCACTCATTTTTTGCTCTGCAGCAGAGTTTTTACATGTATAAAATGTTATTTTACATTTTATGTAAATTATGTAAAAACGAGCGTAAATTACAAGTAAAATTCGTAGTGCCATCTATTTGAAAATGTCAAAAACCTACTCACTTGGTTTGGTCATCAGTTGGAAGTAGTTTTTCAAATAAGCAGAATTAACCTGCTTAAATCTAATCTAAACAAATGATTGTACACCAAGTCTGATTTTCATTATGAAAAAAATTTTGTCAGTATTTTTACTGAAAAAAACCAAAGCGAGAAAAAAAATTGAAAATGCCATTAGAGTGACAGAGATCGTTTTTTACTTTTTTCTTTTTTAATAGTGGATATATTTTGACAGATGCGTGTAACATAACCAATAAATTTTAAATTTTTGTTTGTGTTTGAAAAAAAAAATACACTTTGAATCTACAACAATAAATTAAAAAAAAAAAAATTAACATAACTGTATATTATTTCAATTATTTTCACAATGAATTAAGATAATTGGCACAAAACGAAATGTAAAAAAATTATGAATTGACCATAAAAAATCATCCATCTTTATTTTTCCTATAAGATATTTCTCCAGTACTGAATAAAACTACTTCTCTTGATATATTTTGTCAGTACATACTGCTATAATTATTTTCTCAGCAACCATAAAAATTTATTTAGTACTGAATAATTTTTTTGTACTGGAAATATTTTTTATTTCACTCGCACTTTAAGAAAAATTATATTTTTTATCCCGCCTTGACTATTTTGTCAGTATTTTGTCATAATGGAAATCAGGCTTTAATTTCAAAAAGTCGATTCGTAAAATAGTTAAAAGATTTTTTAACAGATGGTGCTCTAGTTATGATATGATTTAATAACAGATGGCGCGTTAGTTTTTGTTTTACATAAAATCATACTTTACGTTTTTTACTTACAGGTTTGTCCATGTAAAACCCCGTGTAAATTACATCGTTTTATTTACCCGCCCTACAGTGTTGAAGGCACCGACCAATTGGTGCAGTGGTTAAGGGTGTGACAATTGGAGTGGAAGGTGCTGCATTCAAATCCCCATAGAGGCAGGATGCATAAGGATTTTTCACAATATGATTACGATCGGTAATGTGAATAACCACATCTATGACCCCCTGTTGGAGTACAGAATTCATGAGCTAACCCCTCGTCCATGTTAGTGCTGGCATGGAGCTATGCAATGTGCAGATAGCCGTACGTTAAAAGGAAATTAAGTCATACCTCCAAGATTTGGCTTTATAATGGCGTTCGGTAGGACGTTACTAAGCAAGCCGCAAACAAGTTGGGCCCCAAAACAGATTGCAAAGATAGAAACAAACAGACAAATAATAAAGGCAACGGATAACCTACAATTATTGAAGTGATTTACTACTAAATGATTTTAGAATTTATGTTGTTTGGTTAGATTTGGTGGCCATGAACGTGGTTCGTATGACTTCTAACGAAGTAATAAGTAATCGCACTGAAAGGTGTACTTGCACAAATCTTTCACCGCGACCTTTGAAGACGCAGCGAATAAACATCAATTTACATGTAATGAAAATCGCCATAGGACCTAGCGATGGAAAATTTAACAAATTGAATTAACATCTGCCCATGTCAACTTTAGGAATACACCATTTGGTTAATGGGCGCCAATTAGCTTAAACTTAGTGATGGTGCCGTACGAGAACTCTGCTAGATATTTGGATATGACACTGGACGGTAGCTTTAATTGAAAGAGCATGTGAAAAAGAAAAGACAGGAGCTTGATCTTAAATATAAACAGTTGTGCTGGCTTATTGGACGAAGATCAGCTAATTTATAATCAGGTTCAAGGGCGATCTGGCTATATGGCATTGAACTTTGGGGTTATACTAAGAATACTAACATCCTGAATAAGGTACTTCGGAGTATAGTCAATACATCCTTGGGGATTCCGGATATAAAACACGATTTTCAACGAAGCCTGAATCTAGGCTAATGGAACATGTCAATGGGGAAGCCTCTCGGCTGCTGGATAATGGGATAAACAGTGACTATATTATAATTAAGTTTTTAAGAATTCAGATGTAAAATGATCATAAGTCTTTTGATTTGAACAAGACATTTTTTTTTGACAGTTTAGTACTTTATCTTTAAAATGACGCCTTGTAACACCTGAAAGGTTGTCGTGCTGCACAATTATCGTTCACCTGAACAAATTTGTGCCAGATGTGTTTCCTCAAAATAATACTGCACCAGAAAAAAACGAAGAGAAGAACGTAATCACCGTTGCTCGTCATCTAAACATGAGCCAATCTGCGATCTCAAGAGTATCCAGAAGATTTGAGGAAACGAGTATCTTTAATTAACATATCAAAGATATCAAATAACAACCTTAATCGGTCTATACGTATGACAAGAAGTATTCCAAATAATGATCCAAATTTCACTGCGAAAAAAGCATACTGCTGGCGTCGATGTGCAGTAGTAGCTAAGACAAGTTCGAGATTGAGTTGTTAGTCAATGGACAGTAAAAAGAAAAAACTTGAAGGAAGCCAACCTCTCTCCAAGACAGCCTGCTAGCGACCCAACATTAATAACACACAATCGCAAAGAGTGGCTCGAATTTTACCGAACACATTAATTGGAGCAATGGAGATCGTTCGATTCACTGGCGAATGTAGAATATGCGTTCATGGCAGTGATTAAAGAGTCCGGGTCTACCGGCATCCAGGAAAGGTTAAGTGCGATTAGGTTAAGATAAGATTAATAAGAGATGAAGCGTTAGTTTTTTTTTACATAAAATCATACTTTACGTTTTTTACCCTTAGAATGTAAAAAATAACCTTATGTAAATTTACCCGATTTTCCATGTTCAAAATACGTGTAAATTACATTGTTTAATTTATCCGCCCAAAAGTGTTGAAGGCGCCGAACAAATGATGCAGTGGTTAAACTTAAGAGTACACCAATTGGAGTGGAAGGTACTGGTTTCGAATCCCGATAGAGGCTGGATGCATAAGGGTTTTTCATCATCTGATTATAATCGGTGATGTAAACACATCTTAGGCCCTCCGTTGGAGCACAGAATTCATGGGCTAACCCTCGTCTATGTCAGTGCTGGCATGGAGCTATGTAATGTGCCGATGGTTCTACATAAAAAGGAACTCATGCCGCACGTCCAAGATTTGGCTATATAAGGGCGTAAAATAGGACGTAAATAAGCGAACCGCGAAAGAGTTAGAAGAGCCTTGAGACCCAAAACAGATTGTAAAGATAGAAACGACAGACAGAATAATTGAAGGCAACAGATAACCTACAATTATGTTAGTGAATTTGTGGCGTTGACAAATACGACGAATAGTCACGCCACAATAGTGAAGTATTAACAAAATAATCGAAAAAAGATTTTGAGTCAAATTCTGTAATTCGCTAGAACTGTTGCAACATAGCCTCGCAACATATATAGAAACGAAATGCAACATACATCAAGTCCGGTTGCATATGCCTGATGAGATGAATTTGACGAGTCAATGACGTCATCAGATCGAAACCGGCCTAGCGAACGAATATTACAGATCATACAACAAAGGTGCCATATATTTCATAAGACAAACTACTTCATCGGCTGGTTGATTTAAGCGCTCTAGCTGTCAATCAATGCCACTCTGTGGAGTTGAAGTTTAACTCCCGCCATTCACCAGTAGCTGTCACGATGACAGCACCCAGCATCACTTATCACACTATCCTACAAATTACTACTAAAACTTTTTACGTTTACGTTGTTTTGTTATAGATTTGGTGGCGGTGAACACGTGGTTCATAAAGTTTCTAACGAAGTACTATGAAATCCTACTGGCAAGAGTGATCGTAAAACCTTTAATCTGTGTTCATACCGTCTTTGAAGAGGCAGCGAATAAGGTTAGTGAAGAAATTCGCCAGTGGACCAAGGGATGAAAAATCAAACTCAATGAATTAAAATCTGCCCATGTCAACTTTACGAACACACCATTGGTTAATCCGCCACCAATCAGCTTAAATGATTTAAAAAACAATTCAAAAACTCTTCTAAATACTTGGGTATGACACTGAACGGTAAGCTGAAATGGAAATAGTATATGAAGAAGATAATCGAGGTTGATCTTAAATAATATAGACAATTGTACTTGATAATTGACCTTGATCATAAAGATAGACCATTGTACGAAGTCCTAAAACTGATTTGGCTATATGATTGGGGTTGTACTAAGAATACTAAAATCAAACTCATACAAAACTTTCAGACTAATTCGCAGTATAGTCAATGCTCCCTGGTACATTCGAAATAGTGATTTGCATCGATTTGGAGATTCCGGCCATAAAATACGAAATAAAAAGATTTGCAACGAAGCATGAATCAAAGCTAATGGAACATGTCAATGCAGAAGCTCCTCGGGTACTGTATAATGCACATTTGGTTAGGAGACTGAAAAGAACCAACCACTTTTGAGTTTGTTAGTATGTGAGCAGCTAGTTATTATCGGACAGGCATTGGTGAGTCGCTGGAGCAACAGTGATTACATCATAGTTTAGTTTTTAAGAATTCAGATGTAAATTGATGGCTAGTCTGGAAACACTAGTCTTAATACAAAAAAAATAACAAGAGATCTTTGTTTTTTTTGACAGTTTAGTATTTTGTCATAAAAAAGTTGCCTTTTTAAAAAGCTGCTACACAATTGACGTTGGCCTGAACAATTCACTACCAGTATTATTCGTGTTTCCACAAAATCTTACTGCACCAGAAAAAAACGCAGAGACGAATGCAATCAACGTTGCTCGTTATCTTAACATGAGCCAATCTGCTATCTCAAGAGTATCCAGAAGATTTGAGGAAACGAGTACCTTTAATTCACTTACCAGAGATACTAAATAACAGCCTTAATCGGTCTATACTTATGAGAAGAAGTATTTCAAATAATGGTCCAAATTTCACTGCGAAAAAAACATGTTACTGGCGTCGATATGCAGTAGTAGCTAAGACCAGTTCGAGATTGAGTTGTTGGTGAATGGACTTGAAGGAAGCCAACCGCAAAGAGTGGCCCGAATTTTACTATACACATTAATTGGAGCATCGGCCAATGGAGATCCGTTCTATTCACTGACCAGTGTAGAATATGTCTTCATGGTAGGGATTAAAGAACCCCGATCTACCGACATCCAGGAGAATGATTTTCTCACTGCTGGTTAGCTGAAACAGCATATCGTTTGTTGGGAAAGCAGATTTTGTTTTTGTTCCTATTGGAACCCGTTTGGCCACTGAACTTTATATCGAATATGGAATGCTGGAAAAAAAGTCTTTGTTTGCAAAAATTACAAAACTTTTGAAAGCAATTGGCCTAGTGTTTCATTTTAAATACATCTATGACGCAATTTTGGAAGATTGTGGGAGATTGTGTCATTATATTACAATGTCGTAACCGTATTAAGACGGGATGTTGAGCAAGTATCGGAAATAATTAATTTCAGCCAGCATACTGAGAAAAAGACTTGTTAAATCTCGTTTGAAAGCGCTTAAGTTCAAAAGCCTGAGTTCACATAACTTGTGAGAAAAAAGCGTGTGCTATGAGCCCAGAAGCATGTTTCTTGGAATCCAGAGATGTGGAATGACGTGATTTTATAAAAATCTTCCGATGAATCAAAATTCCATCGGCATGTTTGAGAAAGAATTCTCGTTAGGAAAAACCAGCTGAGAAACTTAGCAACGAATGACGTCTTTTAAGACTTCCACCGAAAAATGAAGGTTTAATGGGTTGAGGATGTTTTTCTGGAAATAAAATAAGTCGATTGTGATTGCTTAGTTCCAGCATTACAGCAGCGGTTTATCGTCCAGACATGAACCGATTTATGAAAAAAATTAAAACGGAGTTCAAGCCAAAATGATGACCTCGAGATGGCGTTGGATGAGGATCCCCAAGTCACTGGCAAAACTTTAATAAGATGTCACATTGGAAGGTCAATAAGGAACCGCATGCGAAACGTTGTAGACTCTGTTAGAGTGAGGTAATACTAAGTAATAACCAATAAAACTGTTTTTTGGCATAATCAACAATTTTAGTTGCGGTTACATTCAAAATTCTGACCCACGGGTTTCTGACCCACAAAACCTACAAATGTAGGAAAGATTCAGTCATATTTGTTTAAGGTTGAATCTTAACCCCACGTGAAGGATCTAATGAATAGCATCAACTCGGGTTTCTGAATGTTAGAAGATCTATGTTAGAATGTTCTTTCGACCAAGGGAGAGATTATTATTTTAGCTTGTGTTTGACATGAAACAAAATGTGATTTGTGTCAAAATGTGATTTAGATTGAATTCACTCAAAACCTTTATTAACCTGCAGAATGACTACGGCTTGGTCACTTCTAACTTATTTCCTTTCACTGAACTTTCTATTTAAAATCAGAAAACGGTAACCACAACCATGAGAAACCCCATATTTACTAAGCTGTGTAGAACCACTCTCTAATATGATGTTTTTACAATAATACAAGAAGTTAAGTTTACCCTAAAATGACTAAATAGGCTGAGTGCTTAATTGGCGCAGATGCAAAGAACATACTTTATAAAATTCTCTCTCTCTATTATCAAGAGGCTGTTGAAAAACATGTGATGTTGTAGGTCTTAACTCGATCTTAAATAACACAAGATCCATAAATCAGCACGAGGTTAGTCTTATCTGTTGGCTTTTCGAACAGAAGAGCAGTTGACGCTGGCTTGCTTGATTTGATTAGTTTACCACACCACTATCAATGGCAACTTGTTGGTAATGAGTATAAGCATTCTTTGATTTATTCTATAACTAAGATATTTTCCAGTTGTCGTAATTGTTCATTTTCAAAATTTTCCAGGATTATTTTTCAGGTTTCACTGGTTTTACAGAAATTTAATAAGATTATTTCCTCCCAAGACTAGTATTGTACCAGCAAACCTCTTCCAATACCTTCTTATACAAAAGATTAAAAATATAGAATCGATACTGACTGTCAATTGGGGATGGTTTTTATTCCAATCTCCATCTCGATAGTTCATAATATTATCTGAATTTTCGTGCATAATTTCACTCTATGTTGACGTTTCCACTATTCTTCATTTGGTAATCGTGACGCTTCTATCATTCTAGACTATGTAAATTACAGCTACAACATTCTGATCAATTAGAACCTAGTTTAAAAATCTAGTTAAAATTAAAATATTATGACAACTTTCGACAATCGTTTTTGGACCGTTTTTGAACGGCTTTGAACAACGAAAAATTTGTTAAATCTTTTGGGGTAGAAGCGTTTTGTTGAATACAGAATCGCTTGTAGTAGAGTTTCGATTTTGTCACAATGACATAAAGTAAGTCGCTTCTTAGTTATATTTTCCGTTAGACTCTGAATGCAGTATCCATAAGTAACAAGTATCCAAGAAAACGTACAACGAATATGCGTGACAATTCACCAACAGTGACAATGTACAATCAACCAGGCTAATATATGTTATAACATTGAATTAGCGATTTCCACCGATCACCGTTATAATCACATCAACCAATTATCGCATTAAATTTGAACCACTTTACGATATATACGAGTATGTAACGCATAACAAAAACGTTTTTGATTATATTATTCGTCAAGAATACGCCAAAAATAACTTGTTAATTCAATAGACTTCCAACCGAAAATAATAAAAAAAAATTCTAATAAATATTCTAATTTTCATCCCCCCTCATTCAGAGTTTCCCTCCATATCAATTTTCCCTTATTATTCTGATTACGTTTTTTTTGTTGGATTTTGAATTATTGCCACCTTGCCTTCAGCCAACTGTTAAAAACAGCATTTAACGAGTATATAGCATAAACATACACACACATATATGGAAAACTGTAAATGTGTTTTCCACACAAGGTGACAAATTTTCTTTATCATACATTACAATAATTATGAAGTAAGTGGCTCGAGGATGTGGGTTGTATTACAAAGCTCGTTTGTTTTTTGTTGGCCTATCTATTAAATTATTAAGTCTTGTTGCTTTACGATTTGGTAAAAAAAAAATTGAGAAACATATACGTACATACAAGTACATACAAAAAAATTAAAAGAATTAACGTTCAACATGGATTAAATTTCGTAATGTTGCAAGGTATTACGATATGGGGTGTTGCCAACGCAAGAATTAATTATAAATTTGCTAGAATTCTTTCCACACACACCCTGGCGAAAATATAAAATCCTGAAATCGGATTTTTAACGTTCATGGAATATAATAATTAATTTGTGTTAATTTTATGAAGCGATTAGCTAAATATGAAAGATGGTGAATACGTCATGATTTCCATGATATACCATCGGTGAGCGATGCTGGTATCATTAAGTTGGTAAATTATTGTATTACAATCTTATAAAACTACATAGAGGATGCATGTGAAGTTTATACTAAATTTTACTCATATTTTTTGGGTGCAGGGTGGACTTTAAGACTGTCCTAGCACAAAGGTTGAACGCTGCCTTAAACCTGTGCAATTTATACTCTAACGGAAACTGAAAACAGGATAACGAATTCCATTTCCTATATGTTCGATAAATAAATTCGCGCTTTGCACCTTCAGTTCGAGATTTCGGCAGTTCCACCGTAAACCAATGCGCATTGACCGTTCCTCGTGTTACCCATTCTGGCGTAACTAATGGTGACATTTTCTCCTTTAATTCTGCAGAACATTTAACATTTATTATCTATAGAACACGCAGAGTTCTGCAACATCTCTGCGGTGCTGTAGGCTGTCTAGATCTTTCGTTAATCTGGACTTTCGTATTTCGTAAACCTGACAGCAATATTCGATACACGGTCTTATAAAGATGAATGTGACTTAATTTTACTCCCCACTCAAATATTGTATTCAAATCGGAATTAAACGGTGACAACTTCCAGCTGTTTACCGTTTAACTCTGAAGGAGTAGACTCGACCTCGAATGAAATAGAAGAGTGCAATGTTGCATCATCAGCAAAACTGTGGATGGTTCACAGTGCTATCCAACAAGTCATTAATGTATAACAAAAACACAGTTTGTCACAAAACTGATCCCTGAGGAACTCCGGCAATTGGAGAGTGTGTCGTTGATGATCTCTCATTCAGCACACCGTTAATATTTTGGTCTTTGAGAAAAAAGTTTTTTTACTTATTTTTTATTGCTTAAAGATCTAAAAACGCAGAAGAATTTTCTTGGCCTGAATGAATGACATGCAGCGTTCGAATATTATAAAACGTGAATTGGCCTCATTTAACTTATATGTCACCCTCTGAATGATTCAGATTTCATTAATGTCCTCACCGATGCGTTCAGCTTTTGGTGCTGTTTTACTACCATAATAAGGTTTGGGACCCGTTATCAGAGACAAAATATTGAGCATCGAGAATTAGTAGCCATTTAGTTAGACATTTAACATTTTCGTTAATTTTCAGAAGATCAGGAATTTAGAATTTACATCGATCATAAACCTTTGACAAGAACTATTTAGTCTAAAACTGAACATAGTCCTAGAGTGTCAAGACACTTGTATTAGACATGTGAGCGGTAAATGTTTACCAGTCATTATATCGGCACAAAAAGCAGAATTAGAATTTCAGAATTTACTTTCTGGTTTTGGACATCCAACTAATTCGAATTAGAAATGAGAGCTTTTAAATTGAAAATTTAAAAAGCTCTAATCAAGCTCTCTTCGTAACAAATTTTTTAAAACTTTACATAATGTCTCACACTAAGAAGTTTTTGGAACCCATAAATCTCCTTTGTAAAGAGGGCACCTTTCAAAATTGCAGTAATTTCCGCCTGAAAGATAGTCACGTACGTACCAAGAGCGATAGATAGTTCAACCTCAGGATTTTTTATGTATAATCCGGCACCAGCCATATTAAAGCATATACCGATCCGTCAGTAGAGATCATCATCATTACTGACGGAGCAGTATACTGTAATCTAGTCACCCTTAGGTGACTTAAATTCGTAATGCTCGTTTCGAACACATCCATATAGATATAGTTGGTCCTTTGCCTTTAAAACTTTGCTCAAAAGTGATTTTGGTGCCCTACGATCACAATCGATCAAGAAACACAGTTCTAGTTCAAACTTTTTGAAGAATTAACTAAACTTCTTGGCTCAAATCGTATACGCATCTCTGGTTATCATCCACAAGCAAATGGTAAGGGCGCGAGGAAATACTGCGCAATGGAGTCCTGAAATACAAATTATTTTATTGGGTATTCGAGCCACGATTAAAGAAGATTTGAATTGCTCATCGGCACAGTTACTAGATGGTTAAACCATTAGACTGCCGGTTGAGTTAATCGTGTAAAATCGTCTACTATCTTACCAACAGCGGATTTAGTGGTTCAACAATTGCGTTACTGTATAATCCCTTATGAATCAGGTCAAATATCAGCTATGAATCGATTTAGAACCGTTGAATTTTTATCTTTTGTTTCTATCTGCGAAGGGTTTCATGCAGTGACTGAATATTACTCATATGCTTACTATTCGAAGTTATTTCGCGTTATAATAAAGGGTTTTCCAATGAGAGGTTTCATTCTAATAGAAATGGTCTGCTATTTGGGCAGCTGTTAGTTTTGAAGCTGTCATCTTTTGACATTCGACAAGTAAAAACTACGCCATTAACAAAAATGTTACGATACTTGCTTTAAAAACGCATTAACACTGTTAAAGTTCACTACAGAAATTGTGAAAATTTAGAACTTTTTGGGCGTCGTGAAGCACCTTCTCGGCCGGCAATAGAGAAAATAATGGAAAAATTTAAACTTGCAGCTGTAGCACGTATTGAAGAAAAAAAAATCAAATTTTTCGATTTATCGTCGACCTTTGGAACATTCCACACAAACGACATTACACCGTATTTCGCACAATGACTTGGGTTTTAAGGCTTTTAAAGGTTAGCTTACGCAAGAACTAATTCTGCTCGATCTTTATAAACGTCATATCTTCACTGATTGGGCCTTCAAATGCATCAAAATGATCCGGATTTTCATCGGAAAATCAACTTCAGTGATGGCCGGAATTGGAATATACAGATGTGGACGACGGTAATTTTCAGCATGGAGCATACACAGAGGAAAATATTTGGCCTACTGGGAATACCGGACCGCTGAACTGTTCCTTATTCGCACAATACAAAATACAAATTTTAAACGTGAAATCGCTAAAATAAAAGAGGAAATACCAGTAGAATCTATAGAAGCGCGTTAAGCTCACTGAATCCGTTTATCGATCAGCAAGGAATTTTACGAGTTGGCGGAAGATTGAGAAATGTAAACATAAGCTTTGCCGTTCAACATCCAATCATTCTACAAAAAAATCATCCAGTGAATTCACTTATCATTCAACAAATACACAGATGTAACTTACATGATGGAACTAATTTAATGCTAAGTATATTAAGGCAAAAGTATTGGATGATAGATGCAAGATATTTGATTAAACGGTCTATAAAAGCCTGTAGCCTGTAAAGCTTATATGGCTGTATTCATATATTTGGCCGTGAAGGCGGTTCATTTAGAATTAGTCAGTTATCTTAGCACTGATGCGTTTCTATCTGCGTTAAAAAGATTTGTGGCTCGCCTTGGTTATCCTAACCAAATCTGTTGCGACAATGGCTCTTATTTTATTGGAGCCAATAATGAACTAAAAAGATTAAAAAAGGAAATCGTAATTAAACAAAATAATGAAATAATTTCAAATTTTATCTTGCAGAAGAATGTAGACTTTAGGTTCAACCCTGCTAGTGCACCTCATTTTGGAGGTTTGTGGGAAGCTGCAGTTAAATCTGTGAAATATCATTTCCGTAGAACCAAAGGAGACCAAAGTTAGCTTTGAAGAGACAACTACCTTGGTAACACAAATAGAAGGCCTCCTGAATTCTAGACACTTATGTCGGTTGAATGATCACCCAACTAGTCTAGAAATGCTTACTCCGAGCCATTTCTTAATTGGCGAATCATTAAAGGCTGTTCCAGAACCAATACTAGAAAACGTACTTGTTCACAAACTCTCAAGATGGCAAAATATACAACGTCGGGTCGAGTCTTTTTGAAATCATGGACACGAGATTATTTAAATACACTGCAAGAGCGAGGCAAATGGAAGAAGGGCAACTTGGCGATCGACGTCGATGATGTAGTGTTAATTAAAGATGACAATCTGCTACCAAGTCAATGGCTTCTCGGCCGAATAGTTGAAATTCTTCCGGGTAGTGATGGTATTATTCGAGTTGCTACGGTTTAAACAGCTACCAACACAATTAAACGTCCAATAATAAAACTAATATTGCTTCCGAAAATTGGAACATAAATCCATATAGTTATTAGTAGCACAAATCTATGTAAAACTCATTGCATTTTTATGATGATTTATTGTTAAGTTAAGAAATTACTTGTTATTAATTTCTAAACGCGGGGGAATATGTTTGAGAAACTAAAATAAATACACAATTTAGCAATATAACATATAAAAGTTGCAATGGCTTACCAATAATTATGTTTTATACAATTATATATATATATATATATATATATATATATATATATATATATATATATATATATATATATATATATATATATAATATATATATATGTATATATATATATATATATATATATATATATATATATATATATATATATATATATATATATATATATATATATACTCATCATTCATTCACAGAGTCATACACAGAGACGGCGATGCAAGACTACGTGCCAGCAATGAAACAAAACAATTTTGCAAGAAAGGTTTCTTGACCGTGTTATTTCTCGAAGAGGTGATCACAATTAAGACCTTAAAGGTGGAATTCGTGAAGTTATCGAGGACATATAGCCGCAAATGTGTGAATTGGTCATGGAAAATTTCATGAAACGGATATGTGACTGCAAGCGTGGTCATCGCAGCCATTTAGCTAATATTGTTTCCAAATGTTAATGGCATACCTTCCTCTATATAATGAAATAAACGTTAATTGATTTCTCTTAAAAACACTAGTTTTTTAAATATCAAAATGAAACCACTTATTGGAAAACCCTAAATATGTCCTGCGGCTTACCACAAACATACTATAAACTTCACATTGGTTTTATAGAGGTACATCCATAAAATTATTGTACAATCTAATCCTCGCTTTAAAACTTCCAACGCAAATGAAAACAACAGTCCCATACAACTATACTTGTTTTACATAATATAGTTGATAGTTGTTATTAATAATAAAATTAAATGAACAAAAGAAAAAAAATTTGTTATAACAAAAACCAACATGAAAATTTAAATTAAAATTAAAAAAAAAATGTTCATACGACGAAGTAAAAATAGTTCAGATGTTCAACAAAACTACAGGTACACGGAAACAATGAAATTACATAAACAAAAATCGTGGTCTTTGTTAATCAAGCACCTTTTGCCACTTCCGGGAAAATAACTCCCGGGGGGATATGATAATAACATATTTTTATAGAGACAACTATAGTGTTGTCGGAATTTGTTACTTTATCTGATAGTACGTCAACACACTGTTAAGAATTTTCCTAGAAGGGACTCAAATCAAAATTAATCCGATCACTGGATTGTTAATAAAAATGTATTCGCCGCATTTACTTATCGGGTTTTAAATTCAAAATGTTCAATTATCCAATCAGTTCGCGTTTTTATAACCAATTTGCCTGCTTTTAGGTTGTCATAGAAGTTTTGATTTGTTTTATTTTTTCCATGACTATTGCGATTATGGTGATTTTACTAGTAAACATTTTAGTTATTATATCGATTCAGAGATATCACTGTTGCCCACCACATTAATATATTGACGGTTAGTTGAGATCATAATGCAGGGCCGAATCTAGGATATATTTTAAGATTCTATACAAAGAGCAGGAAATTTAGGGAAATAAACATTTCTGCTACTCACCACCTATAAGGCACTACTGTCGATAAATATATATATATATATATTCTGTCTGGAACATGGAGGTTTATCTACAAGTAAACAATTTCTAGATTATCCAAAATACATAAATAACAGTGTATTTAGGTACAGTTAAATTATGCTATACTATAATTTAGAGCTTTTTAAGCCCAAACAAGCTCTCTCAAAGAAGCTCTCTCACTGTGGTACTTTAACGGTGACGTGATCAGTATCAAAACCATTTTAAATGTTTTGTATTGAATTTAACCCAAAATAAGAAGTTTCAGTTAGCTGAGTTGTATGTAAAATTATACTTCTTAAGTAAGCTGCCTAAGTATAATAAAAGGTTAAACGAGAATCAATGAGAAGTTAACCTAAAAGGCAGTCTATCATGTAACTACTCAAATACAAATGCCTGATATATGCTTCTACTAGACCGGAGTAGAAATAGTGAGCTTTCGGTTACTCGTTTTCCGGTTCTTGGAAGATCCTGGAGAAGTTATAAATACCACTCGCAGCTTTCTCGCATGTTTCTCCAGATATATGTCGTCCTTATAGTAGTCGTACAAACATTTGAGTACCTCAAACTTCGTTTTAGGTAAACTGGACCTAAGTAATATCAGAGCCATCTTTATTAGAGCCGTAATAATATGACGTATTTTTTGTTGAGCTTATTTTAGAGGAGGTACATTTTTCATTTTCCCATAAGAATCAATGTAAAAATCACATTTTTCGAAATAATTTTTATCAATAAAAAATTATATATTTGATTTCTGTTTTTACAGTGTTAAGTACATAAAATGTTGAAGTTAATCATATCTGAAAATCAGTTACCTAAATATCTTAATAATTTAATAAAACATAAATTAAAATTCAATATGAATTTACAATATTGAATGCACAGTAAAATATGTATATGTGTATGTGATGTTGATTTTAAAGTTAAAGAAGATTTCAATAAGAGCAGTTCATTTTTTTAATCTAACCGCACACATTTACTTTTATTTTGCAGCAAAATGTCCGTAGCTGTATTGAAATATATTAAGACATAAGAAATTATGTTTTTGCACATAAATAAAATTTAATAACTAAAATAAACAATAATTTTAATTATATAATAAAAAAAATGATTTTGCACCTTTAGTGTTACCTACTAAAAACGAAACTAAAAAATAAAAAAAAAATTTTTATGTCGATCTAAAAGAAAAAAAGGGTGTTCCATACGAACAGCACATTTTATTTTTATCTGACTGCATAATTTTCTTTTAATTTCGAATCAAAATAACCGTATTTTCTTTGAAATACATTTATATTCTAGAAATTATAAAAATAAAACATAATTATTGTTAAAAAAATAATTTTAATTATAAAATAATAAATTGATGGAATGTTTAGAGGTTTACCCTATACTATAAAAAACAAACCAGAAACATGACATGGCGGAAAAGCTTTACAAGAGACATCTGACATTCATAATAAAATTAATTTATTTGTTTCACATATCATAATAATTATTAATTATAATTGTTATATTCAATATAGATAAAAGTAATTCTATTTAAATTTAATTTATTCAGGGTAAAATGTTAAGTTTTAGTACTTTCGTTTTAGTACTTACGATCTTTCAATAGATGTCAGCTGGGCGTTATTTTTTTTATCCAAAAAGTCGTAAGATTTAAAAAAAATTTCTAATGGATTTGGTTTTACCAATTCAAGTTAACAAGTTAACGGTTAAATTTTATATGTAAGTATATATACATACATATATACATACATACATACTCGTATATATCTTTATAAAATCAAATTTTCCTCCAACTCGAAAAAAATGCTAACCTTAAAATTCTTACATATATAAGTTTCTTGACAAAACACACAATTTTATCAGCAAATACTCGATTTCATACGGATTTTAGAATATGTTAAAGTATTTTATCCTGTAAAATGTAATAACATTTATGATAAAATTTGATACAATATAATTCTACTGTACGATTCTAGTTTTAATTCCTATAGAATTATAGTGGGATTCTAGTAGTTTGACCGTTTTTAGATAAACGTTTAAGTAAATGAGTATATATTTTTAAATCTAAATTAAATTTATTTATTTATTTTACATTAGTTTGGATTAATTTTGATAATCAAAAAGTTTTTTGTCAAAAACAAAGTAGCTTTTTAGTAGTAGTTTTAATTTTTCCAGAGATGACTCTGTTGTCATTGATCGTACTCGATCGATATTTCATATTGCACATGCGTATACATGAGAATAGTTTTTTTTTCATATGATACGACTGTGTATGTATTTGTGCGTATACATATTAAAAGTTCTAATGCGATATTTGAATTTAATGATTTATTTATTTAATTATTTATATTATATTCAATTGATTTTATTCAAAAATATTTAAATGATATATTATATAAATATAATAGTTTTTATATGATTTCAACATTAAAATGTTTATTTTGTCATACTTTTCATTGAAATATTTCATTTTAAAAAAATGTTTACTTTCCATATATTTTGTATGGAAATTTACGTTTTTTCCTCTATTTTACTTCCTCTAATTTAAGCTCAATTTTTAATATTTCGGCTCTGTAAAATTTAGATGGCTCTGGTAATATCCCTATACGCTGACTTGAACGCTCGAGCTTTTCCGATAGGTGTGGAATTGTTAAACAGATTTTTGCGTTAAAATGCGAGATCAACTATGTATACTACATTATATCTTACCCAGTCGAAGACGTCTTCAATCGCTTCAGCTGAAGATATGTTTTATAATCTCTTATCAAAGCATAACACAGATATGGTGTAATCAAACATCGCCAATACTTCAAGTAGAGTCCTAATTGACTCGATGTCGTGACTAAAACCGAGTTCGCTTATCTATAGCTTACAGATAGCTTTTCGGCGTATATGTTTACTTTTGTATACCTAAAGCTAGAGTAGGAGTTGTCCTGAACGACCCGTTTATAAGCATATAGTACGCAGCCTGAGCTCTGATTGGAAGCCTCACACAAAGCTGCATTGTCTGGAAAGCTGTATTTATAAGAAAATATTTTTTTCTTATAAGAGTTCCATTCCTTACCCTCCTAAGTGCTCTAAGGCTTTAATGAAACTTCTCGTTGTGAACCAGCGTTTTCTGATAGATCTCCTGAACTTAAACTGAAAGCGAAAAATCAACATAGATAATAATCTTCATGCTGGAACAACAGAAGAATAGGTCGATTCTTAAAACTAGGGTCTACTAGTCTTATTGTCGATCATGTAGATAGAGACTTAAAATTTAGTTCTGTCCATCATATTATTTGTTTTTGTAAAAATTAGATACACGATACGGGTATGATCATCGGAATCAACATAATACCTAGCAGGGACTCAAACCAAATCGATTCGATCACTGGATTGTGAATAAAACGTATATTATTTATTCACATGTTTTGCCGTATTCAAATTAATCTGGTCTCGTATTTATACCGAATTTCTAGGTTGTCATACAAATTTTCATTTGTTTATTTTTTCCATGACTATTGCGATTATGTTGATTTTACTAGTAAACATTTTAGATATTATATCGATTCAGAGATGTCACTGGTGTCCGTTCCAATTGTAAAATTGACGTTTAATCGAGTCGAGATCGAACTAAAATTCAGGACTGAGTCTGGGAGAGATTTTAAGATTTAAAAGAAAATAGCAGCACAACAAACACATTTTTTCTATCCACCACGAAAAGCGCCACTATCGAAGAAGTACCAGCAGAATTTTACGTATTGTGCAAATCAAGTGTAATTATAAGATAGATTTGGAAGTTCTTTTGACTTACACTCAGTATCAAATGGCCTCGGATACAACCAGTGTAAGCTGCCTAGATAATCAACTACAGTTTATATATAGTGCTAACTATCCGAAAAATAAGGGGTCCATCCCTATGTTTAAAAAATTTAAAATCAAATCGGGAGCTTTTTAAGAACGATGTATACAATAAGCATTCTATACGGTTTATATTATAGAGTAAGGAATGTCATCAAGCTTACGTAATTCAGTTAGCTATTAAGCAAGTTGATCACTTTAATAGATTGGAACTGCAGAAAAAATGGTTTTATAATATGAGACTATGTTAGAATATGATCGATATGGTATATTTAAGAGTTAATAGTATGTGTTAGCAGAATGAATCTTTCCTAAAGTGGATGCAGAATTAATTAGATGCGAGTACTAGCTTTCCTGCATGTTCTTTAAAACAGCGGTGTCCATTAAATATTACTACAATTGTCTTTGTAGTGAAGAATGCATATTTGTGGGTTTCACATCCCGTTCCCATTATTGTGTTAACTCATTCGTTGGTCAAGGCGTCAACAATCTTCATTCGCTATCATTAACACTGCAAGTTCTTCAGTAAATCTGTCTACCCCATGCAGGTCCACACAACGTCTAAGCGCTAGGAACCCAGATAGTTTGGATGTTGAAATGCTGTCGTATAGATATGGTTAGCAACTGAACGCCTACTTACTGTTAGATGCGATCAACATACATTAAAATATCAACTGTGTTTACCACATTTTTTAATCAGTTTAAGACCTCTCCAATCGCCCCTACCTCAGCCTGACAAACAGACATGATTGGCTATAACGAGCTTTGAGAATTTACTAGAGAGGCTTTGATTTGAAAATCTTCATCAAAGTGTCATGTAATGAAAATTCTCTCTTTTTTTACCTCAACTCGAACTAAACAGGTCATCAGTGGAAAATTGTACATAAGATTATCCACTGATGACCTTATTACCTAACTTCCAAACAGAGTAGGGAGTCAATATGACTCACACCGCTTAAAATAATATACTGGCGGCCCTTTGTAGCAGCAGATATCTGCTTTAGTATTTTCCTGTAAATTACGGTCGTAAATGTTCTAGTCGATTAACTTGATCTAGTTTCTAGCTGTTTCCCTCCCCATCGGCTCTTCTACTCGAGCATAATGATGTAGTGGCCGTGTCCAATCTTTCCAAAATATTCGACTTCCAGCACAGCTTAATGTCCAAGATATATAAAACCCAGAAATCTTGCCTTGATAGTAAAAGCTAGTAAGGTGTTGTTCAAATTAATAGAGGTGCCTAGCATTATAAATCTTATTAAAGACGAACACTGTTTTTGATGTGTTTACCCGCAAACTACAAAAACTGGTCCATTTCTTAACAACTGAAAGAGGATTTCGCCTATAGGTCCTATAGGTTAGGTTAGGTTGTTGTGGCTGCTATCGCACACTTAGACAGGCGATCGGTCGGTTGTGTTACCACTCTATGTAAGGCTATAGGTCCTAGTTTTTTCGTAGTACCATCTGCGCATTGCATAGCTCCATGTCAGCCTATAGTACTGCCATGGAAGATGGGTCGGCCCATGGATTCTAAACACGACAGGGGATCCAGATATATGTTCATTTTTCACACTGATCGCACCGCCCAAACGATAGTAGGTGAAAATCCAATTTTGCATCTTGCCAGAATCGAGATTCGAACCCGGTACCTCCCATTCCACTTGGGTGGTAGTTCCAGTCCTAAGATCTCAGGAATTTTACCCCACACAACACTACTCCACTCATGAAATCTGTTCCTTTTCAATGAGATTATCACATTCAATAGCTGACAATAGACAGCACTGAGTCTATAAGAGTTGCCACTACAATTTAAAGTACATTTGACGTTTTGGGACTCACTTTGACATTACAACTGATTGAGACATAATTTGATGCCTGTCCTTGATAACTCCCTGATAACCCAATCTCTTGATATTCTTCAAGGTTACAAATAAGGTGAATTGCAAACAACCAAACACAAATTTCAATCCCAACTTGGTAACAGCATATATGAAAATGAAGAGTAGTAGAACTTTTATTGTTGCCATTTTCACTGCTGCTTGTTTCAAAAAAACAAAAATTTCCGGAATAAATGAAAAACTGTAATGTTGTATGTTGCCGTTGTGTTCATTATTATGATTATGATTATTACTCGTATGTCGGGGTGGGGGTGTACATATGGTTGGTACAAACAAAAGCAACAACAAGAAAGAATTTGATGGAAAACAAAAGGAAATACTCGTATATATGTACGAGTATGTTAATGTACAGGGATTATGATGATGGAAATGATGACGATGATCTTACACACACACACACATATACATATATATGTAGTCTTGAAGAATGAGTTTAAAAATTACTACTTTTGAAGTGTTAAAATTACAATAGGAAAATTATAACTGTATAACAATATGAAAATTGTGATGGAAAAATAAGAAAATTTGTTGTGTTACTTTCAGACATATTGTACACATGTATGTGTAAACGAATATGGTATAGATGATTTTTTGCTACTCTCATTTTATATATGTATGTATATGGAACATACCTTACATTAAACATACTCGAGCATATAATGTGTAGACGATGAGAAATTATGAGATGACTAACAATAGAAATGTAATGAAAAAAGTGGTAATAATCCTTTCACTCGAAATTAATATTAACCCTTGTCTCGCAACTTGTTCTTCGAATGCCTCCGTCGTGAATGAAATTTGTCAAACATGTTCGAGAATCCTTGACGTTATGTATTGTTCCTCCGGTTTTGTACACTGAAAGTTCATCGACTTCAAGTCAAGCAGGTGCCTATTATAATATAATAGCGAATATTAGTAATATCCCTGCACGACCTGGTTACAAATATGTTCGTCAACTAATTAGATCAACAGTCATGTGTATAATCATCCCGAACGAGCAAAACATAATTTAAAAATCATCATCACGTCACATTTATCTCCATCACACAATGTAATTATTTTATTCAACTCGCTCCACATATATACGAGTACATACCCTTGCCGAATATATGTTGTATTTATACAACAACAGCGACTACTAAAATATTTAAGAATCAAAATGAAGCATATAATTATATCCCACAGTGTACACCATTATGTTCTAAATTTGGCTGTCTTCTGTACGAGTACACATACACGATACGAAGACATACATTATGGGTAAAGAATTTCGAAAGAAACAAGCCATGCATTAACAACATCAGTACACACATCAGACTCTTAAATTTCAAGCATAATTGTAATCTGAATAAGCATATGTGTAAGATATGGTAAGGCAACACCAACGCGAGGCTTAAATACTTAAAAGATTTCAAATCAAATATAAATTTATAATTTTGTTCGTTCGTTCCCATTTCAGTAACAGTTTTACTAGGAGCAACCAAACGCTTTCTACGTTTATATGTGAAGCGAACAGAAATATTTTGCGGTAAGATGCGAGCTTAATGTTAATGCTGACTAGGCTTTTTGTGATAAGCTGATTTATATCGTTTAATGAGCTTTTGAAATACTACAACAGACACTTCAAATGTGATGGGCGTCACTCTATTATAATTTATATCGGCACTAAATTATCAATTTACTCGTTAATTTGGGTGGATACCAAAGTGAATAGTCTCTACTCTGGTTCGTTTTGATTATTTAAAACCTTCGACGTTGTAGTAATATATTGATCCTGCGATGTTTGAGACTCATTAGAATGGTTTCGGTACAAAGTATGGCTGTACCCCAGCTCATGCCAGTCCATTAGAAGATTTTATTGTAAAGAGTCCCAAACAAGCTTTGATCAGTAAGTGTTTGAAGATCAGAGAAACAAGTTCCATGGGGGGAGAGACGGGAGACACCAGTGACTTCAATGGAAACGAAGGACACTAGCCTGTGGTAGCGGGGAATGAAATAGGTAAGTAGGCTCAACTTGGGTATGCTAAATTTAATACAAATTAACCTACACCTTTTAAAGGCGGCATCGGCCGCCTTACTCCTCAGACTGACTAGATCAGAGGAGGGCGTGGTCTTTATTCAAGAACCTTGGATAAACACTAACAGGATCTGTGGCCTTAAAATGAAGGGATATAACTTAATATACGCAAGAAATTCGGGGAATATCAGATCCTGCATTCTTGAAAAAAAATAATTTAAATATGTTCCTACTTTCTCAATACAGCAATGGTGGCGTAACTGCGGTCAGCCTAGAGGCTAGTGGCAGTATAATTTTTCTGGTTTCAGCCTATTTGAACCGGGACAAACCGATTCCGCCGGATAACCTGGGGGACCTGACCCTCGAAGCGTACAGGAAGAAGATTGGGGTGGTATACCCTATATATATACCCTATGGTCAGGGAATGGAGAGTGGCGAAGGTACACTCCTTCTCTGACCATATTTGTATAACATTTAGTCTTAATATTTCCCCTGCCACCCGGAAACCTTTCAGGAATCCCAGAAAGACAAGTATGGGGAAACGCTTATGGGACTACTATTACCAGATACCCCTGAGCCAGCAGCTATAGTGAAGGAACTGAACGGGATAGTGGACACTTTCACAAATGCCTGCAATCGGTCCTTCAACGCTGCTTGTCCAATAGTTAAGCCCAGGGGTAAGCAAAAACCAGCATGGTGGTCCAAGGAACTGGGGACCTACCGACAGGCGTGCAGGACTTTTAGTATTTAATAGAGCCAAAAGTACGAGAGAGGCTCATGACTGGCACTCCTACAAGGAGGACCTCAAAGTATACAAAAAAGAATTGAGGAAGGCACAGAAGAAATCATGGAGACTCTTCCGGAAATGGAAGAAGTCTTCGAAACCTCTCGTCTTAGGAAGATTTTGTCTTCCAATCCTACCAGTCCCAGTTATTTGATTAAACCGGATGGATCCTGAACTTCTCATCGAAACTCACTTTCCAGGAAGCTTCGATGACTCGATAGGGACTAGCACTCACCAAGAAGCACACTCACTGCGCATAGAAGATATCGTAACCAAAGAACAAATCCTATGGGCGCTTGAAGTGTTCAAACCCTATAAATCGGCTGGTCCTGACCGAATAATTCCCGCGGAGTTTCAGAACAAATCGAGAATTATGCTCCCCTGGTTGGAGGTAATCTTCAAAGGGTTTTTAAAACTACTCTGCGGGAGTATTTTTATTCCGAAAGCGGGTAAATGCTCGCAAGGGTACCCACAAGACTTAAGACCAATAACTTTATCATCCTTTCTATTGAAAACCTTGGAAAGACTGATGGATATCTAAATACGCTCAAAAATAAAACCTAGTGACTGGGCTCAGACTCAGCACGCCTACCGTAAATCTGAGGACACAGCTCTGCATGCCCTGGTGGGTACAATTGAGAAATCATTATTCTCGCAAGAGTTTTGTATGGTGGCGTTTCTGGATATTGAGGGCGCCTTTAATAATGTAAAGAAGGAGGCGATTCTGGAGGGATTGTCGCTACTACGGGTGGATTACCCTATAAAGGGGCTAATGAATCACATGCTTGGGTGCAGGATGGTTAACTCGGAGCTCTCGTGGAAGAAAAGGAAGCGTACTTGCTCTGCCATTCGGGGGTCTCGGGTTACATTCCCGGGGTGATGACGATTCATCAATCACGATTGGGTGATTTTAATCTGTGGGTTGAACCGTAGGCCTCTAGTGGCATTGAGTTCTGGAATTATTTCCGCCTTCTTTAATTATTTTTTTTATTATAACTCGAAATTGGAAAGAACTGACGAATCTAGACTATGTTACGCCGACTCTGTGCTTCGAGAAAAGGTTCCAAACTACCTGCCCCTCAAGGGAATCTTTGAGGAGCAGGTTGGCAGCTGAAACGGGAGCATTGCAGTTCTTTACGGATGGCTCCAAGCTACACGGTAAAGTAGGAGGTGAAGTCTTCTGTGATAAATTAGAGGTAGATATAGCACTTCGCTTCCTTGATCACTGCAGTGAGTACCAGGTAGAGCTGATAGCGATTGAGGAGGTCCTGAACTGGTTCAGACATAATGTGGTATCCTCGACTGATATCGCAATTTATGTGGACAGTCAGGCGGCAATCAAATCGCTGATTTCTGTTTCTCTGACGTCTAGAGTGGTGTTGGGTTGCCGCTCGTCTCTGAATGAGATGAGTGAGCATTTCAACATCCAGGTAGTCTGGGTCCCCGGCCACTCAGACGTCATGGGAAAGTGCAGGGCGGATGAACTAGCGAGGCACGGTACAACTCTCCAACTGCTACCGGAAAGAGCATAGTTGGAGAGACCCATAAACGCACTCAAAACTGTGCTTAAAAAAGAGTCGGAAGCCTCAGCGATAGGTGGACGAACACGCTCTCATATAGAGTTGCAAGACAAGTCTGGCCAAAGCTGAACTTGAAACGCTCAATGGCACTTATCTCCCTACGAAGATGTGAACTTTAAAAGATCGTGGGGATACTCACAGGGCACTGCCTTCTTGGAGAACATGCGAGGAGGCTGGGTTCTGAAGTAAACGACTTTTGCAGAAGCTGTAGGGACGAGGAGGAAGAAGAGACGGTAGTCCACCTCTTATGCTCATGCCCGGCTTTGCACCCAAAAGACATGAATATTTGAGTAAGTTTTTAATGGACTGCCTTTCTGATCTCGAAAACTGTAATGTGCGAGACTTAATACGCTACGTAAGAAGCTCAAACTGGTTCTCATAGGGGTAAAAGGGGAGTAAGATCCTGTGGTATCACAACGGACCGTCGCCGGTCGAAGTGTGCTTTATGACATTAATGTTTAACTATATAATTTCGGCCATGTGGTCGCCACGGCTGGCGCGTACTAGGCGCAATCTGGAACACCAATTTTCATAAACTTTTCGCAGCATTTGCTGTGGTATTTCGCCAGTAACTCTTCGAATATTGATTTTCAGGTGTTCAATTGCCTTTGGTTTATCGACGTAGACAAGTAACTTTACATAACCTCACAGAATTTAAATGGAGTCGATCTTGGTGGCTAATTAATTGGACCACTTCGCGAAAATATTCTTTCATCCAAAGTTTCTTCTAGTAAATTGTAGCGTGCGCTATGTGGCATGTGGCTCCGTCCTGTTGGAACCACATGTCCGCAAGATTAGTGCTTGTTTATCGAAATATAGGAACCGCTTACCATTGATAGTAACATTCTGACCATCAACAGTTATGAAGACAAATAGATCAATGGCTCCGCTCGCCACTTAAGTGCACCAAACAGTAACTTTCTGTGGATGTAATGATTAACCTCGCTGCAAATGTGACAATTCTGCTTGCCTACGTACCCATTCAACCAATAATAGGCTTCATCGGAGAGCAAAATTTTGAATGCAAATGCAACATCAATATCAATTTGTGCTTCAGGTGGAAGGACAGAATTCCAATTGCTGAGAACGGCGACGAATTGATTGATTTGGATCTTCTGCAATGCTTTCGTGTACAACTTCAGCTTTTTCAGTGCGCACTGTTCGGCGTCTCACGAGGTGCACATTATCATTAAGAGTAAACGTGCTCTGACAACGATCTATTGTTATTCGAATTAGCCGCTCTGAAGGACGATTATTTTTACACTTTGCAAGCGTTACCAACTCAAAGTTGTGAACCTCCAAGAAAACACCCTTAAGATCAATAGCTTACCATTATGGGTTGTACTGAATTGATTACTGTTTATGCATTTATCACTTTATACCAAGGAGTAGTAGATGACCTTGAGTTTGATAATGATTAAATATGACTATATAGAAAAAGATCTTTGCTTTTAATCCTCAATGGCAGTACTTAAAGCTTTTGACAGACCCAAAAACCGTGTGTCGATATGTTATAGATCTTAATCCTGGTTCCAAGTAAGTTTCTGATACAGTATAACTTTCCGAAGTGTGAATGCCACTATCACTGTTTTATTAGGTTTGAACTCCCATCTGTATTACATTTGATAAGGTTCCATCGGATTTGCTTCTAATAATTATGACCAAATTATCCACACAACACTGGACAACAAACCCACGTTGCACAAATGACATATAACCTCGTCAATCACCAAAGACCATAGTTCGTGTGAATCAAAATACAAACCAGTAATTCCCCAACATATTCTAGATCTCCTAAATTTATTACCTCTATCGTTTCAAGAACTAACTGGTCTCTTGTATTTGATTTACCAAACGTTGAAGAATAGAGGCTGAATATTTTAATGGGAGTGCTAAGAACATTTAATAAAGTATGTGGTTTATTCAGCGTTGGTTATCTCTCTGTATAAATGTGACGTAGCATATGAGAAATGAGAAGCGACCATGGGAAAATGGAATATAAGCAATATTTTCAATAGAGTTTGTAGAGTTGTTAAATGCTCGTTCATCTGGAGATATTTTTCCCAGAATAGGAGTACTGGCCCAAACAATTCTTTTTATTGTGAAATAATTAGTACATTTTCCACTTCGGGATGAGTCTGTGGTTATCAGCAGCACCTTACTCCCACCAAATCCATATCATTAAAGTATTTCTAATTTATCTTCCATAAATTTTAGAAGCAACCGTAGATCATTAAAAGTTCGAGTTTAATAGTAAAACGTATTGGAAACCTTTATCTTAAACCTAGAATTATTATTTTAAAACTGATCAATAGTGAATACTGACTGGAGCAAACACGTGACTCTATTATCGGACAAAGAGATTATCTCGACGCATTTTACGATATACATTAATCCAAAATGATCATGCTAAGTTTTTGAATATCTTATTCTGCGTTTGGTTTAACACAGTATTTTGGTTTTATTAGAGTTTCCTTAATTCGAAGGATGCATCTAATTTACAATGCTATCCCAAAGTATTTAGAATTGGTAGTAGTACTCTCCAAAAGACCTAGTCCAATATTTTGAATAGTAAATCAATCTCCTTACTGCTATAATTCTCGTATTTACTCTAAAAGATGGCGTCTTTCATTAATCAAAATAATATAGCCTTATGCCATAAACAGTCATGGGTTCGATGCTTTAATTTATGTGATTCAAGATCAACATGAGGTCTGTACATCGAAACGCTAACATTAAGGTTCCAAATATATTGCGATTTAAGTTTAAAAATAAAGGTCAACACGTGTTGTTGTTTTGTCTCAAACTATTACCTTGAGGCTCGTTAATATTAAGGAGGCTTACAGAATGTACAACTGATTTTTTTATATCAAGAACGCCAACACGAGGTTTTGGATCCCCTAATAACATTTAACCATCATGAATCTTTTCAGATCTCATTTTAGTATTTGGTGCTACCAAGGAGATCTGTGCAGGGTTACACCAAACCATTCAATTCATATGATTGTATCCTCCTACTCGATATGGCTTGGTTTTATAGTCAAACGTGAGTTGTTACAGACTACTTAGCAGGTTTCAATTTTCATGTCCTCCGTCCTTTCCGTCTTGATCAAGTAACACCTTTAACCCATTTGAATGAGTCATTAATTTTGGCGCGTTTGATTCATTCCATTGCTCCAGTTCTCATCTATTGACTTCAATCAAGAAATATGAAAATTGTATCTGTTTAAAGTTGGCATTTCCTCTTACGTTGCAAAAGTAAGTTACGTTTTAAGTCAATATATTGTTACGATTCTCTACGTTTCGTATCCGTATTACTAACATCTCAGACGCTGATTAAAATTAAAAAACCAGAGTTAAGTCAAACTTATATGCTTTATTTATTTCGCACAGTAGATTGTAAAAGATTAGCGGCTAGCCACTGGTGAGGGATATATCAATAATCTTGTGCACACAATTTATAACATTTCCCTATTTCACTTCACCTATTTCACTTCACTATTTCACTTCACCATTTCACTTTTTATAGAATAGTCGCTTGCCACTGATGAGAGTTATGACACTAGTCTTCACTTCATTTTTGAACACTTCACTAGTTAGAATTAAACTTTCCCCTATACGGTGATTTGGCACTGCTTATATTTAAATCAAGGTGATTCTCGATCTTTCCACTCTACTCGCAACAGTTCATGTAGTTGTGCAAAATGTTGGTGTAGTACAATTCGAGATGTTTTCATACATCACTGTATAGTAGTGTCTACAACTGGTTTCAATTCACTCGCTGTATTTTTTTTAAGCTGAAATCCACCTGAAATCGACTATCTTTAGCGTGTGAGGCGTCGAAGAGATAATCTCTCTCGCTCTTTCCTGGATTGATTAGCGGGCGTATTCGTTACAGTATAATGATATAAGAGGATAGTAATGATATAATGAACACTAGTGACCAGAGACCTATTGATGTCTAATACAATGCGAGTAAATTGCCACAGCTTGGCAGTTCAGGAACACACTGGCACTTGAACGTTTTTTTTGTGATCAATAGCGCTGCAAAGATATTTTCTTATGAAATATTAACTTCAAGAAACCAGCTTATGCCAAAGCTGTTTCCAAATTTTGGATATGATGGGACCAACCTATCATCTTAGTCAATATTGGTAAATACAAAATGGACTTTATAAATTTGACCTTTGAATTGTCTAAGGTTTTTTTTTATATCATTTTTATACATCCAACTATTGGTTCCGATTTACTAAAGACCACACTGATGTGGTCATGAATTATTCAGTCCAACAGAGCTTCTTATATAGATGTATTCAATCACACCACGCCTACATCGGGATTCGAACCCGGTATCTTCCGCTCGATGGACACTGCTTGAAAATCTGTGTCATCTAGAAGGGTTGGAAGGGCAGAAACGTAGTATGAGTGAAACGGTAGACAAAGATCTAACAAAATGCACCTACACCAGTCCAATGTCTTTTATAAAATCATATACGAGTACATACATCCTCATGTGTAAACTATATAATGACGCGTCTCTCGTATATCTTAACTCTCCAATATTTTGCCGAAAAATGCGGATACAATAAATACTTTTCTGTTTTGCATTTTTTTTTGTTATTTTCATCTCGAAACTAGAAAAGTTTCTCAATTCCAACATAAATCATAAAACAATTGGGAAAATGTTACATGTGGTTATAGAACATATCCATATCTCTACATACGGATATATATAGACTCGGTCTGTATAATAAATTGTATACTCGTATAAATATGTTTAGAAAATTCCAAACACTCGTCTGTGTATAAATACAACGTTAAAATAAGGGGTCATCACTGACATAAATTAGAAAATATGGTTTTCTTATTCTTCCCCTAGATCGATGTGCAGGGGAGGGGGATCTGCATATACAATATCCATATACTACGAGTATGTGTACGATGTAAGATTAGTTTAATGATGAAATTTTGTTGGCAAAATACCGTATTATATGTCGAAGGTATTTCTTACGAGCATATGTGTGTACATCAACATACACACACACACACACACATACACCCACGTAAGTAAATGAAATTAAAGTAGAAGGGAAATTGGAAAATTTCATATTTATATGCTTTATGTTATTTATGAGTGACCTCTGTAAACTATATACGAACAATAAATTTATAAGGATATATGTATGGATATTAAAAGGGTGACGTTTTATGTTTTTATTTTATGGGAGACGAAAAAGCTCGATTTTGCGGTAAGTATATATAGGTATAATATGTACATGCTTATTGATATATGTACACAGGGATCCATTAAATAATTTTGGTTAGGGTGCGAATTTTTCAAGAACCATAATTTTCTTTAATGTTTAAAATATTTATTGATCTCATCCCAATTATAAATCATCTGGGTTTTTTGAATTTTACAAGAAAATCAGGATTATAACTATACAGATACCACCCAGGTGGCGTAGTGGTTAAAGCTGTTGCAGTTGGAGCGGGAGGTACCGGGTTCGAATCCCGATAGGGGCAAGATGCAAAAGGGATTTTTCACCATCTGATTGCGATCGGTCGTGTGAATTAACACATCTATGACCCCCTGTTGGAGTGCAGAACTCCAACCCATCTTCCATGTCAACCCATCTTCCATGTCAGTACTATATGCTGTCATGGAGCTATGCAATGTGCAGATAAATCGGACCTAAAGCCGTAAGTCCTTGATTTGGCTGTAACGATGTAAGGTAAGGACGTTAATAAGCGAACCGCGAAAGAGTTGGAAGTGCATCGAGTCCCGATACAGATACGGTTGAATATGGTTAGATTGAAGCTAGAACTCCGTCTCTTACATGTTTCTAAGTTTAAAACTAAGTTCTAGTTTCTTAGTTCTGTCTGTCAATTTATATCTTTGCAATATGTTTTAGGGTTTAATGCTCTCCTATAGATGACTCATATAGATGTTTTCATTCAAACCGCTGATCGTAAACAGGTGGTATAAAATCCTGCGCAAACAATGCTCCACTCCAATTTCTGCAGTTTTAACCACTGCGACAGTTGGTCGGTAAAAGTTGATCAGGCGCTTGCCACCGGAGAGTACTATGAAAAGAAATAGTTGTTCGATATACAGCGATTTAGCACTTGTTACCTTTATCTCGAATCTAGAAGCATAGGCTGTCCACTTGACTCTATTGCGAGCTATTGTTTCGGTTAGTATCGCTTTCTTCCAGGTCGTTATTAAGCTTCCTCCTATCCTTTTTTCTTGTGGATTCCATTTCAATGGTATTCGTGTTATGTCATTCGGGGTTTTGTCTGTGTGTTTCGGTTCAATATGTCGGTTTGGTTTGTTTGTCGCACAAGCTCATTATTTTTGATATTATCTGGCCAGAAGCATTTTATTATTTTTCTCGTAAATTTTGTATGATCTTATGTGTGTGTTTACATGTTTTCCACCCAGGAAGCAGAACTGGTTCAATATACCTTGTTTTTCTCGATAGGCCGAATGTATTTCAAGCCATGTGAAGCATGATTAAGTAATTAAGGCTATTTTGATGAATTTATCAACCTCTTCGATTGACGTATTATACCAACATCCTTTCTGTGGCCTATCAGCTTCTGTACTGTTTATTGCATATCGGCCGATGTATATGAGATGCAGACAAATTTATCTGAGAAGACCAGATCACTGAATTGCGTTAGTAATCCCGATTGAATACCCGGTTGTGGTGTAGTTTGATCATGATACTATCAAGCTTTAATGAGAATTGTAGGAGAGCTAATACACAGCCTTAACATTACTCCTTGCAAGTTGAAGATTTGTTCATTTTGTTTTACTTTTGTATTGGACTTTGTCGCCGGCATCCCTTGAGTTAAATTATTTTCTTCCATATGACCATTTCCCAATAAAGTGTCTTCCAGATTGCATTTCGACTGATTGAATCAAATGCACGTTCGAAGTCTACGAAGAGTAGGTACAGTGGCATTCAACGAAGTCCATTCGTTTGAATGCTTTATGATGATGATTTGTAGTGTTCATACGATCTGTACAACTTGACCTAAATCCAGTTTTTTCCATTCCTAGTAGAGCTGCTAAATCTAATCTATGTAATTTCTAGTTATCTAATTTCATTGGGATCGTTACGATTGAATCCACTTTTCATTTCTTCGGGATTTTTACAGTATTCCATGCTTCAACTAATAGTGATGCATGAACTCCGGCAGGTATATGTGCGTCGGCTTTCAATAATTTAGCTTATATCGGGTTTTTCAATAAGAGCACTTCAACTTTTTTTTAATAAAACACAACCTATTCGACTTTTGAACTAACTTTTTTTTTTTATTAACGAATTTGAACACATATATTTAAGTATGAAACTCGATTTCTTCTGCATGATCACCACGTGCACGTTTTACGAAGTCCAATCTTTGAACCCAATTTTTGACCACTCTTTCGCATAAATTGAACGAAATTCCTTTCGGAGCTCTTGCAACGTCGCCGGCTTATTGGCATAGACCAATGATTTCACAAAACCCCAAATAAAATAATCTAGAGGTGTCAAATCACACGAGCGCGGTGGCCACTGGAAGGGCCCATTTCGCGAAATAACACGCTCATCGAACTAAGTCTTCAATAACGCGATTGTGTCGTGTGCTGAGTGGCATGTAGCCCCGTCCTGTTGAAACCACCTGTCGTCCAAGTCCATTCCATTCAATTGCGGCAAAAAAAATCGTTTACTATATCGCGGTATCGATTTCCATTAACAGTAACGTGGCGATCGTTATCGTCGATGAAAAATATGGCCCAATGACACCGCCGACATGTAATCCGCACCAAACAGTGACTCGGGATGCAACGGTGCCTCATGAATTACGTGTGGGTTGTTTGCTGCCCAGTAACGCATATTTTGCTTGTTGACAAATCCATTTAACCAAAAGTGAGCCTCATCGCTAAATATGATTTTTCGGTGAAAATCTGCATCATTTTCGATTTGCTTATGAGCCCAATTCACGCATCGGCGTCGCTTCAAATGGTCAAACGGCTTTAGTTGTTGTTTCAGCTTGATCTTATACGGATGTAGGCCAAGATCTTTACGTAAAATTCGCCACAATGATGTCACAGAAAGGCCCAATTGTTGCGAACGTCGTTCAGCTTGGCGGCTGCGATGTTTTCAACACTTCGAGCACTTCTTGCTCTCGAGGGCACCGGAACATTATGTAGTGAAAACGTAGACTCAAATTTTGCCACTATACGGTCGATTGTCGAACGGGTTGGCTTGTTAAATGGACCGTAAAATGGCCGTAATACTCTTAAAGTAGCAGCAACAGAACGATTAATTTGATAAAAAAATTTGCACGGTTTGCAATTACTGTTCACGTGTGTTGCGTTCGATGATGAAATTACAAAAGAACAATAAAAAATATGGCGTCGTTCGCCGTCGCTATCCGAAAAAAGTTGAAGCGCACCTGTTGAAACACCCGTTATCATTATCTGTACCAGCGACCTTATTATTTTTCCGGCTTCTGAATGACAGTTCTAATTTCCCACTTCATTGGTGGATGGAAACCAGCTGGAAGTTCCCATCAAAGGACTTTTTTCTATCTATTCAGTGGTTGCTTATTGTGGTTTGGTGTTGACCGGCCAGTTCCTTTATTTTTTAATGTTTGTGAATCTTCCAGTGTTTTTAGACATTAGTGTAGAGTTTGCATACCTCTGATTACAGCTATACTTCTTCCTAAGTCTTGAGAATATCTGTGTATTTTCTGTGATCATTCCTTACCATTTTCTTCATTTTTTCCACAGAGTTCATATTTTCTTTTAATTTCAATTCTATCCTGACGGAATAGGAATACCTAATGTTTGTGACGTTTTTCGATTTTCTTCCACGTTTCAACAGTAATCCAACGGTTCATCAGTAATTCAAGTTTGTCCTGTTAGCCGAGTACACTGGTAGCAGGTGGGACGTGGAAATTTTATATTTGTTCCAATTTTGCAGATTGGAAATAGATTGAGTTGGAGCATTATTTTATCCATCGATGCTGAACGTCCTATTTTGTGTTTCTATGCTAGTTTAATTTTGAATGGTATTAATCACATTGTCCTGATTTCTTATAAGGAGGTTAGAAATTGCTTAAACATACGACTCTATCCCATTGTCATTTCATGTTGCGGCCATTCCACATTATTGATGATATCAAGACCGTATTGCTTGTACCAATTATCTCGTAACAACATCTGCTTATTGATTTAGCTGTTCTTAAAATACTCCTTCATTGTGTGACCAGAGAACCAACAATAGGTAGTTTCATTTGTTAAATCTCCACTATTTTTAGTGGAGTTATATTGTTTTCAGTTTCTAATTCGTGTCCAGGTACGATGGCTAAACGTCAATATTTTGACGGTTTGTATTATTTCTTCTAGTGGTCGGTTGATTAATAATTTTTTAAAATATTAATGAATGGTTGGTCCATTAAATTTGATCTAGTTTCTAGGACTACTGGATAAGACATAGTGGTATGCCGGGGAAGATTTCGTTATTTGATTGTATTTGCTTTTTGTTTACTAATCCAACCAATTGTTGCTTGACGTATAAGTAAAACTTTTCCCTACCTGTTCTTCATCATACGACCGCAATAATTCGACCAAGTCAAATAATGTAAATCCATTTGGACATAGCTTCAAATTATCGAGATCACCAACATCGTCAATAAGTAGCCACGATAAAGAAAACGAAGAACTTCGTAAGCCATCAGACCAAATACCAAATATGATATCTCAACCTAGTGTGGATAGCATGGAAAGCGTGAGCCAAGAAAACCTCTACGATGTCGCTAGAGAAAACGCTGGTTTAAAAAAATCACTAGAAAACTTAATGCAACTCAATGGTCAACTCTTTAAAGAGGTTCAACAGCTTAAAGAAGAAATTGCTGTAATTAAAAGTGTGAAGAAACAAGTAAATGAAACCCAAAATGCTATAGTCGTCTATGAAACAGATGACAATGAATTGGCATATGAAACGAGTTTTATACGGAAACAAATTGTTAAAACTACACGCCAAAATAAAAAAAAGGAAAGCAGAATCCTCGCCTGAGGTGGAACAATCAATCCAAGGCGTAAGAAAACCACCAATAAACCAATCTGGCAGCCACGCAAGGACTTAGTTAATCTACAGAAGAATGTACAACTCCAAACAGCTAGCACATCTAACGTGTCTCAACAAAAAAAAGCAGAGTTAAATGAACCAATGAAGAAAGAGATACCACCTCCACCCATTAATATTCTTAATGTTAGTGAGTACGAAACAATTAAACAAATAGTCAAAATAGTTCCAAACGACAAATATAAGGTCACTGCACTGAATAATAATGTTTGGAAAGTGAATCCAGAAACCTACAGAATGTTGGCAAATGCAATTAGTGCTCAAAACATCGAATGGTTCACGTATGAAAACAAAGCAGAGCAACAAATCAAAGTTATGGCCAGAGGACTACATCATACATGTCCAACTGCTGAAATAATTGAGGAACTTAGTCAGAAAGTATTCAAAATCATAAATGCTGTAAACATTCTGAAGAAAAAGGTTACTAAAAACTCAAACGATGAAAGAGTAACAACCAAAATTGGCCTATCCCTATTCATGCTAACATTTAACATCACCGAGAGCATTGATAAGATATATGGAATCAAAGCAATCTGGAACATGAAAGTCAAAATTGAGACATTAAAAAAGAACAGCAGTAGTAGAATTCCACAATGGTCAGGCATATAACCATACTCGAAAATACTGCAATAGGGAGCCTAGATGTGTAAAGTGCGCTGGGAAACATCCATCAAAAGAATGCAACAAAAATAGAAGCGAACCAGCGAAATGTATACACTGTGGGAATCACCACCCAGCAAATTACAGAGGCTGTGAAGTTGCCAAACAGCTGCAAAGAATGAGAAATAGTAAAAAAAATCCAACAGAGAACATCAGAACTCGTAGTTCTCAACCTAGGACGCCATCCTATCCAAACCAAATCCCTCTTAACAGCGCGAAAGTTAGAGAAGGCACGACATATGCCCAAATGGCTGGCCAAACGGAAAATGTCAAGAAAGGACCCAGTCAGGAAAATCATGTCCTGCAAGAAATACTGCAGAAGTTAACCACTACACTGAAAAAAATATTCATTCATATTGAGTTAAATCTACATCAATTTAATAAATCCTTTATTGATATAGCGCCAATAGAGAATGTATATCAATATGATAAAATATGTCTGTATCATCAATTTTTATTATGAAATAGATAATATTTTATTATAATTTTTCATTAAAATCTATTTTCAATAAAACAAAATCTCAGTTAAATATATAAAGTAATTATCAGATGGATAATTATTTTATTCTTTATAAAAAAGAATTTATTAACAATGAAAATTGTATTATCATTCTGAAAGAAATATTTTCACACTGAAAATATTTATCAGAAACTAACATTCAATGTGATAAAATAAATTTGATATAATTATCAATTAGAATATACATTTCAATAAGCAATATTCATTAAAATAATTTAATTTGATACTAGTTTGTTCAGATTGATAAATTATATCATATATAATTATATATATATATATATATATATATATATATATATATATATATATATATATATATATATATATATATATATATATATATATATATATATAAATATTTATTTAAAGAGAGAGAGAGACGGTGGGTGAGAGAAGAGAAAGCAGTGGTGATTCATACTAGGTTCCATAAAAATAAAAAACAACTAATTATTTTAATTTTTGTTTATCAATTTATTGATATATAAATTAAATATTTACGTAAAGTTAGAATTAAATTACAATGGAAAATTTTGCGTCTGAAAAATTAATTAAACTTAAATTAAACATAAATATTAAATAAATTTATATATATATATATATATATATATATATATATATATATATATATATATATATATATATATATATATATATATATATATAAATATATATATATATATATATATATATATATATATATATATATATATATATATATATATATATGTATAAATATATATATACATATATATATATATATATTATATATATGTATATATATATATATATATGTATATATATATATATATATATATATATATATATATATATATATATATATATATATATATATATATATATATATATATATATTTAATTATATATATAATTATATATTTTGGTGTTTACTCACCTTAAAATTTTTTTACAATTATTTAATCAAATATAATATTTTATTTGACTTTGGAACCTAAACTCACTATTACTATGCACAAATAAATTTAAAAACCTAACACGTCTTGCACGACTTGTGAATAATAAATACAACTAAAACATAGACTGCATTAATTAATTGTAAAATGATCATCCTGATCTCCCCCACTTCTAATGTACTATCTTAATGATTACAGGATACTATATATGAAAATAGTATTCACAATGAAAATTATATTCTCATTCTGAAAGAAATATGTTCACACTGAACATCTTTTAAAAACTAAAATTCAATGTGATAAAATAAATCAGAAATAATTATCAATTAGAATAGATATTTCAATATTATACAATTTAATTTGATACTAGTATTTTCAAATTTATATATATATATATATATATATATATATATATATATATATACATATATATATATATATATATATATATATATATATATATATATATATATATATATATATATATACATATATATATATATATATATATATATATATATATATATATATATATATATATATATATATATATATATAAATATATATAATTTGTTCAATTATAAATTTTAATAATCTTGTTGTAATTAATATGATAATATAATTTCATAATAATCAAATATTCAAGTATAATTCTAATAATATTACTATCTATTTGAAAAATATGTTATAACTAAGAAATTATTGTTTGATTTTTCAATATAATAAAAAAATATTATTTTGAAAATATTGTAATAATAAATATTATTACTTTGATTAAATAATTTCATATTGAAATAAAATGTAAAATTTAGAAACAACAACAAAATAATTTTTATCAATTTAACAATATTTGAATCAATATGATAAAGTAATATACATTCTAAAATTATTTGTCATTTTAATAGTGAAAGCATTATCAAGTTTTAAACGAATATATATTATGAAAATGAATGGTGTATTTCTTTCAGTGTATAAATTCTCATCTGGCGACGCAAGATCAACGACTAGAATCTATGAGTGAGCTACTAAAACAACAAGAAAAAAGACTAGAAACACTAGAAAATACATCGATGAACCAAAATAAAAAAATAACAGACGCGACAGGTAAAACTAGAGAAATCATTGACTACCTTAATTCTAATCTTTTCAAATTAAACAAGAAAACATAATGACACACTATTTAAGAATTGCTACCTGGAATGCAAATGGTCTTGCGCAACGCATTTCAGAATTAGAAGTATTTTTAAACACAAAAAACATTGATATATGCCTAATCTCAGAAAGTCACTCTACTAGAATCTCGTATTTCAAAATTTGTGAATACCAGTGCTATCAAGCTCTTCACCCAGCAGAAAGAGCTAGAGGCGGAACAGCAATCTTCATCAAGGAAAATATTAAATATCAAGAAGAACTTAAAATAGAGGAAAAAGCTATGCAAGTAGCAACTGTTTCTATTGAAACTAAAAACTACAAGAGCTACACTATATCAGCAATCTACTGTCCACCCAGATATAACCCAAAAAAGGAAGACTACATCAAACTCTTTAAATCGCTTGGTAAAAATTTCATTATTGGAGGCGATTTTAATGCAAAAACTATATTTTGGGGATCAAATCGAACTACTCCTAAAGGAAGAGAGCTATTTGAAGCAGGCAGAATATTAAAATGTGAGTTCCACTCCAGTAGAAAGTTAATCTACTGGCCTACGGACGTAAATAAAATTCCTGATCTTCTAGACTTCTATATATCAAGAGGTATCTTCGAAAATTACTTAGTAGCCGAAAATGAAGAAGGACTATCATCGGATCACTCTCCAGTCTTAATGACAATAAGTTCCACGGCAATAAGGAAAGCAAGCCCTCCAAGACTAACAAATAATAAAACAAACTGGGAATAATTTCGCCAGCTAGTCGAAGAAAGCGTCAATCTACAGGTGCCGATCTCGAACGATCATATGATAGAAGAAGAGCTGGAAAATCTCATTGAAAGTATACAGAAAGCGGCATGGGAAAGTACTCCCATCCAGCATGAAATAATACAGAAAAGTATAAGCTACCCAGTTGAAGTGAGAGACTTGGTTAACGAAAAAAGACGAGCTCGCAAGACTTGGCAGAGAACTAGAGCTCCTGAATATAAAACAATCCTAAATAATCTGTGCAACAAACTTAAACTGCTTATAAAAGAGATCAAGAATGAGTCAGTAGCTTGCTTTCTAAGTAACCTGACAGGTAAATCTGACACGGACTATTCGTTGTGGAAGGCCACTAAAAGTCTAAAAAGACCTAAACTGCAAGTGCCACCCATAAAAAATGCTGATGGAACCTGGGCTTGCAGCGATAAACAAAAAGCTGATCTGTTTGCCGAACACCTAGAAATTACCTTCAAACCACCAACTGGGCAGGTAGAGAATGAATATTTAACACCGCTCAACAAAATAGACGAGGTACTTCTCCTAGCAGTCACTGTGAAAGAAATCAAACAAGAAGTAAAAAATCTTAAAGATGAAAAGGCTCTTGGCTACGACCTGATAACAGCAAAAATAATAAAAGCACTACCAGAAAAAGCACTACGGAAGCTACAGCACATAATCAATGCTGTCTTAAGACAAAGTTATGTTCCGAGACAGTGGAAAGTAGCAGAAATAATAAACCGTTAAATGACAAAACTCATACAGGCCAATCTCTTTATTAACAACCACATCAAAATTTTCGAAAGATTGTTTCTGAAGAGACTCAAGCCAATTATAGAGACTAGGAAACTTATACCACCACATCAGTTTGGGTTTCGAGAAGGCCACTCAACAATAGAACAGGTACATAGAATCACTGATACGATTGAAGAGGCGTTGGAAGAGAAGAAGGTATGTTCAGCAGTATACCTAGACGTAGCCCAAGCATTTGATAAGGTTTGGCACCATGGTCTGGAATTTAAGCTTCAACGAGATCTACCAAAACAACATTTTGAATTGCTTAAGTCATACATAAATGACCGTTATTTTCGAGTGAGACAAGAAGAAGAGAACTCAAAACTAAAGAAAATATTGGCAGGAGTCCCACAAGGTAGTGTGCTTGCCTCTGTGTTTTACCTTCTGTATACAAATGATTTACCAAATATAGCAGAAGCCAGAATAGGGACTTTTGCTGATGACACTGCAATTATGACCACTGATATTAGTATTTTCGAGTCAACAGGGAAACTACAAAATGCTGTTAATACAGAAACATTTGGACAAAAACTTGGAGAATAATGCTAAACGAATCAAAATCAACACACATCAACTTCACCAACAAGAAAGTAGAATACATCCCGATTAGACTGAATTTTCAACAAATTCCTTACTCAAACAATGCGAAATACCTTGGCATGACACTAAACACTAAGCTTAGGTGGAAAGCACATGTTAAAAAGAAAAGACAAGAATTGAATTTTAAATTCAGAAAAATGCAGTGGCTTATTGGAAGAAACTCTGAGCTGACAATGCAAAACAAACTACTTTGATATAAACAAATCCTTAAACCTATCTGGACATACGGCATTCACCTTTGGGATATGCAAAGAAAACTACAGTTAAGATCATGCAAACATTTCAAAATAAAGTACCTCGTAACATTGTCAATGCTCCATGGTGTATTAGAAATGACAACCTCCATCGAAATCCTGTTCTTCACAACCTCTTGATTTGGCGCTGCTTGGCAATGCTTATATACAAAATACTAAAATAATGAAGCGCAATAAAAGAAGAAGATCATCGCGTACTGGACTTTATCGAAATGAATTGAATGTAACTCTAATGACTATTCGTCAGAGTTCGGAAGGCGGAAAAAACGGATGGGAAGCCCGTTTAAAAACTATACTAAACTTACGACTCATGGCTAAAATATGTGCAGTAGGTAGAAGCCAATACCAGCAATTCTTTTCATTCCTTTTGGCAAGAAAAGGTTAACTCTTCTCACAACATTTAAACCAACCAACCATCATTATATGTACTGCAAATGATAATACAAGAAACGACGGTCGAATGGTGAAGGGATATTTTCAGCCCCATCCACACATCCCAAAACATCTGATTTACTTCAAGCATATATATAGTTCTGACAATTGTACTTCAACAGTAGATCATAAACGTCATTCATCATTTGGCTGGTGGCTATATAGGATTACACTCCCATATTTGTTACAATCATATTCAATTATATTTAATCAATACAAACGATATATTTTTTAAGATAAGAAATCGATTGAAATTGGAAAGGAGGAGGAACCCTTCGATACACTTGATTTTTAACCATAATTGGATTATAACATAAACACGTGTCAACACTAAAGTACCATTATTGCATAAACATAAAGTTTATGTAAATTATGCAAATCCCTTTCGATAAAATACATATACAAGGATCCACATATACAAAAGAGCAAAAATTCAATTTTCACTCCTCGTAATGTCATTTTATTTTCTGCTCTAATAGGATGCATCCTTTTTCTTTTCGTTCGAGGAGAGACATTCAAAAAAATAAATTTTAATACATGCTTGTAAAATATTTATTTATTTTCAACAGTGTATCCTTTTTGTGTGTGTGTGTACAAAACATATTTCTAATCCCAAGCGAACACCTTAATAACACATATTGTGTCCTTTCAATTTTATTACCACTTCAGTGTGTGTGTGTGTGTGTGTATATATGTATGTATGTATGTGCTTGCATACGGAGATGATGATGACGATAATAATATTCAAACAAAAGGAAAACATTTCGATCCACAAAGGATATGCAAACAATGTGCGATGTTTTATTGAAATTTACAACAGTGAATGTTTTCTTGTCGTGCCTCCAAAACCACCCGCTCCAAAAAACAAAAAAAAAACATAAAAATAAAAGATTTTTTGATGTGATCCTTTTGTGTATACACATACATACATAGACTGGGACTGATAAAATGAGCACTGTACATTTGACTACTAAATCGTACCACGTACAACGTCACTGTGTATGAATAGAAAACCAATTTTCAACATCATCAGCATAAGTTTTTTTAATTAACCCTTGTGCTTCGGTGTTTTTTATTTAATCGTATGGGTATGTCCTATCCTTTTGACACTTGGTAATTTTATACGTCATCTGATTTGCTTTCTCTTGTGTACTAAATATATAGCTGGTACAATAGAAAACGAAAAATTCACGTCCCGGGAGGAAAATTGAGTGTGAAAAAAAATTGAAGAATATATTTTCGATATTGTTTGTCGTGTGTGTGTGTGTGCATAAGGGTATGGATAAACCTTTTGTGGCCTTGTGTTTCATGTTTACTCTTCGCTCCTTATACAAAGGTGATGTTGAGTTTGTAAATCTGTAGAGTAAAAATCAATTTTTTGGATTTAGTTGATTTTTAAAGTATAACTTTTGCCTGTATGTGTGTATCAAGATTGGCCTGTTATATCCTTTTAATATTTAATTTATGCAGATCATCATATATGAACATCGCCATTTACATATTTTAAAAAGAACAAAACATAAATGTGTTTTAATTAAAATAAATAAATTAAAAATAATCACCTGAGCTTTAACTGTTTTAGGATTAGTAATTATAGATGTAGGTATACTCTTTAGTGAGAGGGTTGAAACAACTTTGGGAAATGGACAAGTAGTCATGTGCGAGATTTTACCGTGCTTTGGTCCAACAGTAGCTTCGTATTCAACGACTTACGTATTCTAGTCCCCAGCAATTGAACTAGCTTGACAGCCAATTTATAATTTATTTTTAGTTAACTATTTTTTAACGGTTGCCCTATAGGCCCATACCGTATAGCGTTGGCCCATACCGTGTCAATAATCGGACTACATCTGAGCCAGCTTATCATGTTATTTTTTTTTCTTTTATGACTTAGAGGCCGTAAACGGCACTTACCGCGTATAATGAGACCTTACGAACCATTAACACTTTGGCTGCCAATGTTGTAATGAACATACGCTCTAAATTCATTTTTAAGATAAGTGTTAATATGTATTCATTTTCCTTTGATTTTGGGATTCCTTAACTCATTATTGAAAATAACTCGCGGTATGTTTTGGGCCATGTCTCACACGAATTATTCGTTTCTCTAATGTCAGAAGCCATTTCTCGGTCTCATCTGTCTAGCTGCAACTTTCACATCCATACATGACAACGGATTTTTCTATCACACTATTATCGTGAGTAATGAGAATACCAAGATATTCTCATACCAGTTACTGTAATTTAACACAGATGTATTTCTGTTGTACTCTTCAACGTTCAAGCACTCTCTCGATTGATGAAGTCATGCTTAAAATTTGAGAGTATCTAGGATGCATCGTGAGGTGTTTTATAGTACTTGGAAAGAATCATCCGTAGCATAAAAAACTTGATCAGTGACTGACCGATTTGGACGGAATCCGTTTTGGTTTTCACCGATAATTTCCTCCGTCAGAGGAGTAATTCTTCCCAAGTTAATGTATGACAGTAACTTGTATGTTGTATAGATGTTGTATAGATATAAAGAGAGAGCTAAAATTCGCCATTACGCGATTACTGTCCATTTTTTTGGCATAGCTTCATGTGGCCATAACAATCGAATAAGGACGATAAGACACTTTGATAAAGTTATCACTTCGAATATCAAGAGTTCTGAATTAACAAAACCAAGCGCAGGCGAACAAGGTTTGTTTAATCTCTCTTAGTAAAATCATAGAATGAAAATGCCAGCTGGTGGACATATAGAACATTAAATATAAAAATATACACGTGATTTATAGAGTATACCGCATGTTAGCACAAAAGTTTCATCTTGATCCTGAATCAGGCAGCTGTCCGACGTCTTAAGGTATGATGCAATAAGATGCCTCTTTTTGATCTGTTGGAGTCTAAGGACCGTAACCTTCCATGATGCTTTGTCTTTCTACAAATTCATTTATCTTCATTATGCATTTTTTTTGGAGGGCTCGATAACAAGACGATACTCCTCATTAGAATTACATCGACATTTACTGGGCATTTACTTGGGAACTCGATATCGAATAATCAAACGACGATATCGAATAATCGTTATTTTTGAATTCGATAACGTACAAAATGAAAACGAACACCAAAGCAATCGCGTATAAACACAAACGACTGAGAATTTCCGTTATTTGGCAGTTCGATTTCGAGCATTATTTGTTCGATCATGATCGAATTTATGTTCGTTGTTAGTTTTGCTAACGAACCCATATACAGAGTCAGTGGCGTAACTACAAATGTTTGGCCTCCCCGCATAACTTAATGTAGGCCCTTAGACTATCCTCCCTCCACCTTGCATATCTTTCCCTCCAGAGTAATAAAAGTCAATTTAGAAAAAGATCGTTCCACTGTTGCGACTATTACAGGTAACGTAAGAAACAATAATAAACATGTCAATACTTGAACATGAAATACTGGAAGCTATTAGGTATGCATTAAAAACCGGATTCTTTTTTTAATTGAGCCTTTATTGTGGAAAAATGTCACAAGATTTTTTATCCAAAGTATTGCCCATCACTACCCACAACTTTTTTCCATCTTTCTGGTAATTTATGGATTCCATCCCAGAAAAACTGCGACGGCTTTGCGGTCAAAAACGAATCAAGCCAATTTTCGATACCTTGAAGTGAAGCGTATTCTGGGTAGGGAATTCTGTATGAATCGAAATAGGTGGTAGTCGGAAGGTGCAAGGTCTGGGCTATAACGCGGGTGAGGCAGAATTTCCCATCCGTTATTCTCGTAATATTTGACCGGCACCGCAATATTTGATCGCATACGTGAGAGCCCCGTGAATATTCGGCTTCAGTGTCGATGGGCGTGCCTCGTCTTTCTTGAGATACGCTTTTTTGCGCTTGAGATAATCGTAATGGATCCATTTTTCATCGCCAGTGACAATACGATGCAAAAACAACATCTTTTTGTGGCGCTCGAGCAGCATTTCGAACATGCAAAATCGTCTTTCCAAACGTCTCTTGGCTTCAACTCGTATGTCGCCCAATTTCCCATTTTTTTGGATGAATCCCAAGGCTTTCAAACGTCTGAATATTGTTGCTTGATCAATTTCCAATAATTCTACAAGTTCTTCTTGCGTTTGACATTCAGCTTAAAACTTTTTCGGTTGACCAGGATGCTCTTTGTCAAAATCACTACTTTTGAAGCGATTAAACCACACAAAGCACTGTGTTTTTGCAAGACCATGCTCAACATACAAATCCACGAGCAAACTATGACTTTCAGCTACAGTTTTGTTTGCGAAGCAGTGACTCAACAAAACTTCCCGCAAATGCTGTTTTTTTTTCGTAAATTTTATAAATGATTATGGATGTCCACAATCAATACAAAAATACAAAATAATCAATACACAAATATAACAAAGACCACGAGACCGCGTTGCAGCGGGCCCCCTATCGTTGCGGGCCCCCCTGCAGCGCGGGGTTTGCGCCCTTGTAGCTACGCCACTGTACAGAGTATACAAAAGTAAAAAATTGTAAGTCCTAAAATGGAAGCCGATGCTTTATTATTTATACATATGTAGTTATATATATATATATATATATATATATATATATATATATATATATATATATATATATATATATATATATATATATATATATTTATATATATATATATATATATATACATATATATATAAATATATATATATATATATATATATATATATATATATATATATATATATATATATATATATATATATATATATATGCATATGCGCTCATTCAATGCAGGTAGCTATTGCATCTCCTTTCTACTCCCAAACCTGCCTTATCGTGGTGAATGGTGAACCATGTTAGCCTTTGGGTAACAGAATGTGCTATGGCGTTCGGCTGGAATGGTGAACTTATAATCGACATAACTTACCGCTTGAGCTACTTAAGCTAAGATGGCATTGCATACGCTGTGTCTGCGTGGCTAAGGGGATGCTAAGTTTCTAGTATGGTTACTTCAAATAAGGTGACTTTCGGGTTTCCAACGATAATGCTGAGATCTGTCATATAGGTAACCGTATTTCTCGTTAGTAGAAAATGATATCAAACAAGCAAAGTGAGTGATGCTGGTGGTTTACACATAAACCAACTAAAAGCATCAGTACATAGCTGGTGGTAAAGGGAGTATCCACACAAACATTACAGAATGAAAGCCGCCTACATGTACACTCAACATATATATCAGGATGTATTCGGCGATGATGTCAAACGAAACCAAGGAAATTGTTGCAAAAAATGGACACACAATGTATATTGGGAGACTGTAATGAGCCGCACCAGCTTTTTGCGTTCTAGCACCTTAGTAGTTAGTACGAGGAAATGTTATAGACACACGCTGTCCATCCAACCAAGATTTAGAGTAGGTTCCATTTTGACACTCAATTATTAACTTCAGATGGCTGGAAGAAAGTGTGGGCCGATTTCAAATATAATATTAAATAAAACGTAAAAGAAGATAAAAATGGAACTGTCATACGAGTGAAACATTTTTAATTCATAATAATTCAACTATCAAATAAAAAACCGAATCAAAATATAATAACAGAAATATACTTTTTAAATGTCAAAATTCAACAATATGATAAATTTTAGGATAGGTATGACCATTAGTACAAAATTTCCCTCCTGTTATTTGGCAGTGTGCATTTCTTTTTTCGATCGTATTACCAAATACCAATTAATGTTCGAATCGATTTGATGATTCGAATCGAATAGCAATACGACTCGAATTCCCAAATAGGCCTGCTGGGCACATCTTTAACCGAGGTATTCAATACTTTTCAGTCAGAGTGTACTTCATTCAGACTGTTAATTAGATTGCAAACAGCTATGTATAGGTATAACTATCTATCCTTAATTCCTAACGAGAAATCTATTTCACTTCGACACTTATTTAAGATGTGTTCGATTTCGAAGCAGTCATAAACTTCTTTACTATTTTTCTCTCAGTGGAAGAAATATTCGTGTACGAAGTTTTTTGTATATACTACAACTTCTGAACTTTGCTGAACGATTCCAATTACAGAGAACGCATTTCACTACTGTATCCCACTTTTTCTTTTCCAGATATTTATTTGTTGGAAGTTCTCCCAAACTGAATCTGACTCGTCAATTTTTACTATGGAATCAATAAGTCTATATCGAAGTCTATGTAAAGAGTGGAATGAATTTTTTATTGGAATGTATGCACTTCTCTGCATTTTGACAGCTTAAAGTTTAACTATTGTACAATTGAGTAAGCATTCGGACCATTAACCTGCTATCAGAAGTTTCTTTGCCTTACTGTTAAACTATTGATTCTTGTAGATAATCCTGTAGAGAATTTTGAGCTAATCAGACTGATATATTCACGACTGATTATATTGTGATTATATAGTGATTTAGCCACAGACCGTGAGTTGATCGTTTTCGTTTTTTTGGCTAACATTACAGACCTTAAGTTTCTTGCTTGCTTTCCGGTCATCGAATTTAGACCCATAGATACCACAATGTTAATGCCAAACCTTGAATATACATCTAAAGCAATTGCAATTCTTGTATACGTTATGCTCTTCATTGGTTTGATACATATACTATGTTCAGTTGTGAGGTGCCACGAGATCTGAAAAAACCATGAAATGCAATAGCCGTCCAAATATCTCGATTGAGATTAGTGCCATGGGCATATCCGTCGTCTGTTGACCTAAGAAATAAATTTAGCTGATGATATGTCGAGAGCATAATACCAAGACTAAAATACAATCAATATCGAGTACAATTAAAATGAAAGCGTTTCCTCTTTTTGTACAATGATACGGGCCTAAGAAGTCTAAATAAAGCCATTGAAACGGTCGAGTAACTTCGGATAATGATCCCATAGGAGGACGCGTAATATAATTTATAGGCTTACAAGTTTTACAGACAATACAAGTAGCGATATAGGACATTACGTCTTTAGCCATTCCGGTCCAATAAAAGTATCTTTGAATACGCTCCAAGGTTTTTGCTATTCCAAAATGTGCTGACAGAGGAGGAGAATGAGCTTGTTCAATTAGAGAAACAGTAAGAGGTCGAGGTATTACAAATTTCCACTCAGGTAAATCTGTGTCGACTACAGTCGGGCCATAAGATGGACAAATGAATATCTTAGGATCCTCCATACGTAGGTTGGAGTTGGCCTTGTTTAATGATTTAACCGAACTCAACCACTCTACATATTTCGGATCATTCGAAAATTCAGGACATGATAGAGACTGCAGGCTGCTGAAGTTCTTCAATATCCATACGTGAAAGTGCATCCGGAACGTGATAGTGCATTGGGACATAAGCCATTGGAGACTTGAATGACCGGTTATAATGACGAAGTGAAATCCTTCGATATACGCACGAAATTTTTGAACGCTCAAGATTACAGCATAACATTCCAACTGTGTAACCGAGTAGTTTCGTTGCGCTTTATTGAGTTTTTTTAGACATGTATGCCATCGGGAATTCTTCTTCGTCCGGACCTCTTTGAAACAGAACGCTGCCAACTCTGGTAGAGTTGGCATCGCACTGCAAGTAAAAAGTTTAACTAAAGTCGGGATTACACAAAACGGGAGCAGATATTAATGCAGTTTTAAGGAAATCAAATGCGATTTGAGCTTCATTTGTCGAAGAAGAAATTACCGCGTAGTTATTGATAAATCGTCGATACCACCCGGTAATACCCGAAAATCTGCGGATCTGCTAACAGTGCGAGGAACAGGATAATTAGAGATAGCGGAAACTAAATCCGGTTCTACTTTCAGACAACCATCACCAACAACATATCCTAAATAATTTTTCTGTTTTACTGCCCAGATGGCGCAGTGTTTAAAGCTGTGGAAGTTGGTTCGGGAGGTACTGTGTTCAAATCCTAATAGTGGCAGGATGCTTAACGTATTGACCTCTATTGAGCTTAGAATCCATGAGCCGACCCATCCTCCATGTCAGTAGGCTGAAAAAATAATTGTTCAAATTGACCAAAATTACACTCACATTGATAAATTCCTTATCAATATGCAATCGATAAAAATTTCTATCAATGAGATTTACGAATTTATAACTAGCTAAAAAGTTCAACAAATATATTATCAATAAGAAAAGTGAATTTATCGATTGGAATATTTTATAATTTGATTTTAATAGATTTCTTATTTAATAATTCTATTAAATTAACTTCTTATGTTTCAGTATATGCATATAAATATGTTATAGCAATTTATGAATTTAATTTAAATACATAAAAATACATGCTTAAAAATACATTTATTATAAAAGAAAAAGCTTTCTTAATTTGAAACATTCTCCCGTGAAGAGAACTTTCATTTTGAGCTTCCCCCTCTATAATCATCCTGTCCAGTTATTATAACAAGTTCCTCATTTTGTTTTTAAGGCCGGTTTGGGAGTAGGGGTTATGTGTTTATTTCTACGAAATATCTCCTCTATGGATGTAATTTTCGTTTTTATTAGGTTTCCTTTACCAGAGTTGTAATATAATTCGTTGTTGCTTGTTTGTTTAGTGTTGGAATTGTGCTTTGGTCGGTTTCGATTTGTTGGATGAGGACCGATCGAATAGATCAAATCCATCTTTTCAGGCGTATGTTACCTGATCTAGATTGATGTTCACTTTGATAGCAAACTGATCAGTTAGACCATTTAAAAAAAATATATGATAAATTTATCATATAGAATACATTTTTATCATACTGATAAAATATTGTTAAAAATAATGTTCATCAAGAATAATATAATAAAAAATTATATTTTTGTTGAAAAATATAAATGAAGGTATAACTGTAAAATTCTAATTCAAAATGAAAATAAATTATCAGAATGGAATAATTTTTTCAAAATAACAATAAAAATACTGACAAATATTTATCAATATTTTTATCACTAAATTTTTTTTATATTGAGGTACATTTGGTTTAGTGTACTATAGGCTGTACTATAGTTAGTACTGTATGGATAACGATCACAATGGGCCAATTGAACTGAGTGACGAAAGACACTTACATGAAAATATGTTAGGTCATCGGATAAATCTGACTGCATCTCCCGTTGAGTAATATCCAATAAACTCAACAGCAAAGAACGTGGAGGTACTGTTCAAAATTATAGTTATATGATTCATTCATAAAATAATAATATTCGATTTCAATCTAAAAGTGGTAGAAGTTAAACCAACTCCTTGAACGGAAGAAATAAGATCTTTAAAATTTTACTATCCCTGTACAAAATCAATCAACCTGGTTGATTAAATCCATTTTGTAGGAGTTCGTTTAAACAATACAATTTTTGAAACTGAAAATGAACACCTCTTTCGACGCAAAATATGATTTTTCATCTTGGACATTAACAATTTCCATCAGAGGCGGAAGAAACAAATGAAATTTTAACTTCTGACTACAATCCATGATGAAGTATGAAGACAAATATAGGACACTCTGATATTGTGCAAAATATATAGAACATATACCATCGTTTGGCCATATATAGTTATAATATATAGAGGGTTGGGCAATGTCGTCACAATGACCGAATTAAGTCTTAGTGGGATTGCAGAATCTACTTAAGAATAAACCACATGTTGTTCGAAAACGGCAAGTGTAATATCAGCTTTAACATGTCTTAGCATTCATTTTACTTTTTTTTATTTTTATTAATGGATTTTAATGAACTGAATATAATTCATCTAGTAACTTATCTTTAGTAAATTTGTTAGTTTTTGTTGAGTTTAACCCACTGGTTAGCTCCAAGTATATTATAAGATTACATTAACCGCCCCAAATCTAAAGGTTTCGTCCTTCGAAGCCTTCTAACTGGGTCTGTGTTGGTCATAATACTACGCATATCTGCATTTTGATGTTGACCGAGCCGTTGTGCGTGTTTCTTCGCATGTTTCTTGATTTCTTCGCTAACGTATTCCATCTTTAGATCCTTATGAAGGTTGTCGTTTCTTATGTACCATGGTGCATTCACAATGCTACGTAGAACTTTATTTTGAAAGGTTTGAATTATTTTAACATTGCTCTTCTGGTACAACCCCACAGTTCTATACCATATGTCCATATAGGTTTCAATTTATTTGCCGATATAATAGTAGCTTATTATGAACTGTTAGCTCAGATTTTCTCCCTAAGAGCCAGTACATTTTTCTGTATTTGATGTTTAGTTCTTCTTTTTTCTTTTTAACGTGCTAAGCTGAAGTGGAAAGCTTAGCATCAAGATCATGCCTAAGTATTTCGCTGTATTCGCATGCGGAATTGGATGCGAGTTCAGTAGAACTGGAATACAGTTAACTGTTCATTTCTTTGTCCAATTACTTATTGCATTAGTGGCATTTTGTAATTTACTAGTTGACTCTTCTATACTGTCTCCTACTGCTAGGATTGCTGTATCATCTGCAAACGTTGCAATGTTTGTATCTTTTGTATTTGGAACATCTCTTGTATAAAGTAAATATAGTATTGGTCCCAGAACACTTCCTTGTGGAACTCCAGCCGATATTTGTCTAAGGTCAGAGTATTCATCTTCAAATTTAACTCGAAAATATCGATCAGCTAGATAAGATTTTAATATCTGGTAAAATTGCTTTGGCAGGTCTCGATATAGTTTATATTCTAGTCCTTGGTGCCATACTTTATCGAAGGCTTGTGCAACATCCAAAAAGATAGTTGAACAGATTTTCTTCTTTTCTAGTGAATCTTCAATTATATCGGTAACCCTATGTAATTGGTCTATAGTAGAATGTCTCTCTATAAAGCCAAACTGATGTGGTGGAATTAGTTTTCTTTCCTCTATTACTGGTTTTAGCCTTTTCAGCAATAATTTTTCGAACAACTTCGAAATTATAGGAAGAAGCGAAATAGGCCTGTACGAGGTTTTAACGTTAGGCGGTTTATTCGGTTTTGGAATCATTATCACTTCTGCAACCTTCCATTGGTATGGGACGTATTTTAGTCTGAATGCTGCGTTTATTAGTTGAAGCAGTTTTCGTAAGCCCTTTTCGGGAAGTTCTTTTACTATTTGACCTGAAATTAGGTCATAACCAGGGCATTTTTTTGAACTCAAGTTGTTAATAATTTCATATTTTAGCTCTTGTAATGTTACTGGTTTGATGATTAGGTTATCCACTTTTCTAACTGGGTTTATATTTTCTTCCGCTGATTGCCTTGGAAGGGGCTGGAATGTGTTTTCGAGGTGGGCTGCAAACAAGACAGCCTTCTCCTTACCACTTCTTGCCCAAGATCCATCGTTCTTTTTGATAGGAGGTATCTGCTTATTTGGTCGTTTAAGTCCTTTCGTTGCTTTCCAAAGTGAATAGTCAGTGTCGTTTTGGCTGGAAAGACCAGTTAGATATTCACTTATCGAATTGTTTTTAATTTCTTTGATTAACTGCTTTAATTTGTTGCTTAAATAATTAAGTCTCGATTTACTTTGTGGTGCTCGATTCCGCTGCCAAATTTTTCGAGCTTTCCGCTTTTCACTAACCAAATCTCTCACTTCCAATGAATAGTTGTTGTTCTTTGGCACTTTATATTGACTAATGGTCATACTCTGCCACGCTGCTTGAATTATATTATTATTTAATATTTCTACTTGATCATCGAGTTGTGTCGGAGTTTTAATTGGTACTTGAAAACCGTACTGTTTTCTACTAGCTTCCGGAAAACATCCCAATTTGTTCTCTTGTTTGTTAGTTTAGGCAAATTCACTTTCTTTATTATGGTTGCACTCATTGTCATAATAACAGGTGTGTGATCTGACCATATTCCTTCACTGTTTTCTATCACTACATAGTTTTCTGATGCTCCTTTTGTTACAAAGAAGTCTATTAAATCTGGGATTTTGTTTTTATCTGTAGGCCAGTATGTTGGTTTACCCCCAGAATAAAACTCGCAGTTTAATTCTTGTCCTGCCGCATATAGATCTTTACCCTTACGTGTTGACAGTCTCGATCCCCAGTACGTATTCTTAGCATTAAGTTCCCCTCCAATTATGAAGTTGACTCCAAGCGATTTAAATAACGCGATATAATTTTCTTTAGCCAATTGATATCGCGTTGGGCAGTATATAGATGAAATGCTATACTCCTTTTCATTATTGAGTCGAATTTTAATGGTTGATACTTGCATATTTTCCTTTTCTATTTTTACTCCTTCGTAGTGTTTGATATTTTCTTTAACGAAAATAGTTGATCCTCCTCTCGCTTTTCCTGATGGGTAGCATGGTAGCAGTGATATCCACGAATTTTTACGTACGATACATTTGTGAAATGGGTTTCCGATATTAGACATATGTCTATCTTATCCATGTTTAAGAAAATTTCTAGCTCCGGAATTCATTTTACTAGCTTTGTTTTCCTTCTTCATCATTCTTGTTGTGTGACCTTCGTCTATAGTAAATATGTCAAGGCTGCGATTGTAGCCCAAATAAAACTGTGTTGATGCTTATCATATTCTAATGATAATAAATGGGAAATTTAAACGATTTACTGTACTCTCCTAAATGAAGCTGACCTGAGATCCTGAACCCGAATGATGGAATTTTGATTTAATTGCTATGTACGATTGCGATTGCTGTTGCGAGCAGAATATTTTGAAATTGCGATGCGACGTGGTTTGTGGTGGACGAAGATGGTGATGATTCAACGAATGATAATTCGGTGTTTGGATTCGATTTGTGTAATAGCGTGATATGTCGTTAATTGCAAACTCGGTACAAACTAGGTTGTATTTGAAACACAATCTCTTTGTTCTGACGACATTTGACCGTTTATCAAATGAAAGAGGTTTGAATTGATCGCACTGGAACACGTGAGTTCCAGCACAGACTTGACATGTAATTAAAGAGTGCAATGTGACGACGAGTGAGCAAGTTGATTGCGTGGCGAGTATGCGAGTTGCTCGAGTGCGTGACAAATGCGATGATAAAGGAACATTGTTGTGCGACTGTGATCGACCTAAGTTTTCTTTCATGGAAGTCATCTCCAATGGTTGCCATTTGGTGCTCAGGAAATCGATTAGATCCTTGTATAATGGGTATTGTTCATTTCTTATTGGCGATGGGTTTCAGGATCCAGCTTGTCCGCGACGATGTTGGCCAAAATAATAACCCATGTTTTGACTGGTACCCTTAAAACCCGTAGGGTTGCACATTTGCTGATTCCATTTGTGTATTACAATGTATTAGGTATATTTCTCAATCTTTGTAGATGGCTGTTGTCGCTGAACGATGTATAGTAATCATCTGCTTGAATGCGGTTACCGTACTCTCTCTCGAAGTTCTTCGTCACCATAAGCAGTCTCGATCTGCACCTATTTGCCGCAAAAAACGTTGTGTTGAGACGCCACGTGATCGATCTGTGTTTAGGATGGATTCGAGGTCAATCCACGGCGTACTGCTCAAAAGCTCTATGCTTTTTTCACCCCTCGTCCAAGGACATTACTTAGTCCTATATACAGTCCAAGGGCATTTGACATTACTTCACCGAGTTGCAGCCCAATCGATTAAATCATCATTCTGAGATGATTAGAAGTTGGTTCAACACTTCACTTCTCTGATTGGAGTGGTTGAACTGAAGACAGCACAATTAAAATCAGATTAGGTGCTGAGAAAAGGCAGTCGTCGTCCATACGTTTGTCTGAATTGTATAATTTTCATGTCACCATGCATAAGGCCAGTACATAAACTTTTATAATATATTATATGTCGTACTGGCAACATATTCACAAATTGTTATCAGAACCAAACATCTTTTATATGAGACAAAATGAGAATTTATGTATGTAGGGAAATTATATATGTACGAGTATAAAGTGGAAATGGTACATTGAAGGACATATAAACATTTCGTTTTTTTTTATTTATTAGTGAAAAACAAAAATAAAATTTAAAATATAGGATTATTCCTGTATTAACACAGGTATGACATATGAAAGATAAGCTTTTTTGTGATTTTTTATTTATGTTGTGAATGTGTGTGTGCTTGTGAAAACATCAGTACCACACACACATATACAAAATTGTATATTTTCCAAACAAACGTGTGTGTGTGTAACGGACATATGGGTACGTATAGCCCAGATAGGAGAAGTGAATTATTATGTAAGTCATTATTTTAAGCGATATACCTATCACATAAACGTCTACTCTATATACGAAAACGGGAGGGTGAGCAATGAGGTCCGTGTCGTTTATTTAAACAAGTAAAATTGTATTAATCTTCCTTTAGTCTATTAAAATACATCATCAATTTCCATTTCCCATGTATAGTGTCTCGTACATTTCCCCCTACCTTCGGTATTTTTTTTTTTGGATATGTACATTAAAATCTAACGAATTTTCTTTGTCATTTTCCGTATAATTCATTATAAAAACATATTTCGTGTCATCGTGAACGGTTGCGCTCCACCCCAACGGCAATCGAGTAAAAATCAAATCGCCTCTAGGTATCGTATACGAATGTATCCACCAATATACCTTATATGGGTGACGCGTTTTCGTTATGAATTTTAAATTTATCAGGCTGATCTTCTCACCCCCACCCTTCGGAACAATATCAAACGTTTCAAGATGCAAAATCAACAATGAAATTAATTATTTAGTACCACTGGGAGTGGGAGTCCCCATGTACACCAACCCATATAAGTACCGCATCGTCTCATTTCACACTCTAATGGTACTCGCAAATAGATAAAAATTAGATTAATTTATTTTAATTATGATTATTGATCTTACTTAAAACAAAAAAAAAATTAAGAAATATAATTTTTATTCTTACTTAGCGCATATAAGAATATAAAAATCAAATTAGACAATTTTAAGTGAATGTTCCATTAGTACATCCATTTTGTGATATTGAAAAAAATATCTACAATTAAAATAATTGAAACTAATTGATGGAATAAAAACGTAAAACTTCCTTATTTATAACCACCCCCCGGGCGTTTTATAAGGGATGGAAATATATTTTAATTTTTAAACGGGCCAAGCACAGTATTTTTTTTTTTGAGTGGGAAAATTGTTTTTGATTAATGGTGAATGTATTAACTTTGAAATGTGACACGTGGATACGTAAACCGAATGGTAATATAGAAACAGTTTTCTTATTGTTCGCTTTTATATTCCCATAACCGTAAATTATTGGTATTTTAATTTTCGGAAAATATTTCGATAAAAGTCAGTTTATAAGGATTAGGTGTGCGGTAGATAGATCGACAGGCGTGTGGGTTATGATTGAATTCAAAATTTATAATAATAAGGTTTAAACTAAAATAAGTAAGGAGGGTGCGACTAACAATGTTGCTTGATTGAGGTGGAAGGTCATGCAATATTCTAAAAAGGTTAAAGTTCAGAAAGTTATTTTCGTTTCCAATAGAGTTGTATGCTATACGTTGTATTATAAGGTTATTTTTTACATTCTGTATGTAAAAAACGTAAAATATGAATTTATGTAGTAAAACTAATTGTAACTAAAGCACCATCTGTTAAAAAATCTTCTTACTATTTTACAAAGAGAATTTATGAAATAATTAACTGTGTATTCGACTACTGAAGGTGAAAAATTGCTTTCCTACTTTTAGCATGACCTTGAAAACTAACTGATTACGCATTTATCAATGCCAATTAATACCGAACGTCGGTAAATTCGTGACATTTTACAACAGATGTCACTGGGAATGATGTTGTGTTCGTTTTTTACATGTAATTTACGTTTTGTGTAATTTACGCTGTTTTTATTACATAATTAACAGTAAAAAAGTTGTTTACATGTAAAATCCTAACAGTGGTTCAACTCAAATACCTAATGTATGGGATCTTACAAACTTGAAAAGCATTTTAATACGGATTCAATTCCTATATCATCGAGTGTGTGTTCTTATTTCATAAACACCTGCTAACAATACGAATAACACTTATTCAAGTATAAGTCTTTACTACTTGTTCCACTTAAAATCGGAATATCGTTAACAGCTGCGGATTCCAGAACATAATTTAAATGTTAACTGCCCGCTCGGCGGATATGCAACTGAGAAATCAGAACTCTCGTAGTGTTCTATATGATCCTATTTTGTTCGTTTGTTTGGACCAACACTTCTGGTGCGTGTTATTCTATTATGCTGGTTACCCTGCAGATATATGAAATAAATATTAATCTTCTAAATCTTTATAAAGCTGATTACACAAATGTTTAAGTAATAATTATGTAAACCACACATACGTTTCCTCCATGCAGATACTAGTTGCTTGTAGATGCTATTTTTGGTATATCATGAGATCGATTTGCTTCAAACTTTGCTTAAGAAGATAACTATGCTATCATGCGATTTATTGCTTGGACACATGATAATGAATATGAGGTACATGGAACCGCATACTCCGCCTGGGTGACTGAATCTTAATACATCAGAAAACAACACAGACTTCCAGGCATTCAAACTGACGTAGTAAAGTCAAATGTCCAATGGGTTTTTGACATACTAGGAAAATCTTTAGTCGTATAGCAACCCTCCTGAATTGAACCCATGTTCATTAATCTTTTGCGAGGAACTAAAATATAGACGTTCAGCGACGATTCTAGCAGTTTGGAACCAATTTCGCACGACCACTGATTCCATATAAGTCTCACTCCTTTGTTTCTCGTTTATAATGTGATCCAACGCTACGCTGATACTGACCACGATATAGTTAAATAGTGTCTTGAACTGCACAAAGACATCAAATAAATCAGCGTCCTACGGCCATCCTCACTCGCAGCGCCTTTTGCCACTTTTTCTGGTCTAATAATTAAAATATTTGCTTATAATAATGACTAAGCACTGTTAACTGTACTAGTAATACTAGCAATACATGCTTTTTTAAACGTTTAAGAACAATTGACTATCGCTCATTTTTTTTTACACTTGGTTGCTGTGATTGGATTTAAAATTAAAATAAGAATGCCTCAGCCCGAGATACAAATCACCGTTTTTGGTATTTCGATAAAGAATACATGCGCCGAATGGCTATTCCGAGAGCTGCTTAAGACATTACCAGATAGATTTATAGCAACGTATTAAATAATAGATAGCGAGCACTAATCTTTCAAGTTGAATGAATCAAATGGTTTTTGTGACCGAATCAAAGTGAACCGGGTTTAAGTTTTCCTTGACGTTTTTGCAATATAAGGCCGAGCAAGGTTGTGCTAAAGCTTAGTTGCTCAATCGTTGTTGACGACGTGCTCCAGTGATGGGTTCGTTATCTCATAGTAGATCACTCCGAACTGTACCCACCAGATGTACAGTATTAGCTGCTTGGCATGAATATTTCGTGCGACTGTTAAAGTTGATGGATGATCGGGGTTACGGGATGGTCATCGTAATGGAATCACTTTTTGTCTTCCATCACGAGTCGATGCAAAAAATCTTTCCGAATATGCCACTTCGTCTCAGTTCATTTAGAATACAATTTCCTGTTTTATTCATATACCAATGGCATCAAGATGTTTTGAGCCCCGTTTACTTTTGAGGCACAACAAGAGTTTAAGAGAACTCCTCTTGAGTTTTAGCAACTCAGCCTGTAACTCAGTTTCTTCAAAATTTACCGACCTCCTTTTGTGGAATTTACCTACCACTCTATGGTGTCACAATCGCTTTTAAAACACCGCAACCAGTACTCACACGGGTTTTTTGATGAACTATATTCACTTTATATCGCTTATACTGCTATCTATTTCCATCAGCTGTACTTTTGTAATTATACCAAGAAGTAGCGCTTACCACCAATTGTGCTTTAATATGAATATAGTTACAAGATTGTCCAATGCGATTTAATAAGTTACGCCATCTTTTGGAAATTCGTCAAAACTCATTTGTACCCCAATTAAGAACCTTCTGTTGTTATATCTTGCGAGGAATAACGAAATAATGCTTTTATATACCTAGTCTAACCCTCTCCTACCTTGTTTTTAAGATGAATTGTTCTGACCAAATACATATATACATACATATAGGTAAATGGCGGTAAATGCTGGAAGATTTAAATGTTAATGCTTAAGTTAGTTCATTATGCCGCCTTAATAAGTTATTGAGATGCTTGAGGCTGGTGTCCAGTTGTCTCATAAATGAACAACAGTGTTAACAATCTATGTCTTCGACCTATACTTCTCGTGAGTGGTTCCTAAAGTTTTACATGACTTATCTTTAAATTGAACTAAGTTTCTAGTTTCATACCATTGAAATGTATGCTTACGTCAAGTCCTCTCCAGTTTGGGAGACACTTGAATAATTCTAGGGCAATGGGTCATCTAATATTGTACTGTTTAATATCAAATCTGAATTATGCAGATTTTGCGAGATTAGTTGGTTAATTATTCCGAAAATTCTTCGGGTATAGTGTGATCGTTCGACCATAAACCATTTCAGCTTATTATGATGATTCCAGTTTTTATGGATAAACTGCATGGTTTTGAATTTTCGAATATCACTGCATGTTTTTGCCTCTGGTTTTCAGGTCAGCTTTTAATGTGATAGAAGCGTTTAACCATTGGAATAAATATGATACCGTTTGAATGAAGATACGATGTTCTCATACGAGCTCATTGAAAGCAATTCAGAAAGCCGAGCTGACCATACTCAATGCTATTCATGAACTAAAGAATCCCGTAAGCCTAATACCTGCAGCCAAAAGTGTGTCTTTGCCTATAGAAGAACGTGTTGTTACTCGGTCGCTTACAAAAGCTGCCACCACTACAATACTAACTGAAACTGCTGCTTCATCCCAGCGAAATTTTAGTGCCACAACTAGTGTCCCTGAACGCATTGAACTGATACCCCAACTGACCGAACATCGAGTAACTAGATTACGTCTTTAGAAATTACCGAATGAAAATGAAGTACAAATACCTAAACCGCTTAATGAGAATGAATGAACAAATATGAAAGAGAGTCTCTCAGTAAAGGTTAATACAACAGACCAGCAAGCTTCATCAACGGAAATTTACGTACCGCCTCGTTCGGATATTGAAAATCTAATGATTCCAATTAGAATTATTAAACCGAGACGGCACCTTTTTGTAAGCATACTGCATAAATCTTCGTCGGTAGAAGTCATCCAAAATTATCTGATAGAATAATTCAAAATAGCAACAGCTAACTGTATCAAAATGATACCTAAAGCAATTAATGGCGTACCTCGTGACCATTCATCATTTATGATTAGTCTCACTGAAGAAGACTTTGCAAAGGCAGCAAATCCGAATCTTTGGCCTAATGGAATCCTTGTCAAAGAATTTGAGTTTAAAAGAAAGGCCAGTTTTTCGGATAACACCAGAAGGCCCCAACCCAATATAAACACCGTCTCGTCATCAGCTTATCAAGTCGACAGTATCATCACCAAAACCAATCATATAATCTAATATATATACAATTACTCATTCTATATTATTGTGGAAACAAATTTTAATAATAATATTCAGGGCACAGAATTCTTCCCTAGTGATTATGTCGTCTACAGATGTGACCGTTCCTCATCAACGAGCAAAAAATTAACGGGCGGCGGAGTACTAATTGCCGTGAACGCTTCAATTACCAGTGAAGAAATTCAACTCTCTTGTTGTCAAGTCGAACATGCCTGTGTAATAATAACAATCAATAAGAAAAAAATATACATTTATACTGTGTACATACCACCCTCTTCACCAAGTGAAACATACGCAAACTGCATGGAATCGATCCAAGAAATTTATAATCTTACTAAGCCGGGTGGTTCTTTGGTAGTAGTGGGAGATTTCAACCTTACCAATGTGACCTGATCTTATGACGAAGATCTAAAATGCATGCTTCCATCTTCTACTCTATCTGATATTGAGTGTTGTTTTATTGATGCTTTTACTTTGATCTAAAACAAATAAATCATCTTCCAAATGTAAATGGTAACTTTCTTGACTTATTCCTAACAAACGAAGTTGACATATTTAAAGTAAACGAATCACTGTCACCATTTACATGCAACGATTTTCATCACAAATCCATGGAATTCAGCTTTAATATATCAGAAATTAACGAACACTGCAATTTCCATCAAGAATCAAGTATACGACATAACTTTGCGAAAGCTAACATCGTTGGACTCAAAGGCTTCTTGAATAATAAAAATTGGGACGAGGAAATTGATGGATTAACTGATATTAACACTAATATTAACAATTTCTATGATAAATTATTCAATGGATTCGATCAGTTTGTACCGCTAACAAAAACTACATCAATCATCCATCAGCCATGGTACGATGATAAATTAATGAATGTGAGGAACAATTCAATGCGTACTATGATGATTGTTTCAAGAAATACATAATCAAAGTTCAAAATAATATTAAAAGTGATCCCAAATATTTCTGGAATTTTTTCAGCGACAAGAGGAAAACTAAAGGATATCCGGCCACTATGCATCTGGATAGATCATGTGCGTCAGAACCCAAAGAAATAGCAAACCTGTTCTCATCATTTTTCCAAACAATTTACAGTCCTGATAATTCACCTTGTAATAATCATCCTCCAAGCTACGCAAATTGTTCAATACATATCCCAACTTTTTCTGAAGAGGAGATACTAACTGAAATTAAATCACTAGGAGGGGGCTGTGGACCTGATTCTATCCCTTCATCCATCATTAAATTATTGGCTGATGTAGTTTGCAAGTCTTTAAAACTCATCTTTAATAAATCATTGCAAACCGGAATTTTCCCTGATAAATGGAAAATTTCGAGACTCACGCCGATTTTCAAATCTGGTAAAAGAAATGAAATTTCCTGCTATCGTGGAATTGCAACCACTTCAATTTTACCTAAATTATTTGAAATATTAGTCCCTATCTCTTCCTGATATTTATTGACGACATCACTAAAATAATTCAACACTCTTCTGCGCTTTTATTTGCTGATGATCTTAAAATATTCCGAACAATTAACGATAGAAGTGACTCTTACAAGCTTCAAGAGGATATTGACAAGATTTGTTCATGGTGTGAAGTGAACCAGTTAAAACTCAATATTCAAAAATGCAAGATAATGTCATATCATAGGAAAACATGTCCAATAATTGCCAATTATAATATCAATGGAACATTAATTGAACGCGTCACCACAATTAAAGATCTAGGTGTAACATTTGTCAGTGATATTTCATTCTCCAGACACATCGATCAGAGTATATCGAAAGCCAATTCCATGTTCGGTTTTTTTCGTCGCTGGACCACCGAGATTAAAGACCAAAATGAACTTTTTGCACTTTACTTTGCATACATTAGATCTCAGCTTGAATATGCAGTAGCAGTTTGGTGCCCCCATAACGCTGACCACATTAATAGAATTGAGGGTGTACAAAAGCGAGTCTTACTCTATATTATAAAAAAAACAAACTGGAACTACAACTACAATTTACCATTCCATGAAAACCTGGCCCTCTTACCATCTTACACTGTAAAGCATTAAATATTGCAACTTTGGTTAATCGCAGGCAACAACATTGTGCAAGTTTTTTCGGAAATATACTTTTGGGTCATGTAGACTCTCCCTTTATTCTTCAGAGCATTAAGATAAACGTGCCCAGTAGAAATCTTCGTCTGCACAAGTAGTTAAAACTTCAAAAACATCGTACTAATTACGGCGAAAATGAATGTAATATCAAAAGTTTGATCATTAGCAGGATAAACTAGATTGGTTTGTAGATGTAGATGGTAGATATTGTGTATGGTGTAAGTTGCACATCAATGAAGCCTTTGAGTCACGAAAATTTTTTTTGGAGTTCGTAGTTCATTCTTTTTGGCGAAGATTATTGTGCTAAAGTTTCTTGGTGATGCCACCGGTAAAGTGCTTTCTGTGTAATATTCGGTTAGATTACGTTGTGTCGATTTGGTAAATTATAGTTTGTTTACGCTGTTATATAGAAGAATAAATGTTCTTCCCTATAACCGTTTTCGAGCTTGTTTTAGATCATAGTTGGTGTGTAAACTCTGGCAACTATAGCTGTTTGGATTTTTAGATCGATTAAAAGGCCAAATTTAGTCAGAAAACTTAAACAGACCTTATGTAAATTTGTCATGTCACCTATTTGATATGAATGAGAAACTCGTGTGAGCAACATTGATACGGTTAGACAATTTCATTGTTTCAGGTTATGGTTGTGTACAGCGGGAGGGGTAGTGCTGCAAACTTGATACTATGGTGTATTGGCATTGGAAATTCAATAGTTTGTGTCTCGAACAATTTCATCTCATCTCTATACTTATAGACTTGATAAGCCAAAGTTTATTTGACTTGATCTATGATGCGCATCATGGAAAAACACACCCCTTACAATACAATTCTCGCACCAAGTCACTATAGGGAAACAGTTACAGCGAAGCAGTTTCGATTGATTCGTCAACACGAACTCTACTCCACCTGGACACGATATTCATGCTCTCAGTCACAAATACCAGATCAGGAAAATTAGCAATACGGTTACTCAACGAGGTAAAATTATTGAAAATACTCTACCAGTCTCATTTACGTGTGGTCAGTAGTCACTGAGTTATGCGAATTAGCCTTTTTACAATGAAACAAAAAACTCAAGTTTGGAAAACCACTGGACAAAGCATCACCTGTCGACTAAATGGATTTATGTAATACCATACAGTCGAAAATAAAGTCGATGTAATCTCCAAACATGTTACCCAGCCAAACACTTTCAAGGATTCTGGCCTAATAAAGATTAATCCCGGCTGTAAGTTAAAAGGCGCAGAATTTTTAAGCTGCTGATGCAATTCGCAACGATTTAACAGAATTAAAATAAACCTCATCTACATCATTCACCTCAAACATTGTGAATACAACAAGAGTAAGTAATTCGCTTCGAAACAATTACCACACCAACAACCGGCGACATCGAAAACCAAATGGCAAAGAATCACAAAATTGTGAAGCAAAGGCTGCCCCGATTCAAATATTCGCTGTGGGATCTTCAGTTACAGTTACGTGACCAACGAAAAAAAAAACGGTCTAATGACACCACCAGCATAAAAACAACGCCATACAGTTATGTTTTGTGCATGAGTTGATGTTTCTCGATGCACTTTAGGATTTTCACGTGACCAATATTCTGTTTATTGACGAAGCCGTTTAGTTCAAAATGCGATTAATAACTGAATATGATTTTACAATGAATTGGCCATCTTACTCCTAATATTTCCAGAGCCCAATCCGAGAACGTACGTCGCTACTTAGGATCGAGTGGTTTCTGTTCTTGTGTTAACTGGATCTTATAAGGGTCTTAAAATTTGCCAAAATGAGCGATACCCAACTCTTGAGAACGCCGTTGATGCTGGACACTTTAGAGGGCACAGGCTATAGCTATAGTACTGTTCACTTCACAGATACACGTAATTGGAGTCAACAGTCGTATGTTTAAAATTTTATTGGCACTAAAGTTAAACGAGCTTTTCAAATTATAAACATTAAATAAATAATAGTTCAACCCACCACCCTGGGTATATCAAGACAAAGTGATAATTTTGTTCAAAATAAATAAATTGGAAATTTATCGGTTGGAAATGCTAATTATCATTTTGGAAAACAACTTATATACATACATTTTGACAATAATCTTAATAAACTATTTCATAAAGTGTCGCTTTCTCGACTTTACCTCCCCCTATGTTGTTAACTAGTAGACAAGGGTGTCATATGTCATCGGTATAATCCCGCTTACATGTTCATATTACAATTTAGTTTTAAATTTATGTGTTTGAAAATGAAAATTCACTTCGTCTTAAAATTGAAAATGAGATGGAAAATTTTGGTAAGAAAACTTTTTTAAGCTTTTCTCTTGTTCGTATATAATTTACACACAGAAGTAATTCAAATAAATCTGATTAAAAATGTATAAAGGGTTAGAAAGGGGGATAGCAAACATTATAAGAAATATCGCAAGTGATATAATTGGGAATATGTTGTGAAAATATTATTTTAAATTATAAATTCTCAGACTATGTGGAGTACTCTTACTATATAAAGAAAGCACTATGTACACATGCCATTGTCCGAACATTTTAAATTATTCAATTTTATACATTGTCCAAATTTCGAAGAAAATTATTTTTAACGTTGTTGTTGGAAAATTTTACGAATAGTTTTATTTGTATAGGAAACAGTATGCTCGCTCATTTTAAAAATGTGATCCACCCATTATGCCCCCAAAACTATTTTCCAAAAAAAAAAAAGATAAAAAATAAAATTGATTAACATTTTAACCACAATAACCACATTTTTGAATACAAAAAAAAAATAAATAAATAAATAAACTTTTAAAATTAAACAAATAATAAATTGGGGAAAAATAGGAAATATTTTCGTTTTGCCATTTTCATTTTCAACCCTTTTTTGTTGTCTATACACAAAATTAAAACTCAACAAACAATAAATAATCGAACTCAACGAGTTTATATAAATAAATTGTTGAAATAAGCTTTTATCGCACATTGCACAAATCTATCTCGAAATCTAGTTTGCGGTATTGATTCTATTATCGTATAGCGTTACATAGGGGCGGATAGGGTTGGCAAAATCGTTTTTATGTGAACGTAACTAATTTTGTTTGCCATTCTAAGACAAACTAATAGATTTTCAGTAATATAGTGAAAGTTTTGTTGTGCTTTTTTAAAGTCGTTAAGTTTATAATTTATTTATTACTTGGTTTAATATATTGGACATGTTGAGTATATATTGTTGTAGAAGACATAGATGAATTGTGATAGGTGCTGTACCTTAATAATCGATATTGGTCTACACGACGATTTTACCACATGACGATTGTATACATTTAATCTGCACTGTTGAATACACTCTCCGAAACGTTCCTTATGTTATCAAACAAACTGAATATAAGCCTGTACTGTCATGTTATTATTTCTGTCGTCATATAGGCAATGTCGCCTTTATTGAAAAGTGGTCGTAGAGTATTTTAAAATCCATTACCCGCAGATTTTACAGTTACAGTAAAATGAGTTGCATCGTGTTCTTTAAACCGTGAAACCATAGATGTAAAACAGATAATATCAAGATATATAAAGGGTTTTCCAATAAGAGGGTTAATTTTGATATTTAAGAGAAATCAATGAATGTAAAGAGGAAGATATGCCATGACTACGCTTAGGGTACCATATCGTTTTCATGAAATTTTTCCATGACAAATTCACACATTTGCGATTGTACAGTACTGTGCAAAAAAATCCGGACAGTTTGAATTCCTTTAAAAACGTTAAATATTACCTAATGTTTTAACATTTTTTTAGATTCCAATTTGTAGATTACATTTTGTAATTCACTAGAACTATGATAGTAGAAGTCGTTTAAGTTATGTTTATGGTGAAAGAGCTTTTAGTATAAAAAAGCTGACAAAGTACTAAAAATGTCTAAACTAAACGACCAAGAAAAGGGTGTTGTTATCAGGTTTTGGAAGGAAGGGCTGTCCATGCGTGAAATTGTTGATAGGATAGGACGTGTGAAATCATCAATTGCCGATGTTATAAAAAAATATAAGACTACGGGGAACACAGAGTGGTCTCTAGTTCTTCGTTCCAAGCGGAACAGTTTTAAAACTTTACCAAAATTGCAAGCCGACCTTGCTACAACAACGTTATCTTCGAAAAATTCTCGGCTTCAGTGGGCCAGAGAGCACTCTAACTGGATCAGGGAGTTGTAGAATAACGTAGTGTTCTCTGACGAAAGCAAATTTAAACTGCATGTGGAAGATGGGCGGCTAATTGTGCGTCAAAAACCAGGTGAACGCCTCAGCGATATCTGCATTCAACAAGTGCCTAATAAAACTGAGGGTGTGTTGGTTTGAGGCTGTTGTAGTAATGCTGCGGTGTTGGTCACTTGGCCTTTATCGAAGCAGGGATAACCGGTAATGGTTATCCTGAACATCCTGGAAAGGCGTTGGAAAGCATCAGTTTTGGAGCTATTTAGTGAAACTGAGAGCTTCATCTTTCAACAAGACAATGCGCCAGCCCATAGATCAAAACAATTGACTATGCAGTTTTTTTTACTTTATTTTAAACTTCTGTATAACTTTCAGGTAAAAATTAATAAATAACTTGATAACTTAAAATTTTATTTCTATTTGAAGGTGAAAAAGTACTTGGTTGATAATTCCATCTACACAATGGAATGGCCCCCTATAGCCCAGATATGAACCCAATTGAAAAAGGTTGTGCTATTATGAAACATAAAGCCCGTCAGAGTAATCCAGAAACCATCCAGCAACTGTAGCACCAAATCCAAATTGCGTGGGATGATAAAAGCACTGACGTGATTCAAAATTTAATTCACTCCATGGGCAACTTAAAATTAAAATTAATTCGTTTAAAAAAATATGGCAATTTTTTTCTATTTTCGCCAATTCGCTCATATTATTTTACTAAGATCATGAAACTTAAAACTTAAATAATGAGTTAAATAATAAGAAAAAAAAATACTTGTTGGTGTTACAACAATTGAGTTCGTGAAAAAATTGGTTTAATTAAAAAATGTTAGCTGTGCGGATTTTTTTGCACAGTACTGTATGTCTTCGATAACTTCACGATTTCCATCTTTAAGGTCTTGAATCGATTGTGTAACCTTGGCATTTAACTTTTCTTTCATGTGACCCAAAAGAAAAATTGTTAAAGGTATTAAATCACAAGATTTCGTTGGCCAATTGTGATCATCTGTTTCGTTGCTCAGTGTGGCACGTAGCGCTGTCTTGCTGAAAATAAACGTTGTCCAAATCACTATCGGCCATAAAAATCTATTCACCGTCATAGTTACACCAGCCTGATTTTCGAAAAAGTAAGATCCAATCACACCGCAACCCCAAAATCGCACCAAACAGTAACACGTTTAGAAAGGGCTTTTCAACAATCATTCTTTGAACTTTAAAAACCTTAAGACCTAAGTCTTCATGCAAAATACGTTGTAATGTCATTTGTTTAATGTCCAATACCAAAAATCGACAAGTAGTCATCAAACCTGGTTTTCTAGAACCCGATGGGCTACAGCAGCAATATTCTCAGTTGTTGAGCGATTCTTCACATCACTTACTTGTTTCAACAGCTCAAATTTTTTCCACAATTTTCATTATTGCTGGCCGAGGAGGTGTATTACCTAAAATGTGCCCAAAATGCGCTTTAGTTTTGCGGACTGGGATAATTTTTAATGTGTTGTGAAAGTTAGTATCGTACTATTATATTTTTAGTAATGGCGTTTTTAGTAATGGGTTCGCCAAATAACTTTTTTTTTTGAAAATGCTATAAAAAAAACTACTGAGTATTTTCTCAAATTTCTTTTTTATTTAAAAGTACAATCCTTCCGGTTAGTAATGGAAAATAATTTCATTCAAATGGCTGCCTCGACTGGCCATGCAGTAGCCTACACGATCGGTCCAATTTCTAAGCACATTATTGATTGTGTGCTGCTTTATTTCACCAATGGCTTCACGAATATTGTCGCAGCTCCCAGGTGGCCAAACGACATCAGCTCTGCGGCTGATAATGCAATCTTCAAAAACAGGGCGCAAAACATCGAGTGTAGTTTCAGCTGTGTGGCACGTAGCGCCGTCCTGTTGAAATCAAATGTTGCCAATATCGTCCTCTTCAATTTTTGTGAACAAAAATTCGTTCAACATGGCCCAAAAACGATCGCCATTGACTGTAACGGCCACTCCTTGCTCATTATCGAAGAAACAGTGACTCGTTTTGGGTATACCGGCTTTTCAATGTATGCGTGCGGGTTTTCCGTGCCCCAAATGTGACAATTTTTCTTGTTTACATACCCGCCAAGATTCATCCGAAAAGATGACTTTTTTTTGGCAAAATCGGTATTTTCTGTAAGTCGATCGCAGGCCCACTCAGCGAAGCGAAAACGCATTGGATGGTCAGTTGGCCTCAATTCCTGAACCAATTGGACTTTATATGGCGTCATACCAAGGTCTTTATGCAAAATTCGTCTCAATGATGTCTCCGAAATGTTCGATTGTTGAGAACGACGGTGACTTGATGTTGATGGCGCATCACGCACACTTTCTGCCACAGTATCAATATTCTCGGGTGTACGCACTGTTTTTGGCTTTTCACACTTTGGTTTATCGATGAGGATGCCAGTTTCTTTCACTTATACAAGATAACGAACATACGGACCTGACGGTGCTTCTCTTCTTCCAAAATCCGTACGCAATTTTCGCACACATTCTGCAACATTACCATAATTTTCAAAGTAATGTCGCAATATTTCCCAACGTTGTTCAAGCGTATACACAACCATATTTGTGTAACCATTCACGAAATAAGCACTAGTTGAAAAACTTTAGATGGCGGACCCTTTACTTGTCAAATGTGAAAAGTTGATAGCTTCAAAACGTATTGTTGTAAAAACCCTTTATTTTGACATGATAAAAACTTTCGTAGGTGGTGGATCTTTTTTCCCAACACCAGAACTATTTCCGAATAACAGGTACAAATGTAGAACATGCAATGGAGAAATAATCCATCCAAATCGCGAAAGTTGGCCAATCAAGTCTTTTACATTTAAAAGTTCGTTTGGAACCCCTTCTTACTAGATTTATAAATTCATTTCGATTGTTGATTTGTACATGGCGGCTTTTCTTATCATATACCAATCAGATTTGGGGTTATCTCTACACTACGGATGTTTTTTAATATTTCCTAAACCGAATTTATCATACTGCAATATCTAGGTTAGTAACCTGAGTATATGTTTGGTTGACGACCACTGTGATATCAAGTCAAGGGTAACCCGAGTGAATTATTAACACATATGGATAATTAGACTACAAAATGTATTGCGTGTATGAATCTATGTTCTCAAGTCAATAGTTTTGTAGATAAAAAAATTTACATCTTAGTCTTCGTGGTCGTTCACGTTATCCAAAAAATTGTAAAATCTGTATTAATATTAAGGTAGTGGTGTACGTTACAATTGAATCGGGGCTAATTTCATACACAAGAGATACTTGCACATTTGATTATTTATAGCTTGAATGGCGACTAGTTGGGAGTAACTATGTATGTTGTTCGAAAACTACCTTAACTGTGATAGTTCTCGGATTTTATGTGATCACTTTTTCTATTCCACGGGCCTAACTTCTGTTGTCATACCAATCATGTAAGATACACGGACCATCTGCACATTGCATTGCTCCATGCCAACCAACAGTACATACAAGATCGTTTGGTAGATGAATTCTGTATGCCAATAGGGGTTAGTAGATGTGTTCATTTATAATACCGATCAGGATTAAATGATGAAATTGCATCCAGCGCCTATCGGAATTCGAACCAGGTGTATTCTACAACAAATATCGTAGTATTAACCGCAGCGCTCGAGATGACATTAATGAGAGACTAGAATTTTTATTGTACCTTAGCCATGACCTACGAAACCGATACGATCCCACTTTGCGGACCACCATTTTTGAAATCAATAGGGCATGCATATTGTCTATGATTCCTGTCTGATCTAAGATTGAAGTCATTCCAATTAGGATTTTATGGTCATCCTGTACCAGAGGATTCTTTTCATAAGTGATAAGAGTTGTTGAATCGGATTTTTATTTTTGGTTACAGATAGTCAAACAAGGTTTAACTTGGTTGTATCTAAAGTATCTGTTCCAAAGTATCCCGTAGTCTTTGGAAGTTCCCTTTAAAATCATACCTTATGTCGAAATCGTGTTACCAAAAATATGAATGATTTGTTGGCCCAAGAGTTCTGGACAAGTAATCATCGAAGAATGGTACTGTATAATTTATATTGATAGTAACAGTTAACAGTTGATGTGTTTGAGGTCGTCACCGAAGTATGGTCCAAACCCAGTTTGCCTCGGATCAGATCGAGATGATTTCATATCCATGTTGGTCCTTACATATTATAACACATAACTTTATCGAACGGATGGAAAATATGGTCAATTGTTTCAAGATTCAATTGCCAATCGAGCTGGAGACATGATTAACTTAAATAAAATAGAATCTGATATGGTCAGGCATGAAACTAATATACGCCAATATATTATTTATCCGATTTACCTAGCATTATTGAAACCATTAAACCTGTTGAAATGTTCAAGCTTTTATGAACGTAAATTTACTTCGCGTTTAGGAAATAAAAATTTATAGGATGGCTTTACAATTTTAATTAATTTTTAGTTTTATTAAGATTTGCAATCTTGATTAATTTGCTTCAGATGCTGCTGTACAGTTGTAACGATTAATTTCAGCCAATACATTGGGACACTTTGTGGCCAAATATGAAGATGCTGTCATGCCATATGTTACCGTTGTGGGTCGAAATATACTTAACGGTTCCTCGATAGTGTTACGCCACATAACCTCGGTGCTAATAACATATCGATGTGTGCGAAAACGGATTAAAATAGAAAATAGATCGCTCTGAATAACTGGCGGAAGCATCGAACACAACACGAATCTTTGTTGTGGAGCTTCGGGTACAGCAACCATATGTCCCAGGCGTTTGTATTCGTTGAGAAATTTGCTGTTTGATTCCTTGAGCTTGCACTCCTTGCTTAACCGTTTCTCCAAGTTCAGAAATCTACGAGTGGCCATAGCTTGACAATTCCCCAATGTGGTAGGTGGGCAGGTTAAAGGTAGAGCGACGATGAAGCGACCAGAATCATCACGTATAGTATTCTTCGTAAAGTGACTTTCGCAGGCTATTTCCATTTCTGTGTAATTACGTTCTGAAGTGACTGTAGCTTCCAAGTTCCAAAATTTCTCTAATAAGCCGTCTAATGCTGGTTGAGATTCTAGATTAGATATTTTTCCAGCTATTATCCAACCAAGCTGTGTGTTTTGTAAATGTCGCAAATTTGAAGCCAGCTTGATTTATCCAATCGATAATAGTGTTAAATATACCTCGGCCAGGTTAATGTATTGATTTCGATTGAAGGTTGCGAGCCTGTGATAATTAGTAAAACTTGAGCTTCCAAAAGAGTGCTAAACTCAGAGATGCATGAGCGAATCCTAAGATTGACGGAAGAAATGCTTGTGGTGGTTTTATTGTTGATTCCTCTAATAGATGATGCGAATTGTTTACGATGCAGACCAAGCTTAGCAGCAAAACAATCCGTGATAATATGAGCCTGAGACTCCAAGTAAAGCTCTGCCAATAACAGGTACACCATTTTTGTCGTAAACTTTAACCAATGCTGTTGACAGATAAACGTACGAGTTGTTTGACGCGACATTGCGTAAGAAAGCCTGATGTGTTGGTGTTACGCTCTTGACAGGGATAGATGTGATCACTTGAGTTGATGCCGTAAAACGTGGGAGGAACTATCGTGACTGTTTTGGTTGGACTTTATTTCAATTTGATCATGAAGCAACGTATGACGGTATGATGTTGTTCTTTGCACTGAAAACAGATGAATTTAGAAGTGCAAGATGCTAGTAGATGATCTGCTCGAAGGCAGTTGATGCAAAGAGCGTGATGATTGACTGCAGATTTGCGTTCAGCAAGGGGCAGCTTAATAAATTTTCTGCACTTGTAAATTAAATGACCGTATCCTTTACAATAATTATAGGTTGCATGCGATTGAAGGGCCATTGAGACTCGAGGAATATTTATTGAGCGACCTTGAATAGGTACGTGTATATGAGTATGCATATTAGCGGAATTGAGTTTATTTGAACGAGGAGCTTGATCTTCCAACACAATGTAACGTTTGGTAAGAAAGATTCTTTGTTCGCCAAGAGCTGGCATTCGTTCAGTGGGAGCTACGTCGTCCCCATTTTGATCGAGTTTCTGGATCTAATTTTGAGCACAGTAAATATACAATTAAATCATCCCAATGTGGTGTAGGGCGTTGGAGCGAATATAACGCACGTAAATTGGAATTAACGATATTGAGCAGATGTCGAATATTTTCAGATGATGGTTTAACGATCAATTTAAGCGAGAATATTTCCCGAATGTGGTCTTCGCAAATTAATTTCTTATTTTGATAACGGTTCTGCAATAGCGTTAAAGCCTCTGCGGAATTTTCTGATGTAAATTCGAATGACTCGATAGTTTTGCTGGCAGGATTTAAAAGCAACGATTTAAGATATCCAAAACGAGCAATATCCCTTTGATGAAGTTGAATTCGTATGTTTTAAAGTTTGAATAGACCTTGTTAACTTATTAACGCTGAAGTCGCTGCTTCTCCAACCGAACGTCGATATGTAACTACGAATCGACCCTTAATATAATTTCCATCTAACTATATCGTGTAGGTTGTATATGACCTTGATACCAGTCTCAAAAGAGGTGGAATCCTTTCTAGTCAACCTAAAGCCAGCCCGCTATCACATTACATGGATATTATCGCAGTTCAAGTCAATATGGCCAAACATTCTGCTCTTTTTTGATTATATTTTTCATGTCTTTGGTACGATCAAATGACTAACTCATATACAGTAGTTTATTGTCAATGGGATATTTTCATCTTATTCAACTATTTGCCAACGATTTGTTGTTTACAGAAGTCTCATCATGTAACGACTCATTGTACAGTCTCATCATGTAACGACTCATTGTAGCTTCGAGGTTCTTGCGATTCTTATCTTGCCTACGCCATATACGCTCGTCTGCAGTTCAATAATTTAAGAGAATTGGTTTCTGTATAAAAGCTTTTTGTTGCACATTGAACAGGAATTGACATCTGATCCTAGGGACTTTTAGAGATTTATAAATAGTAAAATAAAAGTAGTTGGTATTCTCCCATAACTTGCAAGAATTTCCTTGCATAATCGCCTTGCTAACCAATTGTATGACCCTTGATTCTTTCAGTAACGTATTGAGGAAAAAGTGAACAAGTACTTACGCCATCTAGCAATCTTAAAGTAGCTAGGTGTAAATGTACGCCATCTAGATGTAGCGCTGACCATAATGGCATTTTCTCAGCATTTTCTCAGTGGCACCATGAATTGTGCTTCGGATGTTATGAAGATATTGGTTATTTACCCAATTTTTACGTCGGGTAAAAGTATGTGATCGATAATTACTGTGGTATTAACATTTTATCCGTCTTAGCGACTCTTTTCGAAGCTATTGTCATGAGCAACATGGAAGACGAGATCAATAGGTTCAAACTTTTGTGGTGACATCAGTAAGAATTCTTGACGGTTTAAATTGATTTTGCAAAGGGTCTCGATAAAACTAATCAGTCAATTCTTAATCCTTATATCTGCATCAGTTTTCCACCAATATTAAATCATATACATTTTTGACCTCACATTCAATTACACCGTAAGGCACCATCTAGACAGTGACGTAGCTACAAGGGCGCAAACCCCGCGCTGCAGGGGGGGCCGCAACGATAGGGGACCGCTGCAACGCGGTCCCGTGGTCTTTGTTATATTTGTGTATTGATTATTTTGTATTTTTGTATTGATGTCCACAATCCATAATCATTTATCAAATTTACGAAAAAAAACAGCATTTGCGGGAAGTTTTGTTGAGTCACTGCTTCGCAAACAAAACTGTAGCTGAAAGTCATAGTTTGCTCGTGGATTTGTATGTTGAGCATGGTCTTGCAAAAACACAGTGCTTTGTGTGGTTTAATCGCTTCAAAAGTAGTGATTTTGACATTAAGGACAAAGAGCATCCTGGTCAACCGAAAAAGTTATAAGCTGAATGTCAAACGCAAGAAGAACTTGTAGAATCATTGGAAATTGATCAAGCAACAATATTCAGACGTTTGAAAGCCTTGGAATTCATCCAAAAAAGATGGGAAATTGGGCGACATACGAGTTGAAGCCAAGAGACGTTTTGAAAGACGATTTTGCATGTTCGAAATGCTGCTCGAGCGCCACAAAAAGATGTTGTTTTTGCATCGTATTGTCACTGGCGATGAAAAATGGATCCATTACGATAATCTCAAGCGCAAAAAAGCGTATCTCAAGAAAGACGAGGCAGGCCCATCGACACTGAAGCCGAATATTCACGGGGCTCTCACGTATGCGATCAGATATGAGTCAATTATTTTCCACCACGATAACGCTCGGCCACACATTGCGGTTCCGGTCAAATATTACGAGAATAACGGATGGAAAATTCTGCCTCACCCGCGTTATAGCCCAGACCTTGCACCTTCCGACTACCACCTATTTCGATTCATACAGAATGCCCTACCCAGAATACGCTTCACTTCAAGGTATCGAAAATTGGCTTGATTCGTTTTTGACCGCAAAGCCGTCGCAGTTTTTCTGGGATGGAATCCATAAATTAGCAGAAAGATGGGAAAAAGTAGTGGGTAGTGATGGGCAATACTTTGGATAAAAAATCTTGTGACATTTTCCACAATAAAGGCTGTGGCGTTCACAAATACGACGAATAGTCACGCCACAATAGTGAAGTATAAACAAAAATAATCGAAAAAAGATTTCGAGTCAAATTCTGTAAATTCGCTAGAACTGTTGCAACATAGCCTCACAATATATATAGAAACGAAATGCAACATACATCAAGTCCGGTCGCATATGCCTGATGAGATGGATTTGATCTTTTCGATCACACAACGAGTCAATGACGTCATCAGATCGAAACCGGCCTAGCGAAACGAATATTACAGACCACATACAAAAGATGCCATACATTTTCAAGACAAACGTCTTCGGCTGGTTGATTCATCGCCCTAGCTGTCAATCAATGCCACTCTGTGGAGTTCAAAATTTAACTCCCACCATTCATCATTAGCTGTCACGAATACAGCTCCCTGCATCAATTATCACACTTCAACAAGGCTCAAATAAAAAAAAATCCGGTTTTTAATGCATACCTAAAAGCTTCCAGTATTTCGTGTTTAAAGTATTGACATGTTTATTATTGTTTCTTACGTTACCTGTAATAGTCGCAACAGTGGAACGATCTTTTTCTAAATTGACTTTTATTACTCAGGAGGAAAGGATATGCAAGGTGGAGGGAGGATAGTCTAAGGGCCTACATTAAGTTATGCGGGGAGGCCAAAAATTTGTAGTTACGCCACTGCATCTAGAGTACCGTAAGGCAACTATATCGATCCAATGCTGTTTATCTGACTCATATTTTTTGCTAGCTTTTGCGACTGATTAGTTCGGATCAAGCTATTCTTCAACGTGGACAAGTGCAAGACCGTCAATCATTTTCAGTTCGTCTCCAATCCGAGTTTGATCTTCTGATAGGGCCTAATTTACACAAGAACATTCTTTCGATGGTCTTGTCACCATTTTTAACGTTGGTCCTCTTGGATCATAGTATGTCCTTCCACCTCACTGGTAGTGAATTTCGTCCACTATATCTTGAACAACGGTATTGATGGTGTCAATTTGCTGACATGTCTCTTTGTATTTACCCATCCATCGATTTCTGTTTTTCGATTCAACCCCGGGTAGTAAATTTTCTTATCATACGCGTGCCACGTTTTGTTCTCGTGCATAAGACAAAAATACAAACAGCATCCGGTCAACACAAACAACATATCGTTGTTAAATGTATACATTTCATACATTTAAGTTGAATATTTAAATTATAAATTTTAATATTTAATTTTCAGGTGAATATGACAATATGGCATTTGTTGTTGTTTGGACAAATTAAATATTAAATACAATTAAATCTTAATTTTGCACTAAAATACCAGAATATATCTGTCATTTCGAATGAATTTTACATAATCTTACTCTTAAATATGTTTATATGTTCATCATACATACATATACAGGGTGGATCAGCACGATGTGCACAATTCGTAAATCGTACAGTTTGTTTGTTTTTTCTCCTAGTCACTCCGGCTCGATTGGCCTATTGTAACATTTCTGCCCAGACGTACACTCTCAGACCTGAAATCTGTTTGTTGAGTAGAAAGAAGAACTGAAACTACTGAAGAGTAGAAGAACAGGAGCACATGAAGTGATCAATAATTTCTTCTTTTCCTCCCCCAAACTGTTCGCAGTTTGTGATGTTCTGAATTTTCATCCGAAACATATTCAGCTTAACCCTGAAAAATCCGTTGTCGTTTATTTGGACTAGGAATGAGTTGACCACAAGAGCGAATACAGAACCCCATCCTTAGAATATTCCTTTCGGGTGGTCACCGTCGCCTTATCATTACCTAAGTCTGCGATAATTCTACTTGACCAAAGCATGGCACTAAACCATCGAACAAGCGTGGTCTCCATGCTGTAGAAACGTTCCCAAGGCAAATTGATTAATTGTCCAGCGATTTGTCAACCCGTCCAACGACTGCAAGGAGTGATGTTTCAACAGATCCGCCTATCTGGTAGGCGTGTTGTTTGGAATTTATGGGATTTGCTAATAGTGCACCAATCGCTTTAAGTCTTTAAGTAGAAAAGAAGACAAGTTGATAGGTTGAAAACTTTTTGCCTGGTCATATCTAGGATGACCATTCTTTGGGATGACTTTTCTCTATGGGCTTGGAATGCTTCCCAGGGCCAAACTGGCTCTGAAGATATGATCAAGGTGGTCGAGTATAATTTCTAGTCCTTACTGTAGGGAATATCCAATATGGGAATATTCCATATGGATCTGGTACTTAAATTGAGAGATTCTATCTTTTGTCACCATTTTCACCGCCAAGTTCCAATCTCTGAAACTTGGAAGTTGGTGTGAGAGTTTGTTTCTATTTACTACATTAGAATTCTCTTTTTCGAGAAAATGAGTCTTCATTAGAAAATCTAAAGGTTCCTGATTTGTACTCGTGTGAGTTCCATCAGGTTACCATCAGGCCGATAGTGACCTTCATGTTACCACATAGAACTTTCTTGAGATTAGTGGTTGTCGTAAGACTATCCACTTCCTGACAGAAAGTTCTTCATTTTGATGTTTCTAAATGGAGTTCACATTTGGATGTGTCCCAGTTCTTTTAGACTTTCATCTGCAGCTCTTCTCATTAGTGCTTCTTTAAGTTTGTTAGCTGCCCTTTCCATTCCTCCGCACTTTCTGATTTTCATTATTGAAAATAGAAGTGACGGGTTGAGATGGACTCTATAAAGTTTCCAATCAGTGTTTCTTGGGTTCCAAAATTCTCTTATTTCAGGTTTATCGCTGGTTAGAGAGAAGGAGATGTAGCGATGGTCAGAGAGAGTAACGTCATCTAAGACCATTCAGGATGAAAATTTTCCTGGCAAGGAAAGGTATTCCAAGAGGGAAGTCCTTCTAGGGTTAGTATCGATGCTTCCCCAGCGTGATGTGAGCTTGTCATCGCATCCGACAATGATTGGGATATCATTACGGTTTGTACACTCTGGCGTATAAGGATGAAGTTCCGAATGATATGGGAACTAAGGTGATATGGGAACAGTTCATTTACTTCAACGACGACTGCTGTAAGATTATTACAGCAAATTTCATTAAGGAGTTTGTAATTCATGTTATTAGGTCTGGAGCAGGTATCACAAACCAGGAGAGAACCACAGGTCCCTGGATTGAGTCCTTTGATTTTATTTCCGTGAATCCACGGTTCCTGAATAAAAAAGACATATTTAGATAGTAATGTATTGCAGTTGTTAAACGTCGTTCTATGAGAGAGGACGACGCCTTTGAATGCTGTAAGTTTATATGTATAAACTGTACGCCAACCATTCCATTCCATAACCAACCATTAATTTGAGGTAGTGGATGACATTTTTTCCTTGACCCTAATACGCCTTTTTTGCGTAACATTTATTGTGATCCTAATTAGAGCAAAGAAACCAAGTGCTTCCAGCATTGGAACATATCTAGGCCAAGCGGAAGAAGTGTGGCTTTCGGGCTCTCTCTTTTGGCTAAAGATGTCTTTAGTCTTTAGTCCCGGGTTTTGATTTTCAATCAGAATTTTCCAAGGTTCTTGGATCGGGCCAGGCACAAAAACTGTACCCCTTACAGGCCTAGGTAAGTCGCAGAACATGATACACTTCAGCTCAGGTCCCTCCCATAGATGTAGAGTCGGTACAGCTTCGAGGACCCTCTTGAGACTTCTAACGTTTCTGAACTGCATACTAAGCATGTCGTTGTACAAACCCTCAACGGCAGAAGGATCTCCAGGAGCACAAGGTGTTTTTATCAATTTACGAGAAATTTGCTTAAAAAGTGTTGAGCGTCGTCTCTCATCAAGATCCTTGAGCTTGTCTTTGACAAGCAGAATTTCTTCCGATCTTGGGCCGTCATCCCGTTTCAACTGTGACTTGAAGCTAGAAGATGCCTTCTGTCTTTTAGTCTGGTTTTCTGGAGAGAGCGTGGTCGTGTCCGAACTGTTTCTTCTTCCAAGGAAAGAAGCAGTTTTGCCGTCAGAACCACCAAGTAATTTTTTAATGCTTGTCTCTTCCGTCGATGGCATCCCGAGATATTCTTCTTAATAGAAGAGCTTTTAACTTCTTGCTCCTTTGACGCTTGTATATTGGTGTATAAGTTTAATAGCTGGGCATCATTGTTCCCTATTAAAGGTTCCATTGATTGGAACTACTTATATCGCTTAAATGAGATCAGATAAGTTAAGTTGCTGAGGTCAATTATACATCACTTTGTTTATGACCAGAAGTGATTTTCTTCATACCTGTGATTTACGTTGATCTCTAAATTTCTGCAGGTGTGATCGCGTTTGTATGTGTAGAATGGATTATAATGAGCCATGTGTCTAACGTCAATCTATACAAGATATTACATCAATTATTCCTCTTAAGGACCTGAGTTTTTATGTTCATTAAAATTAATTAATTATGTAGCAGTAATTATGAGGTACCAGCACATTTGGAACCCATCAGGTTTCAAAACCTCTGGTTTTCTCTTAGTTCTTGGAACTGAGAACAGTAAAACAATAATGCGATCCATTAGGGATTAAACAGAAAATCTATAGAAGTGAAGAAATCCTCACTCCACCGATTTGAATGCATTTTGTAGGTCAAGACAATACTTTTAAGCACCTCCTTTATATTTGCTACTTTAAATTGCTAAGTACGATTAGGTAACGCTTTCCAAAATCTTATTAGTTGTGTGAGAGTGAGTTATGTGGTAAAAGTGCAACAGAGAGCATCATAATCTCAAATCCTAGATGTAATGTGTCAATACTATCTACCACTATAGACCAAATTACGAATTTTCAGACAGATGTATCATTTAGTTCAGCTTTCAGCCATTGAAAATTGACAACCCATTGTTTTTTTTTTTAAAAACATAGAAACAAGTGAATTTCGTGTGTTAATGGTGAGAAAACCCATAACGCAGACCGAAATATTATGGAAACTCTTCACCATCGATTAAAATGTTCACAAGTGGTTTATGTTCAATGAGTTTTGTCAACTCTCTACAAAGTTTGGACTCAAATTGAGATCCTTGATCGGTTGTAATTGTCAAAGGAGCACCGAAACGGGAAACATAATTATGAACAAAAATGGTCGTAATAGTAGACGCAGACATATGCAGTCTTTCAATATACGCTTCAGGCCAACGAGTAAACCAGTAAATGGCCAACAGGTGTCGATCAAAAAGGTCCAACTGTATCAATATGGATATGGTTTGTTCGAAACGAGCAATAAGGTATCGAAAATAGACATACTAAGTCTCCTAAAGGGAGACTTAATATGTCTTTCAACTTTCTAACGTTGGCAAGATAAACAAGATTCTGTCCAATTATTGACATCCCTGTTTAAACTAGGCCATAAATAAAGAGCAGAAATCAATTTACGGGTTGCATGAATTCCTTGATGCGAGATATTGTGTAAAGAATCAAAAATTTTTTTCTCGTAGAGGGACTGTGCAGTAAAGCTCAAAGCCTGGAAATTTAAAAAGCTCTAACCTCAAAGTGGAGTTAGTATGACGTCGGGAACCAGAAAGTAAATTCTGAAGTTCTTAGTCAGCTTTTTAAGCAGAAATACTAAAGTGATCAACGGATGATAAAAGTAAAATATTACCACTAATGCGGGAAAAACAAAACACTACTGTATTCTCTTTACCACTCATATGTCTAATATCCTTTGTAAATTGACAAATCGAAGTGTCTTGACACTCTAGGACTGTTTAAGACTGAATTGCTCTAGTCAGAAGCTTACGGTCGGTGTAAATTCTAAAATGCGTCTAATTGATGTTGAAGCCGGAAATTCCGTAATGGCTTTAACTCTTTCCGGTGATGGCAGCATGCCATCGGATGTTATTTTATGACTGAGGAATTCTAATGAATGTGCACCAAATACGCACTTAGAACTTTCAATATGAACATAAAACTCGGTTAAACGATGGAATAACTTTTCCAAGTGAAGTTTGTGTTCATCTTCAGAAGCCGATGCCACCAAAATACGAGTAAATTCAAATAACCCAAAAGGGGTTATAATCGCCGTGTTGTAAATACCAGAGAGTTGGATGCCACCAGAGATATGTTTTCTAGAGAAGCCGAAAGCACCTCCGAATTGAAATTAGGGTAGTCTATAATTATTACTCACGAGTAGTGGAGAAAATTTGGTCCGTCTCTGCAGAGATCCATAGTGCATAGATAAGGCTACGTGATTTAGAACTGAGCTTCCAGCCAGGTTAGTTATCGGCATGGTACGAATGACACCCTTACCCGGCTCAGTTGTTAAGCATTGTATTTTTGTCTGGCTTTCCTCTTAATGTGGTAAGCCAGTTGCCCGGTGGTCACCACAAGGAGGTAACACAAGCAATTGTGGAAGCTGCAAGATATACGGAGCTGACAGCTAGTGCCAACGTGCCAACCACCTTGTCGTTCACTAACTCATGCCCTACCTTACTCCAATACAGCCCAATCGAGAACATACGGTTAGAGGTCCGAAATGCTCGATGTGTAAATCGTATAAATAATTTTTTGATCACCCGTTCCATGTGTACATGTATATGTACATTGTATACAGCACAGATTGGAAAATTTCGTTTTGTGTTTCGAGATGTTCGGTTGTTGCTGGAAAATGTGAGAGATGAAAATGCGAACAAACGAACAAGTATACGAATTTATTTTATATTTAATGTTTTTTAAGTAATTTAAGCCTCCCTTTGTTGTTGTTGTTGTTAATACATATATGTATGTATGTATGTATATTCAGATTATAATTATGCTTGAAATTTAAGAGTATTGTATGTGTGTGTGTAATGTGTGTATGGATGGCTTTTCTTTCTAAATTCTTTGCCATATAATGTACGAGGGACGGAAAAAGTTCGAACATAATGCTTTTAGAAAATTCGCTTTGTTTGGATTGTTAAATATTTTAGTCGACATAATGTATACATTACATATATATGCGGCAAGGATTTTGTGACGGAGATAAATGTTACGTGATGATTATACATACAACAAGCCTGGTAATGTAATTACACGCGAAACAAGGTTATAGCAGCATAATACTCCTGTATACATACAGTAACAATTACCATAACGAGTCTTAGTATTCCTGTCAGTCGAACAAGAAACCCTTTCTAAACTAAGGGTTTAATATTAATCAAATATGTGAATGGAAAATTACCACTTTGTTTGTCATCTTATAATTCAACTTTATGTACGTGTTTGCATAAATCATAAAAACCATTTATACCATGTAGCAACATATACATGTCTCAAAAGTACATACAACAAATTTTTTTTAGTTTTCCATCACAATTTTCATATTGTTGTTACCGTTATTGTTTTCCTATTGTAATTTTAACACTTCAAAAGTAGTAATTTTCAAATTCATTTTCCAAGACTACGAGTACATATATGTAAATATATCCGTATGTAGAATTACATATATATATAGTCAACATTTCCATCACCATCATCATAATCTTTAGACATATTTTCTTTTGTTTTTCATTAAATAAATTTTCTTTCCTCGTTGTTATTTTTACCAACCATATATACCCATAATAATCATGATCATAATAATGAAGACAACGGCAACATAATACAACATTATACATTCATTTTGGGAAAATTGTTATACGGAATACAAAACACAACACACACCCACATATAGACACGTAACAACGAAAATGGCAACAATAAAAAAGTTGTGAGCTTTTATACATGTCTGTGCTTTTACAAGTTGAATTTATGTATAAGATTTTGATTTGTATTGTGTTTTGGATTTATATATGTCGAAAATTCTCATCCTCCATATCGGCTTAAGTTACTCGGAGAACCAAGGCAGACTGGTACAAGATGTAGTTTGAGCTGAAGGTATCGATAACGATCGGTGATGTTAACAGGTTATAGAGTTTAAGCTATGCGCTTAGCCACTCATTTATACTAATATTTACAGTTTATAGAAAGCTGCATCACTTTTAGCATTTGGCGGGATGGATTATTGACGCAGATGCAGATCAATATTTAAAAAACCAGAGCTTTTTACTTAAACACTTTATTTACTTTATATTAATCCACTCAAATAATCTTAAACCAAAGCTGTAGTGTCCTTTGAGCCAAATCGCGTTTTGGCGGAGCACGTGTTGTTAGAAATTATCAGCTGCGATGTAATCATCATATGCGATATCCGAAGAGAATCTTCAGTCCAGTTTTTATCTACACTTTATATTTTGGCGCGCAAAGTATTTACTCTTACTTAGTTGAGAGTTAATCGAACATATTCAGATGTTTGTAGTGACGCCACCATAAACAATTTAAGCGTAAAAGGATTATTGAACATTTGTTGGCCTGTACCGTGTCAGCAATCTGACTATCGGATTCGACCACGAGGCAGCTCTTCATATTGTTGTAAACAATTAGAAGATGCCCGATCACTTTCTATGAAACCATCATCACCGATAGCGAAATTGCTGATTGTAAAGAACTCGATAAGTGCCATGAACGCCGGGTTTTGGGCCATATATCAATCGTATGATTCTACTCTCGAATGCCATGTTAGAAGTCATCTTTCGTACGCATTTCAAATCTATACATGACAACGGGTCTGATACTCTGTACAATTTCAGCGTATAACATTTCCAAGATATTCTGATTTCAGATGTGATTGTATAGAGGATATTAATCGTGAGTCATGAGAGATCCAAGAAAATCTCATCAGTTCTAGATAAGTGTGGTCACCGCTAATGATATTATTTGAGCCTTGATCTCTAAAACCAAAAATCAGATATTTGGTTTTGGACACGTTAATTTTAAGACCATTGGAAGCTGTGGACTGTTCTAGCAGATCAATTATCTGTTTTACTCCATTGCCATTTAATCCAATCACACAGATTTCTTCTGCATGAAGACCGCATACAATACCCTTTTCTCGTTTGATCGGGTCATAGACTTGCTTGAAATCTAGGAACACCTGGTGTTCACCTTGAGAAGTTTCATAGTACTTGGAAAAATCATCCGTAACGAAAATACTGGATCATTTTCTGACCGATTTGGACGGAATCCTCCTTTGTTTGGTCACCAATAATTTCCTCTGGTTTGCGACAGTACGTTAGAATGTACAACAGTGTGCTATGCGCAAAAAACTGCTTTAACACGATATTTCTCGCATTTTAGGCGACCACTTTTTTTGAATATTGGGCATAACGTCTCCTCTTCCCACTCGCCATACCAATCGAATAAGGTTATAGAGGACAGTTCGATAAAGTAAACCTTTCGAAAATTACGACCTCCGAATTAATTTCCAGCTGAATGATTATATTTTATTAGCTGCATGGTCTTGATGAATTCCTCAAAGGATGGATCCTCAATGAAAATATCGACGATCTGTATTTCTGAGGTATCAATTACAGCTTGTGGCTAGAAAACAAAGGGATACAAAGATTTCTATTCTGGTTCCAAACGGCAGTTGACCGAGATTTTAAGATTTGTTGCAATCTGGTGACTCCTTTAAAAATACACACGTATTGCGCTCATAGCTGAGTTCTTGTTTTCTAAAGACATTAGCAAAACACCATGTGTCCCGTTTCTGTCTAAAAATTCGTTAAGCTGTCCTCCTAGCAAGAACTGCCTTATTTTGCCTTGCGATGATAAACCGAGATGGCGCTGCATTATGAGATATAATGAAATATACATCGATAATCGAGGGCCTCAATACTTCCCAGATAGTGTTCACTTCATCTGATGGCTGACAATTACGTAGCTTTGCCATGACCACATAATGGTCACTGCCTTCGAATTTTGTTCAAGACCAATACGATTTCACGTCTTGGACAACCCGAGTCCGTTTCTTTTCAAAACCAACACATGTTCATTTTGGCTTGGCGATTTTACGTGGATATGTTCCAGTTTCTAAATGGATCTTTTTATGAGGAAAAAATGTACGTGCCACTTTTAGATCATGAGCAATCGCCAAGTACATCATTCTTTCTCAATTTTCGGTCGCAGTTTTGTGTCAAGAGTACGGATCTCTAAAACATCATAAGTCGGTCTGATTTCTAGCAGCTCCAGCACTAACGTCACCAATCACCAATTTGATATCGTGTCAGCGTAGCGTACACACTCGATTATTGACTGCTCGGTAATCCGACACATACTTTTTTACCTGTGGTCCAATGAGGAATCCAACTCCAACATTTCTGAGGTCATCTGAACTGTGTAACAATGTGTACAGCATTGGGACAAATGGTCTTCACTTTTATGCCATCGAGTTTCTTGCATTGCCAGGAGTTCTTTTAAACATGTGATATGAGTGTACGTTGTTATGTTGGACGCGCTCAAATTGTGTCTTACAATATTTTTTAACGGTTTTAACAGGCCATTATAAGCCCGTAACGTATCAACAATCTGACTCCATTGGTTTCGATCACGAGCCAGCTCTTCATATTGTTGCAAGTAACCAGAAGATGTCAGATAGCTCTCTACGCCGTGGAGCCATCGTTGCCGACAGCGACCTCTTCGAATACTGAAAGGCTCCCTTCAAAGATCGCTGTATCGTTCGGTTCGGATCCGCACGTAGAGCGTAACCGAGCAAGCGTACTCGCTGTCCTTTGATTTCATGCACGATATCAGGAATTTGCATTAAATTCCTGATCTCGTCTTGCAAATAATTTGACAGGGAAAACTTATTAAGCTTGAGTCTTTATCAAACTCTGGATCTCAGTATACTTTTGTAAATTTGCGATTGTTCATGACACAAGTTATGTGTAAAGAAATATAAAATCTAGGCTCTAGTCTTAAAGAAATTAACACTTAGACTTCTACAGTTGAAACTAGATAGCAAATATTTTGAAGGATCATCACATCCTTCAATTTGCTGACTCTGGCAATTTGAAAAGTCACATTTATAGCAAAATTGAGCCACTGCTGGGAGCAGACATATTTTCGAGGTTTTAAGACCACTATTGAGAGCAGATATATTTTTCAGAGTCTTAAGTGCATAGACCAATTGTGAGCTCAGTCGACTAAACTCAACTAGGTGTTATATATCAGGCATCCTTAATGAGCAACAATTAAGTGAGAATTCATTTTCAGTAGTTTTTTTATATTTTATTACTATGCAATCTGTTTTGGGGCTCCAGGCACTCCTTACTCTTTCGTGGTTCGCTAATTTACGTCCTTACCTTACGCTTTGCAGCCAAATCGAGGACGTACGGCTGTAGGTCCGATTAACCTAACCATCTGCACATTGCATAGATCCATGACAGCCTATGGTACTGACATGGAAGATGGGTTGCCCCATGGATTCTGCACTCCAACAGAGGGTCAAAGTTGTGTTCATTTACACCACCGATCGTAATCAAGTGGTGAAAAATCCCTTTTGCATCCTGCCCCTATCGGGATTCGAACCCGGTCCCTCCCGCTCCAACTGCCACAGCTTTAACCACTGCGCCACCTGGGTGGATTTTCAGTAGTTATTCAAAAAGCGAATATTGACATAAAAGTTGAAAAATTTTGGAAATTGGAAGAGGTTCCAGCTGCAGTACTATTCTGAAACTCCGAAGCACAATTTGATAGCTACTTCATTAAAAACTGCTCCGTTGGGAGGTATGTCGTTAGTTGCCTTTTAAACTGGATTCTTATGAATTAGGTTACTCATAGTCGAAATACTGCAGAGCAAATGCCATGGAGCGAAAATTTGACTAAAAGCCTAGTTGACTTATACTGAATTTAGGGAAGAATACAAGAGGCTGGGACAGATGATTTTGTTCTCATTTCCTCGCCATTTCCTCATTTTACAAAAGTGACATCACAATGACAAAGCTGCGTATAGTCTGGATGATTCAAGTCTAAATGTGTGATTTTATTTCTAATGCTATTTAGAAAAAACGCTGTTGTGTCTTAATCTTTCTGAACATAAAGACTAAGTTTTCCAAAGAAAAGTTGTAGGAACTCTTAACAGGAGCCAATTACAGGACATCTTGCTGTACTAACCTTAAATGAAATAGGTGAAAATAATAATAAATTTATCCAGTAGGATCGCCAGTTGTAGCTTAATGGTAAGAGAAGTTTTCATCACGCAGTGGTCTCGAGTTCGATTCTTACCGTTGACCAAAAATTAACTTGCACCGGTTGACATAAAAAGGCATAATGGTTCGTAAGGTCTCACTTGAGACGCAGTTAGGGCTTTTTAGCAATAAATTATTTAATCCAAGTAGAAACAAGTATTAAAAGCTATTTTTATGTTGAGGCCTGTCGTTCAGGTGCCAAATGCGTGACCATACAACAAGTTATGGACCTGCTGCTAAAAAGTTGAACTCAGAAAATAGAGATGTAATGTTGCGAAGTTGATTGATCATATCCAGCAGAATTTAGAGATATTGCTGCCTTCTCTATAGAAGATGGTTGTACACATACACATAGAGTAGTTGGACTTTACTGGCATCTATAAAAGTCATGTTTACTAATAAAATAACAACTAGATGTTCCGCCCAGGTACCTGGTTAAAGCTGTGGTTGAAGCTGCGGCAGTTGGAGCGGGAGTAATCGGGTTCGAATCCCGATAGGGAAAGGATGTTAAAGAAATTTGTCACCATATGAGATTACAATCTGTGGTGTGAATGAACACAACTATGACTCTCTGTTGGAGTGCAGAACTCATTGCCAGCACTATAGTCTGGTATGGAGCTATGCAATGTGCAGATGGTTAGGAAAATCGGACCTATAAGCCGTACGTCCTCGAATTGGCTGTAATGGCGTAAAAGTAAGAACGTAAAGAAGCGAACCGCGAACAAGTAGGGAGTGCCTTGAGCCCCAAAACAGATTAGAGATAAAAAAAAATAAAATAAAAATAAAAAACCACTAACTGTATTGGAATGCCGAAAGTATGTTTGATCTATCAGGCTGAATATCACCTGCCAGTAATGTATTCAAGATTCTATTCTTTGCAGCTTCTATTCTTTTGTAGAGGAACCGAATGATTTTGGATGCCAGAATTGGATGATATTGATGAGGATGACGTTTATTTTCAGCAAGACGGCGCTTCGTACCACACAAGCAACGAAACAATTGCAATTTTGCAAGAAAAGTATCTTGACCGTGTAATTTCTAGAAGAGGTGATCACAATTGATCTTGTGCGATTTAACACCTTTAGAATTTTCCCTTTGGAGCCACGTGCCAGATAAGAAAAATACTTCACAATCGATCCAAGGCCTTAAAGATGGAAAATTATAAGTTCTCGAGGATAAACAGATGCAAATGTGCGAATTGGTCATGAAAATGTCATGAAACGGATATAGTGCTTCAAGCGTAGCCGTGTCGGCCATTTGGCTGATATCATTTTACAAATGTTAATGTTTTTAAATGAAACCTCTTATTGGATAACCCTTTCCAAAGACCTTCCTCTCAAATTCTCAAAAAGTAGTGATTGAACAGTCAATTCTTATATTGATTCTGAATATCAATTTAGATAATTTACAAAATGAACATCTATAGGATGAACTCTATAAGGTCATGCCGTATATGTGTGATACCACATAAAGTGTGTAAACGTAAACATGTTATTGTCAAACAGAAAACAAATCAAATTATATAAGCATCGGATATAAATACAAGAATGAACCCAAAGTCAATCAAACCAATTAACTTTACCTGATTCGACCGTATATAGCCAGCCACAACGATAAAATAAAACGAAAACTACATCTTGTTGATAATTCAACCTTAGTTTTCCAATTTCCTTCTACACATGGGAGAGGGAAAAACAAAAAATATGTTGTGTCATTTTGTTTTTGGTATCTTTCGACAAATGTCATCTCATATTGACATTATATATCAGGTGTGCTAATGGAAAAACGAAAACAACAACAAACGAATACATACAATTTTCCTCGTTACCTGTATGTTGTTGTAATTGAACGAACTGGTATGTGTATAGTAATTCCCCGCAGGAGTCATTTTTATGGAAGTTGACAAAAGTCCTTGATTAACAGCGACCACGATTTTTAGTTTTTTTATAGTTTGTGATGTTGTTCCGTCGACCGTCTGAACTGTTATTATTCGCTGTATGGAACAATTTTTTTTTAAATTTTAATTTTCATGTTGGGTTGTAATAATAATTTTTTATTGTTCCGAACGACGTAACTATCAACAACATGTATGTAAAACAAGTAGTGAGAACTAACCGCCATATTGTTATCATTTAGGTCAGAGTTTTTGTATTAATGATTTGAAAAAGAAAAATTCATTAAAATTTATTCAAATTTTCAATGCAGTTTTGTTTAAATGCTGTATGTGGGTGAGGGTGGTTTTGTTATTTGTAATTAACAAAGTTTAAAGCATTTCAGAATGTGAGTAGATTTGGCCCCAATTTTCTTTTATCGGCAACATATAACAACTCGGTAAACTATAGTCCGAAATCACTTGCTGTTCTTGCATCAATTGTGGTGGAGAGATGAATAATAAGTAAATACGCAATTCATTATGTAGCACATCTTAAGATTCAACGATTGTACACAATTTCACCCACATTGAATCGGCCTAGATTGGAGCTCTCTTTCGATGGTTTCAATAGTCTTGTTGGCACTCACTATTTATTTTTTAAGATGCTTTGCCACAATATGCACTACAATATACTTATAGACAGAGTCCTAAACTGTTAACATGTAGTCTAACAAAGGTAATGTTCATTTGTTTTTTTGTAAATGCTTTTGTTGTTCCTCTTAAACCCATTTGTTCCTTTTTCTCCATCACCCCAGATGCGTTGGTTCTCTCTCAAGAAATGGACAACGATTCCATCCTCAAGTCTTCTCTTTCTGTACTCTTACTTGATTTATTCTACAATATTTGAGGATTAATACTCATTCGTTTGAGGTTTCTCTCTCTCTCTCTCTCTCTCTCTCTCTCTCTCTCTCTCTCTCTCTCTCTCTGTCTCTCTCGCTCTCTCTCTCTCTTTCTCTCTGTTTTATCTTTAGTCAATTGCAACTTGATTTGATTGCATCTTGCTTTCCTTTTGAGTCTGCCGAATTTGCAAGACCTAGATTTCGCTCTGTCATTCTTACGAAACTAAGATTTTCCTTCCAACAAGTTTGATAAATTTCCGTTATGAATTTCCGTTATCTCATCTTTATGGTGATGATTTTAGTTTAAGTACTCTCAATAACTCTCTGTCTTCTTGCTATGAGTTGGATGAGATAGGATCGCTATATTTGATTATCGTCGTGCCACGACGTGAAAGCATCCATGAGTTATGCATTGCCCGGTTCGGTCGTACATAGGATGTACAAATTTTGGGTTAAATAACTAAAGAAGGCGAAAATAATTCCAGAACTCAATGCCACTAGAGGGCCCACGGTTCAACCAACATACACATACAGATTAAAAACACCCCCAACCATGATTGATAAATCATCACCACCCCGGGAATCGAACCCGAGACCCCCGAATGAAACAGCAAGTACGCTACCTTCTCTGCCACGAGAGCGACAAACAAATTTTGGGTTACTATAGGCTTAGCAATGCCGATATCAATGCTTTCGCCCATTGTAGTCCCATGATGATTTCCATTGCAATTTCGATATTCATTCTGACGTTTCAATGCTGTCTCCTCGTATCAGTTTGCACTTTTGCTTGATGAGTATATTTAAGCGTGGCTGCTATAGATTTTGTTGTTGCTAAGCTACAGTATTTCGGTTAACTACATGCTGCTAAGTACGCCTTTGTTACATTTGTGCTCGCATTTCTTTTGTTCAGCTTGTCCCTTAACTGGGACTGACCAAAATTTTCCACCGCATAATAAATTATGGGACAACGGCACAAATTTTTCAGTTCACACTCAATGACAGCCTCTTTTATCATTTGAGACTTTTATGTTGTTGACCGTGGGTCTGTACCAAATACTGTAAACCAAGCCTTACAATTGCAGAGAAAATCAATTGAGGCACTACAAAGTGGGGAGAATTGAGTTTACGAAACTGGATTCCAAACCACTCAGATCTATTAAATCATTTAAATAATTTCCTTCAGACGTCTCATGTTCAAAACGAGGTACAATAGAAGTTGATTTTAAGATCCCTGATTTAGTGGACGCTTCGAAAGCGCAGCCCTCTTTCAATCATACTTGAAGCTAAACTCAAATCTTAAGATGTTCCAATAAGTCTGGTAATGGATACTTTACAAAGTCAAAGTCAGCCAACCACGAATTGCAACCAAAAGCATTGCATTAGTTCAAGATAAAATCCAACCAATTGTGCCTTCAGAGGATTTAATCTACAGAACTAGATGACTCGGTTCTAACTTAAGCATCTACAACTATTCCAGCTAATGACATTGCAGATCAAATACAACAGATGACAGATGAAATTAAAAAGTATGTGCTTATTGTACGGACACTTCCCATTTTGAACCGATTGGTACTCATAGTAAAACACATTTTGTCTAAACCCGAAATCGAACTATTGTGTGTGCAAAATTAGGCATGCGTCGAGCACCGTATAGATTGTTTTGAAATGAAACATGAAACAAGCTCGATGTCACAATAGCTCTCAAAATCATTAACCATAGCAGCTTATAGCAACTTAAGGTACAACCTTCTCCAACCACTAACTTCTATCAGCATCTAACTGTTGATGAAAATGTCCCTCGCTCCTCCGATGCCATGGTGCCAACACTTAAGCAAAACGTTCGAAAGGAAAATTCCAAGGTAGTACAGAGTGTAGCAGCTCAGAAAAAACAAATGATATAATCTTTCTTGAAAAAAGTTCAACACCAATATGTGGCGTTCAGAGTTATGAAATAATTCGTAATACAATTTTCATCTCGTGCTTCTTGTTATTCGCTACCACTGTCGTGACACCATGGAACGCTACATATATAGGAATCAGACAATCAAGTCCAGTAGCATATGCCTGATGAGATGGATTTGTTTTTTTTTGATCAAGCGATCATTCAATGATGCCATCATCCGATCACAACACCCCTTCTCCACAGCCTTAGTGAATTACAATATATTACAATAAATATTAATACAAAATATTCCAACATCGCGGCGTTGAAAGGTGATTACTTTTACGATGAAAACACTTCTTATAATTTTTCTGTCTTCTCTAAATGAGCTTCTTAAGGCACGCATATGTCCAGAGGAGTTTTTAGTTTCATGCAACACAGCAGCCCAAATATATCACTAAGGTGGGCAAAAACGAGCATTACTCACCGTCAAAATTTGGTGCGCTTCATGCCTCAATTGGCTTAATAAGTAAGGTTGAACTAAGTGGGCGAATTCAAGCCCCCGATACAATAACGTGTTTTAGAGTAACTAACTAACAACACCAATGAAGTCCAGCAGTGCCTCAAGATATAGATTATTTTCTTTTCGGCCAAGCGATCATTCAATGACGCCATCATCAGATCGAAACTGTCCTAGCGAATACGGTGTGAGGCTATTATGAAAAATTCCATATCGGATCCGTAAGCGGATTTTGTTATTATAAAAATCCGATATCGAAAAATTCGCTATTATGAAACTAAAAAGACAAAATGAGATCGGATTTTCCGAAAATCGAATGTCAAAATCCGACTACTAGTTATGCTAGTCATGCTGATATTTGACAAATACTGCCAAAGAATGTCGTCAAATAGGAAAATTCGCGGTGGTTCGGATTTTTCAATATCAGGAAAAAATCCGATATTGGATTATTTCAAAAATCCCTCCAGAACAACTCAAAATTATATTCATTACTTTCCAATATCGTTTCAAATTCCCGATCAAGATGGTTTCTCAGCGATGTTCCCGAAAAAACCTTCCACTAAATAAGAAAATAGCTCTCTCCGTAATACTATATATGCAGGGTGTAACTACTATACAGCCAATATCAATCAAACAGCGATCTTGCCCTCATACATATATAGTTCCGTGAACATATTTTGGCTTCTTGCAGCGAGAAATCATGACGATTATAGTTAATCGAACTCTTCATAAATTCAAAAATAAGTATTAATCCAATAACAATTCATAAACTTCCTGGAATCCTGCACACATAAACAGAAAAGTTCGAATGTGCTCAAAATAAACTACAATTATATGTAGCTGAAAACGACAAGGAAACCCCCACACACCCTTTACAACACTTCTAAATTTAAAACCTTTGTCCAAACCCTAACAGAATAAACCATCCTCTAATGGCCCACAGTTTCCAACAATGTATGTATTATTTAAAACCGACTCCTTCATCAAAATTGGTGACACTAGACAATGCTGGTTCAAATAGTCAAATTGACATCTGGCAACCCTGATCCATAGCCATCAATTAAATCTAAATGGTCCGCAAAACTATAAGTCTAGTTTATGTTCTACAATTAAATTGTCAATTTATTTTGTTAAATCATATTAACGGATTTCCACACCGATTAAATATAAAACAAACAAACTGTTAAAATCACACCACCCAATTATCGAATTAAATGCGAACCACTTTTTGATGTAACGGCACAAATAAAAACATTTCAATTTTCCTTCAAGAATATGTACGCGGCGACAACAGCAAAAATAACTTGTTAATTCAATAGACTTCCAACCGACGAAGAAATCTATTTAACGAACAAAATCTAATAAATATTCTAATTTCCCTTTCCCCCCTCCCCACGCCATTCAAGGTTTTCCATCCTATATCAATTTTCCCATTTTGTTTTGTTGGTATTTTGAATTATACCATCACGCTAACTGAAAAATGAAACAACCATAAAGAAATTTTTTTTTATACCAATGGTATGTAGAGTCGGAGTATGCATATGATAAGGCAGCCTGAAAGTTTCTATACACTTTCTATACAGTGCAACGAAAAATACGAGGTGACAAATTTGGGTTGATGAACTTATTGAGGCGAAAAAAGTCTGTCTGTCTGTTTCTATCTTTGCAATCTGTTTTGTAGCTTTATGTTCTCCCTACTCTTTTGTGGTTCACTTATATACGTCCTGCCTTTATTCATTACATAGCCAATTCGTACGGCTATAGGTCTACGTAGATTTACGTAGAACCATCTGCACTTTGCATAGCTCCATGCCAGCCTATAGTTCGGACATGGAAGACAGATTGGCCTCGACCAAGATTGACCACTGCTTAGACTTAATTCTGCCCTCCAACAAGGGGTTAAAGATGTTTTCTTTCACACCACCGATCGTAATCAGCTCCTATCGAGATTCGAACTCGGTGCCTCCCGCTCCGATTGCCGTGGCTTTAACCACTGAGTCTGTCTGACAGTTATATACTATTTCCAACCTTATTTTGTCGGTCACGCAGATGAGTGACTGACTATTCACAATTCACCCAATTATTAAATCCTACATGGTTATCATGTATGATTTTTCTGATCCAGATAACTGTTTTTTGACCTAGATAGCCAGCCACATTTTTGACAGTCACATCCATTAATTTTTGTTATTTTGCATGGTTTGAAGATTTCTATGCTCCTATTTTTCATCACTAGTGAACCCAATCGTATACTATTTTGCGAATTGGTTCAAAAGTATTCGACGAAAGTTTTCGTCATCCTAAAGATTAGTCCGAACGGTGAGTTTTTTCTCTACATTGTTACAAGGCAGTTTTTTTATAGAGTTGTTTTCAGATTTATCTCAGCGTAGGCACCGTTCTTTCTATAGAACCATTAGAGCGAAATGCACATCACTTCTCTGTGGTCATATCTTAAGATTTGACGGATAAATTCAAATAAATTTGGTCGTGGTTGACGTAATCTTCATCATCTATTTGTAGAAAAAGTCTGATAATGAGTGCACCTACATACCTTATCCTGTACTGCTGTAACATACACTTGTGTAGTGCAAGTGCCCATCTTAATCTGAAAAGCGCATGCACACTTTTCCAAAGTGCAGTTTGTGTGTAGGGGAATATCTACACCTTCCATCACCAGCGAGCATGCTTCTCGGAAAATCTTGTGCCTCTGGAAAACTCTTTATTATTTTTAACCTTTAAATTAAGTTTCACAATGACACCTCTATTGAAGTATCTGGAACTGCTTTTGTTTGGAACTTTACCATTAACTCTACGAATATATTTGCGATACTATAACATATGTTGTTTGGGCGCTCAGGGCAAATATTATTTTGTTCTCAGCACCTTGTTCCACTTTTGTGTCCTTGATTTAGTTTGAGGTTGATCAAGCGCCACGATCCACTCGATTGTATATCCGAACACTAATTTTTTTTTCAAACTTACTTCCACTTTTTTATTTTTTTTCTCTCTTAAAATTTCTTTTCTCTCTTCTTTTATATTTTTAAACAACATCAGACCACTTTCTACATTAAACCAACAAAAAAATCATCATACACATAACCTTATATAACTTTTATAACCGTATCTGATAGAAGAAGAGGTGCAAATCTCATTGAAAGCGTACAGAAAATGGCATGGGATCCAGCAAGGTATATTACAGAAAAGTACATCTACCCAGTTGATGTGAGAGATTTGGTTAACGAAAGAAGACGAGCTCGCTAGACTTGGCAGAGAACTAGAGCTGCTGAAGATAAAACAATCCTAAACAATTTCTGCAACAAACTTAAACTGGTTAAAAAAGAGATTGAGAATGAGTAAGTAGTTATCTCTCTATGTAACCTGACAGGTAAACCTGGCATGGACTCTTTGTTGTGGAGGGCCCCTAAAGATCTGAAAAGATCTAAACTGCCTAAAGACCTAAACCAAAAAGACCGCCCATAAAAATGGTTCAAAGAACCTAATCTGTTTGCCAAGCACCTAGAAATTACCTTCAAATCGCCAACTGGGCAGGCAAAAAATGAAGATTTAACACCAGCAAGCAAAATACACGAGGTACTTGTTCTACCAGTCACTGTGAAAGAAATCAAACAAAAAGTAAAAAATCTGAAAGATAAAAAGGCTCCTCGATACGTCCTGATAACAGTGAAAATAATTAAAGCACTACCAGAAAAAGCACTATGGAAACTACAGCACATAATCAATCCTGCCCTTAGACAAAGTTATGTTTCGAGACCTCATCAATTTGGGTTTCTTTCGAGAAGGTCACTCAACAATAGAACAGGTACATATGATCACTGATACGATTAAAGAGTCGCTGGAGGAGAAGAAAGTATGTTCAGCAGTATTCCTGGACGTAGTTCAAGCATTTGATAAGGTTTGGCACCATGGTCTGGAATTTAAGCTTTCAACGAGATCTACCAAAACAATATTTTGAATTGATAAAAACCTTACACAAATTATCGTTACTTTCGGCTGACACAAGAAGAGGAGTACTCAAAACTGAAGAAAATATTGGCAGGAGTCCCACAAAGTAGTGCGCTTGTGTTATACCTTCTGTATACAAATGATTTTCCAAATATAGAAGAATGAAGTATAGAGACATATACCATGACACTGCAAATTTGAACACTGATACTTGTATTGTCGAATCAACACGGAAACTACAAAATGCTATTAATTCAGTGAACACTTGGACAAAAATTTAGAGAATAACGCTAAACGAATCAAAACCAACACACATCAACTTCACAACCAAGAAAGTAGAATACATTCCGATTAGGCTGAATTCCCAACAAATTCAATACTCTGACTATGCGAAATACCTTGGCACGATACTAGACACTTAGCTCAGGTGGAAAGCGCATGTTTTAAAAAGAAAAGACAAGAATTGAATTCAGAAAAATGCAGTGGCCTTTACTGTTATATAAACAAATCCTTAACTCTATCTGGACATACGGCAGTCAACTTTGGAGCTGTGCAAAAATAACTACAGTTAAGATCATACACACATTTCAAAACCTCCATCGAGACCCTAAGATGGAATACGTCAGCGATGAAATATAATTTGCAAGGAGTCATGTACTGCGATATCAGCAAGATAACAAGGAGCTGCGAAACCTACTGGATCACACCAATGGACTTTAGAATTAGTGGTTCCCTATAAACTACTGCCATCTATTTTTTGGTAAAAAAACTTCGGTTCACTCTTTCGATGCCAACTTCACCACCTTGAAAGTATGGTTGACATTTGTTCTGAACGTGTAGCATTTATCAATGAATGTTCTTTGTGTGTTGTTTGTTGATTGTTATAAGTATTATCTGTGAGTGTTTCTGTGTAGGCGTTGAGTCAAGCGTTGAGTACGGGTAATTTGTGTTTATTTGAGTAGGTAAGTATTTCGTATCCGTCTGTCTACAATTGTTTCGTGTTAAGTGTATTTGATTCGGGTTATGAGCCGAACTACCCATTTGCCTTTTTTCTATTATGATAGCTTTTTAGATTTGAAGTGTCATTCTTCTTTGCCAGGCCAGTCTACAATTTTTAATTAGGCCATTGTAAAGTTACGGCGGAAATATTTGTATCAGGGACAACATGTTAATGTCATAACCGATTTTTCTGTAAAGGTGTTGATAAATGACGACACACAATCAAATTAAAACCACAACTTAGTGATGAGCATAATTCTTGTTCACAACACTCTGATGTGATCAGATCAGCACTAAAAGTAACTTCAACGACGTCACTGGATTATCGGTTTCATAAAATCATTTATGTAAGTACTGAGCAAACCTTAAATTATTTATTATATTTTACATTTTGTTCGAGCTCCCAATTTATTGTTACAAAATACAAAATATTTAATGCTAGGATCTCATACACAACATTAAAAATTGAAAAGATTTAATGCTGAGCATGGATTAAATTTCATTATATATATACTCGTTCATAATGGGGTGTTGCCAACGAACAAATTAATTTTGCGTCTACTTGGTTCATTTAGCCCATACCATTCCGAGCCTCAACCCCCCTTATTTCGCTTAAAAAGAATAAAAAATCCCGAAATTGGAGATTTTTTTTATTTTATTTTAATTTTTAATAATTATGGAATATAATAATTAATTTCTGTTAATTTTTTGAGGCGATTAACTAAATATATGAAAAAGTGGTTTACAGCGAAAGGTTGGGTCGTGATGAAAACCCAAAAAATTAACTCCCTTAATCTGCGAAGGACTAATCATACAAAATTGTTTGTGACTGAGGTATAGTCACCTTCAAATTGCAACATTGCAACGGACACTGTACAAAATGCAAATAAAGGATAGATTCGATCGAACGATGGTGGACGAAACAATGATAGCTCTCATATGTGATGTCCACGATACGGTTGAAACTTTAAGGAACGTGAACATAGAAATTTAAAGGTACAATGTCAAACGATACAATAGTGCGATGATTGAAAGTTAGTCGTCCATGTGACCGCCACGGCTGGCGCGTACAAGGCGCAATATGGAACACAGTTTTTCAGAAACTTTACGCAGCATTTGCAGCCGTATTTCACCATCTCACCAATAAATGTTGACTTGCAGGCGGTCACTTGTCTCTGGTTTATCCCCCCAACATAAACCCAAAGAAAATAATTCAATGGAGTTAAATCACACAATCTTGGCCAATTGATTGGACCATTACGCGAAATTATTCACTCTTCAAAAGTTTCTTTGAGGTGTCGCGCACTGTGTGGCATGTGGCTCCGTCCTGTTGGAACCACATGTCAGTAAGATTAATGCAAGCTCATCGAAGTACGGAAGAAATTCTAATCATGTCCCTATATCGCATGTAACCCTCTGACTTCAATTGTTTTTGAAGATATATAGACCAACGGCTCCGCCACCTCATAAAGCGCACAGTAGTTTTCTCTGGTTGTTATGGTATTTCGACAAAAGCTTGTTGATTACCCTCACAACAAATGCGGCAATTCTGCTTATTTACGGACTCATTCAACCAAAAATGGGCTTCATCGGAGTGCAATATTTTGAAATTGAACATCAATATCAATTTGAGCTTCATAATATCCATTAGGTACATTTCGTAATATCCATACGGCACATACGATGGTCGTTTGGCTTTAATTCCTGCACAAATTGAATCTTGAAAGCTTTTATTACAAGATTCTTTCGTAATATCCATAAAGTAGAAGGACACAACCCCAGTTGCTGAGAACAGCGACGAATTGATTGATTTGGATCTTCTTTAATGCTTTCATGTACAGCGGCTACAACTTCTTCAGTGCGTACTGTCAGGCGTCTCGCGGGATACACATTATCATTAAGAGTAAACGTGGCCCAAAAACGATTGTTATTCTAACCGGCTGCTGTGAAGGACGATTATATACGACATAAAATGGACGAAGTGCACAATAAGTTTGTCGATTAGAATCATTATTTTGATAAAAAATGTCTACAATTTGCAATCTTTTCGCTCATGTTGTAAAGTAAAGTAGTGCTGCTTTTCAAAGTTGTGAACCTCTAAAACAAACCATAATTTTCCAGTCACCATATAGGTTAAAAGCTCCTGAATTCTTTATTGCTATATACTGACTTAGCCCCATTTAGACAAGTTTGCCTGGACATTGTATGAGCTATGTACACAACTCCTTTTGCCGCTCTTGAGGTGGCTGTGGGTCAGCTGCCGGTAGATCATTGGATCAGAAGGTGCAGCGCAAATTGCCTACAAGGCAGAGAAAATCTATTTGGCCCTTCTGGGGACTGTCAAATATGGAAGGAGGTGATCCGACACAACTGCCCACATGCCCTCGGACAATATAGTGATGAAGCACGTCAGCGGGAAATTATTTTATGTTATTATCACAGAAAATCACAGGAATACCTCTCCGGTCACGATATGATGATCCTATAGCTGGTGCCGGGTTATATAGACAATATCCTGAGGTCGAGCTATCTATTTCCCTTGGTAGCTATGCTACTGTCTTTAAGACGGAAATTCTCGCTTTTTATAAATAAAAGTGATAAATTGCAGAGATCGTCGACCTGTTTCCTTTCTGAGCCAGACTACTCTAAAGGCGATTGTTTCTAATACTGTTTTATCGAAACTTGTTTGGAAACGATAATTGCTCTAAATCGACTAGGCAAGCAAGATACCAAGCACATGGGTTTCAAAAGAAATGTATTGGCTGATAATTTATCAAAAATGATGTTTTTTTTTCTTCTCAGTCACTCAGGCTCAACTGGCCCATCCCTTCCCAGGCAAACACTTTCAGTCACGGAATCTGTTTGTGCTTCTAATGAAGTCCAGGATATCCGGTATCCTCAAGGTTGTCAATTGGTCCTCAAATAGGAATTGTGAGCCGAAACAGTGCAGTCTATGGGAAGAGTATAAAGAACAGGAGCACAAAAAGTGCTCAACTGTTTCATCCTCCCCATCCTCACACTGTTTGCAGAAAGAGGTGTTTCGAATTTTCATTCGAAACATATGACTATTCAGAGAGCAGTGCCCCGTGAGAATGCCCAGCAAGATCCTTAATATCATAGTTTAAGAAAGACTGGGATCTTTACTGGTTTACTGATCCAATGAAGATTTTGGATAAACGACAAGAGATGAGATTATCCTATCTCTTTTGGTGCAAAATTTGATCTCCAAAATGATAATCAATTTCTTGTTTAGAAGATAGTGACGTCACTCCTAAAGCGGGCTCAGGTCCCACAAAGGTGGATGTCGCACCCAATCCGGCCAATTTATCCGCCAAAATATTTCCTTTGATACCCATATGACTGGGTATCCAGTGGAGTCTAACTTTATTCAGCCTGCCTAGTCGATTTAAGGCACTTATCGTTTCCAAGACAAGTTTCGATGAAACAGTATTGGAACCAATCGCCTTTAGGGCAGACAATTTATCCCTTTTACAAAGAGTACTGCTTTCAAAATTGCAGCAGTTTCTGCCTGTAAAACAGTAGCGTACCTGCCAAGCGGGATAGATAATTCAACCTCAGAATTTTGTATGTATGTACAACCCAGCACCAGCTAGATTACGGCATACTGATCCGTCGGTAAAGATTAACAAATCGTTGCCGGAGGGGTAGGATGGACTGTTATAGTCTCTGATGGACTCCATATGTGATTTCCCGTAATAGTTACATGAAATAATTTCCCGAAGACGTGCTTCGTCACCATAATGTCTGAGAGCATGTGGGTAGTTAAGTGCCGGCCTACCTCTCTTCATATTTGTACAGTGCCCCGAAGGATTAAATAGATTATCTTTGTACTGTAGGCGAGCAACTGTTTGCGCTGCACAGCTTCTGATCCAAAGATCAATCTGCAGGAGACCCACAGCCATCTCAAACGCTGCAGTGGGAGTGGTTTTCCAAGCTCCTAATATACCAAGTCAAACAAGTCTTTGAATGCGATTTAAAGGTTTCCCTCCGATCCCCCTCATTTTTCTAGGCCACCAAATGAGTGCGGCAAACAAGACTATGACTCTGATCATCGAAACGTGTCTAGGTTTCATGCCCCATAATTTACCAAACGACTGTTTGCATTTCTAGTAAATGTTGCATGCTTTATAGCATTTATCTTCTATATGTTTTTCCCAAGTAATCTTCCAATCTAACCAGAGCCCCAGATACTTGACTTCCGAAGAGAGTGGGGTCGTATGAGCCCCAATTAATAATTATTAAGACTAAAGTTTTCAAGACTCTTGCGTCTAGTAATGAGAACCATCTCACGTTTCCTAGGATTGAGTGAAAGACCCTGGTCACTACACCAGACTACAACTATGTTGACGCAGTTTGCATGCGATCACATATTACATCCGTATATTTACCTACCAGTATTATGGCAATATCATCAGCATAACTCTGGCAGAAAAATCCGTTGTCGCTTAGTTGGACTAGGAGTGAGTTGACCACAAGACAACACAAGAGCGGAGACAGAACTCTTCCTTGAGGACATCCCTTTCGGGCGGTCACCCTCGTCGTATCACTATCTAAGTCTGCAGTAATTCTCCTTGACCTAAGCATGACGCTAAACCACATGCCATGTCTTTCAGCTGCAGAGATCATTACATTGAAGGACGCATTGTCAAAAGCGTTTTCAATTTCCAGAAACGCCCCCAAGGCAAATTCTTTGTTGTCCAGTGATCTTTCAATCTGTCCAACGACTTCATGGAGTGCTGTTTCAACAGATCTGCCTTTCTGGTATGCGTGTTGTCTGGAGTGTATGGGATTTACCAATAGTGCATTATCCCTAAAATGCTTGTCAACCAATCGCTCTAAACATTAAGGTAGAAAAGGGGACAGGCTGATAGGCCGAAAACTTTTATGCCTGATCATATCTAGGCTTTCCATCGTTTGGGATGAACACTACCCTGACTTTTCTCCAAGATCTTGGAATTTACCTCAGAGCAATACTGGCTCTGAAGATATGATCAAGGTGGTCTAGGATAATTTCCAGTCCTTCCTGTAGGAGACCCGGGAATATCCCGTCTGGACCTGGTGTTTTAAATTTTGAGAAAGAACCGATGCTCCACCAGATTCTGTCTTTTGACACCACCTTTGCCACCAGATTCCAATCTCTGAAACTTGGTAGTAGTTGATTTCATTAGTACATCTAAAGCTTCTTGATTTGTGCTCGAGTTGTTCCATCAGGTTTCTCTAGAGGTCCGATAGTGACTCTCATGTTCCCACAGAGAACTTTCTTGAGTTTAGCGGTTGCCGTAAGGCTATCCACTTCCTCACAGAAAGATCTCCATTTCGATGTTTTTTCACTTCGGATACTTTTATTGTACTCTCTTTGTAAAGATTTGTACAAGTCCCAATCTGCCGTTGAACCGGTTTTCATGGCTTTGTTTAGAAGTTTTCTTGTCTATTTCCTCAGTCTTCCCAATTCCTTAGTCCACCATGGTGTCCACGATACAGGTTCAAGGACCCACTTAAGAGTTCTATCGTTTGCACACTGCATGCTAAGCATGCCGTTGTACAAACCACAGCCCTCAAAAGCCAAAGGATCTCCAAAAGCACAAGGTGCCTTTATCACTTTTCGAGCAGTTAGCTTGAAAAGATATGAACGTCGTCCCTCATCAAGAGCCATGAGACTGTTTTTAACAACAACCTGGGCTCTTCTCCCGGTTCCCCTGTGACTTGAAGCCAGAATATACTATCTGTCTTTTAGTTTGGTTCCCTGGGGAGGGCGTGGTCATATCCGACCTGTTTCTTCTTCAAATGGAAGAAGGAGTTTTGCCGTCAGAATTGACAAGTGAACGTTTCCGTTCTTGTCTTTTACGTCGCTGTCAACCCGATATTCTCTTCTTCGTTGAAGAGCTTTTGTGCGTTAGTGTCTAAAGTAGTAGCTGAGGCATCATTGTTCCCTGTTAAAGGTTCCATTGATGGCGCCAGAGATATGTTTTCTAGAGAAGCCGAAAGCACCTCCAAGTTATTAGGCTTGGTTGCACAGTTCGGTTCCTCTTAATTAAGTTATAAATGCTCCCAAGAGTAGTGGAGAAAAAACTATCCGTCTGTGTAGAAATCCGATGCACAGATAAGGCTACGTGATCTGGAGGGCGCCTGGTATCCAGATACACCGTTCGAAACTGAGCTAGTTTTTAGACTGGGTCTCCAGCCAGGTTGGTTATCGGCACGGTTCGGTTGACACCTTAACCTGGCCCAGTTGTTAAGCGCTGTGTTTTTGCCTGGCTCCCCACTTGAAGTGGTTAGTCAGTTGACCGATTGGTTACAATACGCGAAGGTAACACAAACACTTGTGGAAAATGCAAGATACGGAGCTGATAACTCGTGCAAACTTGATTCCCACAGACAGCTTCACACCTGACCATCAATTGCACATCTCAGTTTGCGCATCAGCTGGCGGTGTTACAGATATTTTTAAGATTTGCTTCTGGTATTTATCAAAAATGATGTTTCAGTAACTACCCAGTAGACGGTCTGAATAATCTCTATAAATAACATGTGGACATACTTATCCGATTATCGTTTCCATCGAAGTACGGGTGCATGTGAAATTAATTAATTCTAATTTTTGTGTCAATTATTTAATTTGATCATAAAAACGAAACACTTGTTTGATGTTAAAATTAGTAAGATGATGCTAATTACGATCACTTTATAATGTAACATTTTATTTATTTAAGAAACCAAAAACTTCATAAGTTGATGTAATCAATATATATGTAGGTATACAGACGAAAGGTAATAAAATTGTTTACATACATACATAATATAAACACTACATTGAAGTAGCAACGATCAAAATTATTTTATTACAAGACAATTGCTGTACCATTAAGACTATCCCACAATTTTAACGTTTTGTGACGAGTAACAAAAATAATTGACTTCAAATACACAATTTCATCTACCTAATTACCAACAAATAACAATTTTTCTTCTTCAAATTACCTAATTATCTAGCGGCAATGTACACCATGTATGTTCGTACGACTTGTATAAAAATAGAACCGTGTATAGTTAGCTACAAACCAACAAACGACTCACACACACACACACACACACGATCTTATAATAAATAAACATTTCCTTTTTCTTGTCTATTTAAGAAAATAGTAAAAAAAAAATTTATATCCTCCCTTTTTTTATACATCATCTTCTTAGGATTCTTGTTCTGGCTCCGAAAAAGAAAATAATAATAAAAATCTTAAACGTTACGGTTAGCCATCACTCATGTTGCCAGCAACAAGTACAATATATTATTGTATCACACAGTGTTTGAATGGAATCATATGTGTTATATGTGAAACACAAGCTGAACAAAAACAAAAATAGTGATGGTAGTAGTAGCGATAATAATAATGACAATAATAATAATAAACATGTAAAAAAATATCTAAGATATTTTTCTTAAAACATGTGCCTTCTTTAAGAAGTTGTATTCTTTATTTCGTATATATACACACACACACACACACACACAACAGATTCAGAGATTTTTTTTGTTGTTCGCATTCGTTCACATTTTCTCACTATTTAGTGAACATATATAGTGTTAGGTAGTTCAAGACGTCTCATATAGTTGTTGGAATTCGATTAATCTATCAGTCCCCGATTTATGCCCTGTGAGTGGGGGCCATCCATGTTTCGTAAATATCTCAAACAACACATGAGACCCATAGAATACCACGACAGTATCCAGAGCATGTCGTAGGAGGCGACTAAATATGGTTGGATCGCTGGGCTTACGACCCGCATCCGTAAAAAAAGTTACAATGCTAAAAATGTCAACAAAAACAAAAAAATCAGATACCGCCAAAACAACAGAAAAACGAACCCCCGCTTAAGTACCCGGACACGAGATTAAGGATCGGCACGTGGAACGTGCAGTCATTAAGAAAACCTGGCGCGTTGGACGGCCTTATCACATGTATGAAGGAGTATCGGCTGGAACTCGTAGCTCTCCGAGAAACTCGATGGCCTAAAAGTGGAGACCATGTGTCCCAAGGCTATACGTTGCTACACAGTGGAGATGACCTCGGAAATCTTGGAATTGACTTTCTCATTGGGCCACATGTAAAAAAGGCTGACTTGGTCTTTCAAGCAGTCGATAATCGAATGTGTAAGCTTCACTTGCACATGAGATTAGCCAACCTATCAATTGTCTGTATGCATGCGCCCACTGATGTAAGCCAACCCCAAGATAAAGACTCATTTTACAATAATCTGGATAATCTGATAGGTTCTATACCGGAGCACGATGTCAAATTGGTGATCGGTGACTTAAATGCTAGAGCTGGCAGAAATCAGACCGACTTATGTAACAATATAGGTCCGTACTCCCGACACGAAACTGCGACCGAGAATGGGGAAAGAATGATGTACTTTGCGATCACACATGATCTCCAAGTAGCAAGCACATTCCTCCTAATAACAGGCACTTAGAAACATGGACACATCCACGTAAAACATCCCGAAGCCAAATTGACCATGTGTTGATTTCAAAAGGGTGGGCTCGGGTTGTCCAAGACATGAGATCGTATCGGTCGTCAACAAAATTCGTAGGCAGTGACCATTTTATGGTTGCTGCAAAGCTACGATAGAAATTTTCGAACAAGTCAGGGAGGACAGGAGAATATAAAACGTGATTCTTCTGTGAAAGTCTGATGAATGAAGAAACGAAACGAAAATATCAAGATCTTGGTAGCAAAAGCATTATGCTTAGTCGATGCTGCCCAGCACACTCTTGGTATATAGTGAAAACTAAGCCCAAAATTGGTTTGATGAGGAGTGTCGTCTTGCTGTTGAGCAACGCAATATAGCCCACAATGAAGCGCAGACTCGGTTTACAATTGCAAGAAAAAACAAGACAGTTCTTGCTTGGAGGACAGCTAAACGCATTTGTAGACTGTAGTAGTGGGAATGGTGGAAGGCTATGGTCTTAAGAGTACAACAACTCAGCAATGAGCACAATTCACGTGGTTTCTTTAAAGGAATCACCGAATTACACCATACCTTAAGATCTCGCCAAATGCCATTCGGGACCAGGATGGAAACCTCTGTGTTAACGTCGATGCGGTACTCGATACATGGCGTGAACATTTTTCTGACCTACTTAATGTTCTATATGTATCACAAGCTGTATTTGAATACCCTCAAACACAGACCGCGGAGATGTTCATTGAGGATCCATCCTATGAGGAATTCACAATGGCCATGCAGTGACTAAAGAAAAATCGTTCATCAGGAGTTGATTGCATTAATTCAGAGCTCTTGATATTCGGAGGGCTAACTTTGTTGAACTGTCTTTCGACCTTGTTCGATTGGTATGGCGAAATGAAGTTATGCCTGACGAATGGAAAGTGACCGCGTTATGCCCAAATTTCAAGAAGGGTGATCGCTTGAAGTGCGAGAATTATCGCGGTATAGCTCTCCTTTGGACAGCATATAAGTTACTGCCGTACATTTTATTGGGAAGAACTACCTCTCTGGCGGAGGGAATTGTCGATGACTACCAAGGAGGATTCCGTTCAAATCGATCAGTCCCTGATCAAGTTTTTTCGCTGCGGATGATTCTTTCTAGGTACTACGAAACATCTCGCGATTTACACCAGGTATTCCTAGATTTCAAGCAAGCCTATGAATCGATCAATCGAGAGAGACTATGTTATATGCGCTTGAATATTTAGGAATACCGAAAGCATATGCACATCTCTGTAAAATGACAGTAACTCAGTCACAATGCTGTGTTAAATTTGAGAACAGGCTATCGAGAACCTTATAAGGTTGGAATATATAAGGTTGGAAGTATACCGAAAATTGGAAGATCAAGTCACTCGATATTATCGTATCGTACCCTTAAAAGCAGGGTCAGGCAATGGTGAGGTAGAATCTCGAGTAATACGTCTTTATATCTTATTCTAATTCCATCATGTGCAGTTTTATGATGTACCGGATATTCGTGACCTTGGCACAGCTAAATGACCTTCAGACACAATAAACATGGCATGTATTTACATCTGAGTTTCTGGACAAAATGGGATTTTTTTACGATTACCTACAGACAGCTTGGGTATAAATAAGCGAACAGAATGCGTGTTGAAACAGTTTGTTAAAAAGAAGTGAACATTTTGAAACAGTATAGTGAAGGTAAAAGATAGAGCTGAACTGTGTGTAAAACCATTGATTAATTATGGGAATAATAAACGTTGGTGTTGGATATAAGCGAGAATGTTTTAGGTTATGATAATAATATTGGTGCTGAGATAGCTGTGAACGTGACATAGCTGATGGGAGTTATTCAAGAACTTCGATGTGACATTGATTGACAGTTGAAAAAACCAGGCAGCCGTTGAGATGTTGAGAAATTTTTTGAATTGTATGGTATTCTTATTGTATTCTGTAATGTTGGTGTGCTGGGCCGGTTTCGATCTGATGACGTCATCGACTGGCAATGTGATCGCGAAAAGATCAAATCCATCTTGATGTATGTTGCATTGTGTTTGTATATATGTTGTGAGTATTTCTTGCAACAGTGCGAATTATAGGTATAGTTTAAATTGAAACTGTCTTTCGATTATGATAATCTTGTATTATGGCGTGACTGATCATTGTATTTATATGAATCATGGTTATTTTGTGTACTTTGTTATGAATGCCACAAGTTTAATCACAATCCGCTGATCGAACCTTTTTTCGTAACAATTTTGGTGACAGCAGTGGGATTTTAGAAAAAGTCAAATAAAACACCTGGAGCTGATAGTGGTGGAGTTGAAAAAGAAACTGAACAAATTGTGTATTTAACACTGTCGCAGTCAATACAGAGGATGAATTAGAAGAGGAAAATAGTGGAATGACCATTCCTATATAACGGCTACAAACGAACATATCCGATCAATTTCGAAATGGGACAATTAATGCCAGCGAGAAAACAAATGATGTGAAAAGTATAGAAAAGAAAATGCTAGCTGGCTAGAAAAGTTGGAAATCCGAAATGTTTAACGGACGAGACAGAATGATGTCGATGCAAGAAAAAATTAATTCCGAACAAAAGAAGATCAAAAAATTGTTTTGGAAATATTGAAACGACAACTATTTCAAAAAATTCTAAGAAATTTCAGTTTTTTTCTAAATTCCACAGTTAACACAGAGGAAATTAAAGGGGCCCAACAATTTGAGGTATTAGAACAAAGGACTCTTAAAGTTATTTTTAAATTTTATACTATGCAATCTGTTATGGGGCTCAAGGCTCTTCCAGCTCTTTCGCGGTTCGCTTATTAACATCCTACTTTATGTCTTAATGGCCAAATCGAGGACGTACGGCTATATGTCCGGTCGTAGAACCACTTACGCATTGCAAAGCTCCATGCCAGCTTATAGTACTAACATGGGAGGTGGGTCGGCCCATGATTTTGCACTAAATAGGCGATGGTGGAATATCCATGCTGTCCTTATCGGTATTCGAACCCAGTACCTTCCGCTTCAAGTGCCACAGGTTTAACCACTGAGCCACCTGGGCGGTAACTCTAAAAATGGGAAAGTAAGTTATGGATATATTAAGTTATTTGTTGCGGAGATACAAGAAATTTTATAATTGTATATTCAGATATAAGAAGGGTGGTAGTGTTATCTTCTCGCAACTTCTTATTACATATTCAAACCAGCGATAGAAATACAACGAGTTGGATTGGAGCCAAACATTCATTGTTCAAGAGCCAACGACAAACTAGTAAATAATTTTTTGTCCACAAGATTCCGAGGTGGTAGAGTCGGAATAAGTTGCTAGGTCTTTCACAAACCCAAATATATTTCGAAAGATTGCTGTGAAATGAGTCGTAAGCATCAAAGGTTACTATCTGCGACGTATTGGAGATCAATAGATGAATATAGGAAAAGCAGGTTCCTGTAAGATTGCAAACGTTAAACGAGAGTGCCGGTGAAGAGTGGCAGCAAAATTGTCACGACCTTCATCCTAGGCCCCCAATTGACAGAGTTATGGATTGACAAGAAATTAAAGAATCGGTGGTCAACGAAAAAGCCTGCGCGATAACATGAGTGAGATGTGATGATTGTGCTGGCTGATTTGGTAAATGATGAGGTGCATTCAATGGAAGAATGTGCACAAATTAAGGAAAAAAAATAAGTCGTCATATACAAATGGGCAAAAGTCAGTTCTGTCATGAAGTGCTTCTAGCGCATAGACGAGTTGATGGGGTGATTTTGGCTATGAAATTTACGAACGAGTACTTAGCAGCACAATAAAAATTAGAAGTTTACGCGGTAAATTGGATGAAGGTATTGTTACGGAGAGGTTTAAAATGTTATGGAAGTCAGCAAAGAAGACCAGCAGACACGGAAGGGATAAAGCAATCAAGCCGACTATAACTCAATAAGTTCGAGGTAAAATACATCTAGAAAGATTGGTTTTCCTATACAAAGGAGTAGAATTGGATTCGGTTGAAGAGAAATGGGTTTGGGCGGACGGTAAGTATTACGGATGCTGGCAATATTTTTGTGTCAGTAAAATAAGTATATTGGAACAGTTTGAAACTAAACAACGATAAGTTGTTCGGCTCATGACTATCAAGTTATATTTTAAATATTCAATTGCGTTTAGTAGAGTTTATTTCATTCTATCAACTTTTCAAGCTTGACTATATATAATATAGTCAAGCTTGGAAGGTTTAAGTATCCTTTCAAATTCTAGTTAAGCTGGTGTTAATCGGTTTGAATCATAATAGGAGAAGAAGTGAAAAAAGGATTTTCCATCATCTAATACAGTCAATGCTGAAGTATAAACACAACCATGACCCATTGGTGGAATTAAAATTCATGTGACAAATCGATTGTGGCTTAAGATGTGTAGCAAGTTCCAACATCCTTGAAACCAAACATCTTTCACATCAATACCATGACGAGCAAAAGCAAAAAAACAAATCGGTTATCACGGTGCGATAGGTGTCTCATTTTCAAAGAAATATGGGCCAATAATGCCTCCACATCAAACAGTCACTCGTAATGGGTGCATTATAATACGGCAATTTTGTTTATTAACATACCCACCAAGATGAAAATTAGCTTCATTGGAAAAGATGAGCTTTTTGGCAAAATCGACATCATCGAAGTGAAAACGATGCAGATGGACTCTTAAACCAATTGAACCTTGTTATACATCATACCGGGATCTTTTTGCTAATTTAGACGTAAACTGATGAGTGAAAAGTTCAATTCTTGATAACGATCACGGGTTGATGTTGATGGATTGTCACGCACACTCTCAGCCACGGTTTCGATATTTTCGGGTGTACGAGCACGTTTACGTCTTAGCGCTTTCAACAATGAAACCATGTTTCACGAAATTTAACAATAAACTTGCGTATACCGTGCACTGTTAGTCCTTCTCTGTGACCAAATTTTGCACGACATTTTCGTGCAATTTCCGACCAATGGTCTTTATTTTGAAATAAATTATTTATAAATCGATTCATTTCGTTCAGTGGAGATAATATACTTAATTTTGTGCCAGCCGTGGTTCAAATTTAAACTGATAGATGGCCCAACCCGTTACTACTGTGTGCGTGGTAGATTTCGTGGCTGGAGTGTACGTGGTTGATTGACACATCGTATGAATTATAGCCTATAAAAGATATTGAAAAGATAAGCTCACACATTTTAAAATATATTTCAAAAAGGTAGTAAACCTCTGCGAAGAGGAAGTCCACACGATAGAAAACAAACCGAATCAGGACCTGTATAATATAATACAAAATATAGTGCTGGTTATGGGGCCCCAGGCTTAATGCAAAAATATTGTTCTAAATATGTACATAACAGAACCGACAACCACGACTTAATAGATTTCAAGAGATTTGAACAGGAGACTATGCGCAGGTGAGTTCAAATCCCGGAAGAAATGTATTTCGATTCCCATCATTTTACAGAATCACAAAACCCATCTTCTTAATAGGGCGACGACTTTGCATCGCTAGTGTGTCATTGACTAAAATATTAACGAATACTAAAATGTTGAAACGATAAATGATAAGTCGTTAAATAACGATGTTATATCGAAGAGTATGGGTCGTCTTAGATTTCACCTGTTTTACTTCTACCTAGAATCAAGATCTTTTACATATCGTGAGGCAGTTGTATACATGTGCCAATATATGAAATTTTAAGTTTCGGATACTGGAAAGTTATGGCCAGAAGGTAGGATTGCGATAAGTCCGAGTTCAATACGCTATTTGATCTCCAGCTTCTCCAGCTGAACCATCTTTTACTGGATGAAACAATTTTAGAGTCAATCGGGATCTGTAAACGCATTCTTAATGACTGATGCGAATTGTTATGTGTTGATGCTGTATTGCAAGCACAACGTGAGGAGAATTATTAACGACTAAGGGAATATGCAAGCAGTCCATTGATTGTTGTTATAAAAGTGCAAGCTGGTCATCACTTAAGCGGTATCTGAGAAAATGCCATTCGGCCTTTGATTCAGGGAGGTCATGCGTTAGTTCAATCATTAAACTTATTAAAGTCGAATGTGGTGCCTGAAAGAATATAAGATTATTACAGTTGGAAGATGGAGAGATGCCTAAATTTATTCGTAACCTGGAGCTATCAAATAAACTTTCAAAGAATCGGTTTATCTGATGTTATCTGTACATCCGATTTATAGACCCTATACATAGAAAAAAAATCAAACATAGCTAGTTCTATTAAGCTACGTCATTTAGGGCGATTAGAATCTGGATACAAAACAACCGATCAATTAACCTTCCCGTATATAGACAGTTTATGACAATCTTATGTTAATTGTGTCGTTATATGTACAAGAAATTCTTTAAATTTCACCTAATGGTAGAAACTTAATTTAACATGGATATCTTTCATTTCCCTACACACCCCTCGCACCCTGCCTATCTATTAAACATGAAACGGTAAAGTCAAAATAGTTTTCAAATGTAAATACGACATAAATCTCTAATCACAAGTCTTAAGATAATTTTGTTGTCTTGTTACTCTCGATATATACATACATTATGTCGTATACGAGTATGTTTATGAAGGGGAGGTAATAAGAAAACATTATACCAACTAACTACTTACCATTGAAAGATGTTGTGTGTGTGTGTAAATGTTGTGTTGTTTGTTTGGAAAACTAAAAACAGATTTATATTTCTCAAAGATTTTCTTTTTATTTATATTCAAACTAACAAATAAATCTTATCTCTGTTTGGGTATAGAAAGAAAAAAAAATTATTAAGAAGCAGTGTATCCGCAAACAGACACACAGATACACTTTATTACATACATAGACGATATACAAGAAGATCAATTTGAAGTAAAATGGAAAATGTTGAAAAGCAACACAAAAATGTATGTCTTTCATTCGAGAGTCGAGACACAGACGGAAGCGGGATGGGAAAATACTTTGCATATATTTATGATTGATTTGTTTGATCACTAAATTTATGATTTTTTTTTTGTTGCATGTATATCGATAGGAGGATTATATGTGTTTTCTTGATTATTTTTGATGTTGACAAATTTCAAGAAATGGTACAAAAAGGTATACATTTGACTGTCTTCTTTCGATATTAGTGATTTATACGTGTGTTGCTGAATATATGTGATAAGCATATATGTCGTCTGAATTAACATATTTTTAAGTGTATACAATATACCAGGTATACGGTGATGGTCAAAATTATTTGGACATTCTCTTTACCAAAGCAGAATGGCAGGTGGTGTAAAAGGTAAATTCGTCTACGACGCAAATAGGCAACATTGTCCTTTTATACAGCTGATTGGAAAATTATCCAAGCATACCAGACAAGAATATGGAGAACCTAGAGAAACTTATTAAAAATGGGGAAGAATCTGAATTGCCTTAATCAAACCTCTCCCCGTGGAAGACTGGAGTCTCCTGCAGAGGGAAAGCACAATCAGCTTGCATGCAAATAAAACAATACACATTATGGCAGCATTGATCCAAATACAAGATATGAGTTGCCGAAATATCTATAGTTGCGATAAAAAAAAGAATAAACCAACAAATTGATGGTTTAGTGACGAGGTCTAAGACGAACCACTAACTTGTATTGGTTAAAGCTTCACTTTCTGATCACATTCATTTTTCCAGACGTCATAAAAAGGCAAATTCCAGATCAATGAGCTGAGTCTCTAGGTTCTATATGGAACTGAAATACCTTTACGAAAGATAAACATTGAGTTGGATCTTCTTTCCAATAAGCTGCGTAATATTTAGCACTCGCTCTATAAGAACAGTTACTCAGTTAACGTTGAAATCAAATCAGTAGGGTTTACTAGTGGAATGATTCACTTGAACAACAAGTTAATCGGGAAACGGGGTTATTATGATGCCTATTACGGATGAAAGAGGATGAAAGTTACTGAGAACCAAGATAAAACTATAAGGGTACTGTTTGAGACCCACACCTTCGGTAACATCGTTCCAGTCAGACTATACCTAATTAGGTATAAACCTAATAAGGACCTACTAAGTGACGTTCATCATAATAGAGTACAGTCAAATTCGGTCAAACCTTTCAAACCTACCTGTAGCAATAATATATTTTCTGCTTTACTGGATAAGAAAAAGATAATGATGAAGGGGTTGACAATAACCAAGTCTTGCTGCAGACAGAACCCATTCAAAATTAAACCTGTTCCATAATCCCTTAAGATGCATATTGTTACGATAAATAACATCGACAGAATTCCATAAAAAAGCGGAAACATTAAATAAATACTGGACAATCTCCCATCCTGCAGAGATGCGATATTTAGTACCAATAATACGTGACAAGAGATCAGTGAGTTTTTATCAGTGAGTTAGCTGTTGTTAGAAGGAATTTCGAGAGAATGCGTTCGAATACGAGATATTCTATATACGTTCCAATAAACCACCAATTCCTGCAGTACATTGAACGAGTACCGGTTTAAGTGAGCTTGAGAACCTTTGCTTATTTACTTTCATAAATTAAGAGTATTTTCAGATGTCATTGTAGCCTTTATACGTAAATGAGACGGTCGTTCTGATACCTTACCCATAAGGATTACCTCATTTCTTCTAACGACTACGAAGAAGATGCTGAATCAAGACATATTCAGAAAGTTCATCTTCAAGAATCCATTTCATACAGGAACCAAGTTTCGTGATGGCACTAGGAAAAGGTAGAGACACGTACAACGGCTTAATATATTCGGTTCATATTAAGGCATATCACAGCTTGAGAGAGAGAGTCGATCGTCATTAAGGCCGAAATAATGCACTTACGAAGGCGTTTTGTCCTATCTACCATTGTTTTTGCAGTGATTAACAAAGAAGATCAAAGTTTAAGCCTTCGTTTGAATGGTACGATAATTTTCCATAAAACTGGATCCTACTGAATTTGATAAAGGCTGCTGCTCTGACTATATTCAAGATATAATCTGAGGAATTTCAAAACAGGAAGTTTCGGTATAGTTCGTCTAAACATTCTGGTTTAATTCGAAGACCACCTACCTTTAATGCGGTATATGGTAGGTATTCGGAATTATTCGGAATGATCAAAGATGAGCTATGTGATCTGGATAGAAATCTTTGGAAATGGCCTGATGTAAGTTGCTGGGGTGAACGCGATCGTTTTTTAAGCGGGAATGCATGTGATAGAGCTAATCTGGTAAATGCTTGTCTAATTAATCAAAAGCTTAAATAATGCAAGGTTCAATATTCTTTTAGACAGCCAGACAGCGTGAAATGTACGTACTCAGGTCAAATATAAATTTACTGATCCCGCAACTTAGTCTGGGACTGTTTAAACTCATGAAAGCAACTGACATACAGGAATAAGTAAACTCTTATTTGAAAAGAGTCCGCTCATGTCCTGGTTCGTGCCGGAGCGTTATAGTCATTTATAGGGGGGCCAGAACCATTCTGCTACGTCGCAAGAGGACATCGCAGAATGGTTACGCAAACAATTTTTTCGAGCTTTTTAATTCTGTTTTAATTCCGATGCACTCCCTACTATAACACTGTATGGTTATAATCAGTTTGATCCAGAATACTTTGGAGGGAAGAAGTCCCGCGAGTTGAGAAACAACATTGCGAACAACTCTGAGAGTTGTGCGGAATTTAAAATCGATGGAAAATATATCTTTACTTTCTCAAGCTTGAGCCCCTCAAGCATCAATCATTAGCCAATCTGTCTCTATGGAAATTGTGGGTTCCAGTTGGTTAGCGTAATTTGATCCTAAAATAAAAGCATGATGAGCCATTTTGTTGAACGTTCTCGGCAAAGAATACAGTTATTTTAATCGTGCTCGATCTTTTTACCAAACTTGTGCAGTTGAAGGCTCCTAATAAGGTAACAGCAAAACAAATCAGTTTGCTGCTTAAGAAAGTTGATAAAAATTAAGGTTGGGTGAGATTGCTTCCAATACTCAATGTTAATTTCATGCTTCATATTTCATGCAAGGTTCCATATTCGTTTGGACAGCCAGACAGCATCAAATGCACTCATGGCAAATCCCTATACTAGTCCCAAGCTAGTCTGAGACTGTTTAATCTCAATAAAGCAATTGACAACTAGGAATAAGATAACTCTATAGTTTGACAAGAGACTTCTGATGTTCTGCTTCTTGCCAGAACGGTATAGTCATTTATAGGGCCAGAACCATTTTGCTAGGTTGCAAAAGTTTTTGATGAACTTAATGAGCATAGCCATAGTATACCCGGGCTCTTTCAATATAATCAGTTTATCCCGACACTTTGAAGAGCGAGTTCAAAAACAATATTGGAAACAACTCTGAAAGTCTTGAGCTCCGGAAGCCAATCATCCTCTATGGCAATTGTATGGATTCCAGTTAATTTACGTAATTTGATCCTAAGGACAGAACATAATGAGCCGTTATCGTCATATGGTGAAATAAGCAAGGCAGTGCAATGCAACAAAAAGGCCAAAATTTAATATGAAATCATCACGTTCTATACAGAGAATAAATGTAGACCTACAAGTGCCTTATCCGAGATCGGTTAAAGTTAAAACAGTGATTTTAATCGTACTTGATCATTACACCAAATTCGTGCTGTTGAAGGCTCTATAGGGATAAGGGAACAGCAAAACAAATCAGTTTGTTCCTGACTGCTAACTAAATTTTTTTTTCGTTTCTCCAAATCAGGATTACCAGTGAAACACAGTGATTAACATTAATTAAAAGTAGCGCCGTCATTTATTGTATACTAATATTTGGAGCAACTATAAGTTTCAAAGGGCTAGTTCATTATAAGTAGGCATTGTGTACAGTAATACTACAGTTTAAATGGGAAATGAGTCGATCACCATTGAGGGCAAAATAATGCCCTCTCGAGGACGTTTTACCCCATGTATACCATGGTTTTTGTAGTGATTAACAAAGAAGAACCATGTTCATGGCTTAATTAGTCTTTGGAAATGGTTTGACGTAAGTTTCTGGGGTTGAATCAAACAGGAATGAATGCGATAGGGTTTAATTTTGTAATAGCTGATCTAATTAAAAGCTTAAATAGCGCAACGTTCTATATTCATTTTGACAGCCAGATAGCATCAAATGCACTCATGGCAAATTCCTTCTAGTTCCAAGCTAGTCTGAGACTGTTTAATGCAACTGACAACTAGGAATAAGATAACTCTATATAGTTTGTAAAGAGGTTGTTGATATCCTGCATTTTGCCGGAACGGTATAGTCATTTATAGGGCCAGAACCATTTTGCTAGGTCGCAAGAGGTAATCGCAAAATTTTTATGCAAAAAAAAAAATTTTCGATCGTTTTTCATACGTTTTGGATCTGAGTCACTCCCTACTATAACACTATTTTAGGTTTTTACATCTACATAAGATGAACCAGACAAGATTTAAGAGGGAATCAATGTGAAAATTGGCTGAGGTTCTCACCATACGAAATTATTAGTGTGGATTTACTGATTACGCTCTGACTAATCGGATAGATTTTAGAATCAAACAAGCTCATCTTGTATCCAAACCAGTAAACTTTATGATAAATAAAGGTGATTAAGAGAAAGCATTTTGTATTCTGAGCTACTGGGAGAGTTTTGTATAGATACCGGGTTCAAACCCCAATAAGTACAAAATACAAGAGGGATATTTCATCATCCGATTATGATTGGTGGTGTAGATGAACGCATGTGTGACTTCCTGTTAGAGTGCAGATTTCATGGGTCGATCCATCATGTCAATACATGTAAGATGGGTGTGCAATGTATTAAGCAGATGTTCTGTTTTACGCAAATCAAGCCTATTGCCAAACGTTCTTGCTTTGGGTTGGTCATGACGTAAGATAGGACGTTTAACAAGAAAATCTAGTACAAAACCGAGAGTAAAATAATCGTTAAACCATTAGGGACCTCCGTTCCATATTGCATGTTATATGATAACCACATATTTCCACCACAGTAGAGAGGGCTAGGAAGATTATAGAATACAACTGAACATATACTTGGGCTATTGCTGACAAAAACCATTTGTTAGGAGTGCTGCGAACCTAATTATCAAGAAGATTTTTTTCCAAATTTGTAAGCTTTTAAGATTTCTCGCTACGAATCACAGATAAACGTCTAGACAAGGAACAGCCTGAAGTGTCATATAACGATATAAATCCTCGTCGAGCATAAAACCATATAATATATGTAGCCATCAAAAACACTAATTTATTTAGCATATAATTTAACTAAATATTATACTCATTTCATTATGTAACTCGCGTACATTAAAAATAACAAAAATCCTTCATCAACAAACATCAAAATTTCATCTCTGCTTAAATAAACATCAAACAGTTTTTCTTGTTGCTGCCATTTCATATATCATACAACCCAAATATAAATTTCCATTCACTCACCTCCCCGAGCGTTACACTCGGCGACCAAATATATAGCATACGGTCGATTCTCTCTATCACGTTCAACCATCACACTCGACTAACACTGTATATATAGTGTAAATATATGCGGGTCTATACCAACTATATATATATATATATGCTTGAAACGAACTAATAAAAAAGGACATGCTAAATAATAAAAAGGAAAATGGGAAAATGCAACACATAAAAATTAAATATAACGTGACATAATACAATATTAATTTTTTTGTGTTCCAATTCGAAACGATAATGGAGGTGGTGTATATGTATGGTGTCCCCGCATTCGTCCTTATAATTTTCCCTCATTTTCCTTTTAATGGGAAATTTATATTTTCCAAAAAAAAAAAACAACCCCACAATGGGGTTTGCTTTTAATTCTTTCGATTATTCTTTTTATTTCAATTTTAATTTTTAAAAACAATTTTCATTTTACACATCCGTATGTGCACTCGTTAACCGTCTGTAAACGTAATACAAACGAAACCACCGCACATATTTTCCAAAGTACCTACATATTAATGTAGAACGAACGAGGTTTTCTTATGAATATGTGCTAAGAAACCGTTATATTATTTAACACGACTACATTATGTTGTTACCTTAAAGTTGGATGGAAAGCCAACACCGACCAAAATAAGGGTATATAAAGGGTTTCACAATAAGAGGTGTCATTTTGATATTTGAAAAAACGAGTTTTTTATGAGTAATCAATGAATGTTCAATGACAAATGGCCGCCACGGGTACGGTTGAAGCACCTTATCCTTTTCATGGAATTTTTCATGCCCAATTCATGTCCTCGATAGCTTGACGAATTTAATCTTTAAGGTGGCCATTTTTCACGTGGCCCAAAGAAAAAGTTTTAAGGTGTTAAATCACACGATCTTCGGTGGCCAATTGTGATCACCTCGTCGAGAAATAACACGGTCAGGAAACTTTTCTTTGAATATTCCGATTGTTTCGTTGCTTGTGTGGCACGTTGCGCCATCTTGCTGAAAATAAACATCGTCAATATTTTCCAATTTCGGCCATAAAAATTATAATTAAACAATCCATTCACCGAACAGTTCCACCAGCTTCATTTTCGTAAAAGTATAAGGTCCAATCACACCGTCAGCCCTAAAAACCGCACTAAACAGTCTGCGTGGTGAAAATCGGCCACATCACTGATATGATTTTTCGATATAAATCCGGATCATTTTGATGCAATAGAAGGGTCCAATCAGCGAAGATATACGACCGATTTGGGGTAATCGACCGGCTTGAGGTCTTCGGTTAACTGAACTTAGAACGCCTTAAGACCCAAATATAGTGTAAAGTCATTTGTGGAATATCTAATTCAAAGGATTGACGAGGAATCGACAAACCTGGGTTTCCTTAAACACAAAAGTCTACAACATCGATATTCTCACTAACTTGTCACTATTGCCGGCCGAGAAGGTACTTAAAGCCGACCAAAAATTCTTTAGTTTTGCGAACTGTGACTGTCAATTTTGAAGCTGTTATCTTTTTCAAATGTCACTCTTATTGGAAAACTCTTTACATACGTATGTACACATGGAGAATGGTTATGTGGACGACATTCTATATTGTAAAAAGTCAGTTGCGGAAAAACTATATATAATATAAGTACCTGTGTACAGTGAACGGCATAAATAAGCGTTCAAGAGTACAAATCCTGTATACATATATGCTTCTTAAAAGCACAAGGACTACATGAATGTAACATATAACACATATAGTAGTAGTATAGTGGTGGTTGTAAAAATCATTATATAACAGGAGGAAAATAAAATGGAAATTTCTGTCAGATTAATGTCACTTAAAGTTTGAAGTGAAAAACAGTTTAACGATGTGAAAGAATTAAATAGTTGTTAAAGGTGCCGTTATTGTAAACACATTGGGAGACTATAGACAATGGATTGCTTACACGGAATCCGAAATCGCTTATTCGATTGGGATAGTTTTAAGACATGATAATTTAAGACGTGGATACACCTCCATTTTATAAGCTATGATTTAAGGGTAAGCAATGCCATCACATTGTAACGAAACACGAAACCATCTTGAAAAACTATATTGACGATCCTGAGCAGGAAGTGGTGAATAAATAGTCATGTTTTGGGCATGTTCAACCATTATCTCTTTTAAGAATATCAATGTTACATTGCATATAATAGAGTATTCGCGATTGTGCAAGCTGCAAGTACGCTACAAGTACGCTAACATCAATAATTCAAGAAGAGTGGAATTCTGCCAGAATACCTCAAAAATGTAATGAAGGCTTGAGATCATCCTTGACATAATTTGATCCACGATCATTGCAAAATTTCGAAATGATCAAGGACAGGAAGCCACTGAATACATTAACTCAATCAGCATCATCACTGAACAATCCAATCAATGGAATTCATCAATTTACTGTTTCTCCGTCGATAAAAAACCCGAATTTGATACGATAAATAGGAACGCAATATGGCAGACAATATGTGAACTGAACATCTCAAAGAAATTGAACTCATACAAGAAATGTGTCGGGATGCTGGAAACCAAGTTCAATATCAAGACAAACAAACACTCGCCAAATAAGTCAAGGATGTATACTCTCACCAATGTTTCTCCTGATCGTACTGTATAATGTATAATGCAGAAACTGAATGTCACATCTCGTAATGGCATACAATGGAGACTCAATGATCTGGACTATGCAGATGGCATATGCCTACTCACACAAAAATCCAAACATGCAGAAAGAATATACAAAGGCTACATGGAAGTCAGAATGAAACTGCAGGTGATCGTAAACAAGTACTGGTTTAAACTGGTTTAACACCATATCTAATATTGAACTAGGTAGAAATTCAGTTCAGTCAGATGAAAGAAATAAAGAGACGAAGTGGAGATGGATGGGCGATACGCTGAGAAAATCAACCAAGTGATATAACGAGGATGTAATTGGACTGGAACCAGCGAAGGAAAAGGAAAATAGGAAGTACAGTGATGGCATGCAAGAGAGCACTGATAGTTGTTGCGAAACAACTTGGTAAATGAGAAGAGATAAAAGCTGTAGCCCCCAACAGGGTAAGACTCCCCAACATCACACTGTCCAACTTGATACGGTGATATGGGTTCTGAAAATTCACGGTACTTTCAAGTTATTCAGTAAGACGACGTCAATCCGATTGAATTTATTGATTGGCCACGTGATAAAATGTAGCCTACGAATTTCAGATTGATATAATTTAGATGTGAAAAGTTTCGTGGCCATATCCGAATATATAGAAGAATGTTGATTCTGGCGAGATACAAATGTACGAAGGGGCAGCAAGAAACAATTCAGTAGTAAGATATCCATATATTTTATGATTTAATTGAAATCGAGCTTGATGACGAGCATCAAAACGTGCACAAAAATCAATGCCGAGACTGTAATGCAGTCTCGACGGATTCAATCTAAAATACAATTCAAGTAGATCATTATTTGGTTAATAGCTTGAGGTTTTATGTATACCCATATTGGATACACTCACTTACAATTTTTCGACTTATATTTCTATCTCCAGTTATCGACAGCCCATGTGGCTAAGTGGACACTGCGTACACTGCGAACACAGTAGAACACTGCGGCATGGAGTGAGAGGTACCGGGTTCGAATCCCGATAGGGACAGGATGCGAAAAGGTATTTTCACCATCGGTCGTCTGGGGCGGTACGATCGGTGGTTAGAGTGAACTCATCTGAGACCTAGTTGAGGTTAGAATCCGTGTGCCATCCCATCTTCCATTTCAGTACTATATAGGCTGGCACGGAGCTATGCAATGTACAGATGGTTTCTACGTAAGTCGGACCTATAGCCGGAACGTACAGTAATATAGTGGGAAGTCACAATGGGCCATTAGAGCCTGAGTGACAGACAACACTACAACAAAAAAAAACAAACAAAAAACTCTCCATTGATCCAAAAGTGAAATATTGGTTAACAGTGATTGAGGAAGTTAAGGGAATAAGCTCCATATGATGTATAATGCATTTGCTGAACTGGTGTAGATTTGTCTTCTAATTTTTAACAAATCCAAGGCAAATTCCGATTACTCGAAGTTCAATATGATCAACTATGCGCATTTAAACTACACCCAAAGCACCATCAAAAGCATGCAATAATGTTTATATGAATAAAAAATCACACACCTGTTTATTGTTAGTTCAAGTTTCGAAAGCTCCTGCTTAAAATTGTTCCAAAATGTAACGAAGTTAAGGGAATTGTGTATAATCCCACAATATAGAATGGATGTTGCCCACAGAGATTGCACGTACGATTTGGGCAAAAATACCATTTCAGCACACAATCCCAATGGTTCAAACAGTTGTACAATCTCTGAGAGAATGATTCGTCTAGTACAGAACGTTGATGGATCATACCGGAACAAAAGATCTTCAAAGGAATTAAACTTCATTTCGGTACGCCAACAGGTCGGTGACGATGGCACCAGGGCGTAGAGATCGATCTGGCATCTTCTAATTGTGTCCAACATTATAAAGAGACGATTCGCGATGGAAACCGATGGAGTCAGATTGTTAATAATTTATAGGCTAACAATTGCTTGGAAAATAATTCTGCATGTAAAATAACATGCTAAAAAGCTTTGAGCTAATCAAAAATTAACAAGTGCGTTTGGATCGTTATACCTATAAAATAAAGTGATTTCAGGTAAAGATGATTTCATCAGCAGGAAAAGATAATAACAATGTTTTGTTTATCGATATCTTTAGAAATGTAAAATAATTACCCATGATTGGTTTTGTTACCTTTTAGATCTGTGGGATGTAAATTTTTCTGAGAAAATACCTGCCGTAAGGAAGAAAAGAATTGATTATAGCGAACACAATGGTTGAAGTATCTGAAGATTGCTAAACAAAACATAATTACAAGCCAAAACGTTTTCTTTCATTATAAGTTCGAGAAATCTTTGGCCAGATATTGCAACCTATTTTATCGTTTGTACCAAGCTTTATCGTTTGTACCAAACACTTTTCAAGTGCGAGGTACTGAATCCCGTTAGGAACCATCTGATTTCTATCAGTGGTGCGTGAATGGACAGATTTATACCTGTTGGAATCCACAATTCATGGCCCAACCCATCTTCCATGTAGGTACTATAAACTGGCATGGAGCTATGTAATGTACAGATGGTTCTACGTAAATCGGACCTAGAGAAGCCTTCCGTCCTTGATTTAGCTATGTAATGGCGTAAATTAGGACGTAAATAAGAGAACCGTGAAACATTTGGGCCCAAAACAGAACAAAATCAAAGGACTCAATCCAGGGACCTCAGGTTCTCTCCTGGTTAGGGATTTACCTGCTCGAGACCTAGGGCCTGTGTTTTTGTTAATAATAACATGAATTACAGACTCCTAAATGAAATTTGTTGTAATGACCTTAGTCGCAGCAGTCGTCGTTGAAGTTAACGAACAGAATATTCGACGTGAAGTTCTAGCGATCTCCGCCTTTTTTGCAAACGGTTCGATACTTCATCCTCCTACTCACTTGAAGAAACACTAATTAGCGCCTATGACAAGAGCTGTCCTCTAAGTAAGCCTAAAAGAACTGGGACACCATGGTGGACTAGGGAATTGGGAAGACTGGGGAAACAGACAAGAAAACTTCTAAACAAAGCCATGAAAACCGGTTCAACGGTAGATTGGGACTTGTACAAATCTTTACAAAGAGAGTACAAGAAAAGTAGCCGAAGTGAAAAACATCGAAATGGAGATCTTTCTGTGAGGAAGTGGACAACCTTACGGCAACCGCTAAACTCAAAAAAGTTCTCTGTGGGAACATGAGAGTCACTATCGTAACTCGAGATAAACCTGATGGAATTCACACGAGCACAAATCAGGAAACCTTAGATGTACTAATGAAAACCAATTTTCCAGAAAGTGAGAATTCAAATGAAGTTGATAGAAATCAACTCCCACACAAACTAACAAGTTCTAGAGATTGGAGCCTGGTGGCGAAGGTGGTGACAGAAGATAGAATCTGATGGATAATCGGTTCTTTCTCAAAATTTAAAACACCAGGTCCAGGCGGAATATTTTCGGGTCTCCTACAGGAAGGACCGGAAAGTATCCTAGACCACCTTGATCACATCTTCAGAGCCAAGTTAGCTCTGGGGTACATTCCAAGATCTTAGAGAAAAGTCAGGGTAGTGTTCATTCCAAAGGATGGGAAGCCTAGATATGATCAGAATTTGCCTTGGGAGCATTTCTGGATATTGAAGGCGCTTTTAACAATGCGTCCTTCAATCCAATGATCTCTGCAGCTGAAAGACATGGCATAGAGACCACACTTGTTCGGTGGTTTAGAGTCATGTTTAGGTCAAGGAGAATTACTGCAGACTTAGATAGTGATACGACGACCGTGATCGCTCGAAAGGGATGTCCTCAGGGAGGAGTTCTGTGTTCGCTCTTGTGGTGTCTTGTGGTCAACTCATTTCTAGTCCAACTAAACAACAACGGATTTTTCTGCCAGGGTTATGCTGATGATATTGCCATAATACTGGTAGGTAAATATACGGATGTAATATGTGATCGCATGCAAACTGCGATCAACATAGTTGTAGCCTGGTGTAGTGACCAGGGTATTTCAGTCAATCCTAGGAAAACTGAGATGGTTCTCTGTGGGAAAAATTGGGGCTCATACGATCCCACTCGCTTCTGAAGTCAAGTATCTGGGGGTCTGGTAAGATCGGAAGATTACTTGGGAAAAACATATAGAAGAGAAATGCAATAAAGCATGCAATATTTACTGGAAATGCAAACATTCATTTGGTAAATCATGAGGCCTGAAACCTAGACGCGTGTGCTGGCTATACGTTTCGGTGATCAGACCCATAGTCTCATTTGCCGCATTCATTTGGTGGCCTAGAACAATGAGCAGGATTGCAGGGAAACCTCTAAACCGCCTTCAAAGACTTGTATAGTAGGAGCTATGCACATACCACTCCCATTGCAGTTCTTGAGATGGCTGTGGGTCTGCTGCCGCTTGATATTTGGATCAGAAGGTGTGCAGCGCAAACAGCCGCTCGCCTACAGTACAAAGACAATATATTTGGTCCTTCGGGGCACTGTCAAATAAGAAGAGAGGTAGGTCGGCACTTAACTGCCCACATGCCCTCAGACATTATGGTGACGAAGCACGTCTTCGGGAAATTATTTCATGTAACTATTACTGAAATCACATATGGGACTATAACAGCCCATCCTACCCCTCCGGCAACGATATGTTAGTCTTTGCCGACGGATCAGTATGCCGTAATCTAGCTGGTGCTGGGTTATACATACAAAATCTTGAGGTTGAATTATCTATCCCGCTTGGTCGGTACGCTACTGTTTTTCAGGTAGAAACTGCTGCAGTTTTGAAAGCAGCACTCTTTGTAAAAGGGATAAATTGCAGAGATCGTCGTATCTGCATTCTTTCTGACGGCCAGGCTGCCCCAAAGGCAATTGGTTCCAATACTCTTTCATTGAAACTTGTCTTGGAAACGATAAGTGCCTTAAATCGACTAGGCATGCTGAATACAGTTAGACTCCACTGGATACCCAGTCACATGGGTATCAAAGGGAATATTTTGGCCGATAAATTGGCCCGATTGGGTGCGACATCCACCTTTGTGGGACCTGAGCCCGCTTTAGGAGTGACGTCGCTATCTCTTAAAAAAGAAATTGATTATCACTTTGGAGATCAAATTTTGCACCAAAAGAGATGGGATAATCTCATCTCTTGTCGTTTATCTAAAATCTTCTTTAGATCAGTAAACCAGCAAAGAATCCGCACTTTAGGGATCTTGCTGGGCATTCTCACGGGGTACTGCTCCTTGAATAATTATACGTTTCGAACGAAAATTCGAAACACCTCTAACTGCGAACAGTGTGGGGACGGAGCGGAAGAAACTGTTGATCACTTGTTGTGCTCATGTTCTTTCATACTCTTCCCATAGACTGCACTGCTTCAGCTCACAATTCCTATTTGAGGACCAATTGACGACCTTAACTAGTCCGACCGGGAAAAGGAACTAGTCGAAGGTAGCCCTCTTTTTTCGTATGAAGAATATGGCGGATGCCATATTCTGGCTTCATGGCGGTTTTTTTGGTCATGGCAACTACACACATGTGCACCCGTGCATTTTTTTGATAAAAGAGAACTTTTCTTCACCAAATGCGATCGCTTTTCATTCAAAACGTCGTTGAAAAGGTTCAATAAGTTGCAGTTGTATTCTTCGTTGACTGTTTCTACCTTTTGTAGGTAATCGTTGTGGATTTTGCCGATTCTCAAAAAACTATGGAAATCAACTTTTTGGCCGATAAAACCGCATTGGCCTTCTTCGGTGTAGATTCACCCGCAGTAATCCACTGTTTAGAATGTTCTTTGCTCTACGGTATATAGTGATGGATCCATGCCTCATCGAAAATTGTGAAACGACACAATAACTCCTTTTAATTTTGCTTGGACATGCCTCTGAACTTATCACAGATATGTGCGGTTTTGCACCTTCTATCTCAGCCATCTCGTGCACTTTCACTCTGCGGTCTTGCCATACCGTATCATGGATTTTATCAACCAGTTTTAGTGACTTCATTTGGGCGTTCAGAAAATCAGAAAACCTCTTGTAAACCATTTAAATCGATGGTGAAGAGTCCCTGTAATATTTATCAAGCTTTATTTTGGCTTGCGAATGTTTATTCCACGCATCTTCAATGGCTATCAAAGCTGAACTAAATGACAGATCTGTCTGAAAATTTTAATCTAGTGACAGATGGTGTTGACATGGCAACTAAGATTTGCGAGTGTGGCGCTTGCAATTCGCGGAATGACACATTTGTTTGAGGATAAATAACTGTTGAACAACTGGAAGAATAAAACTGTACCTTGCTGGAAGAGCATATTTTAAAATCAAGGTAAACTGCCATGCGAGACCTGTATCTCTTTGAATATTACGACGTTTGAACTATTGACTTAAACTTTATGGTTTCGAATAGCCGAGCTCCTACAAACCAATATTGTGAAAAACGATTTAACCATATAAATATGTCCATTTACATAATTGTAACACTGTTAAGTTCGTTAATGATAGCGCCAACCGGCAAAATAACAAACACAAAACATAAAACTCTACAGCATTTTGCTAAACATATCAAAATAGTTTCTAAGCATTTTGTTTGCTAGTTAACTTGTTATTACGTTAATAAAATTTTATTATGACATCTTTCTAGACAGCCTTACGTGTTTACAGTTATTTTAAATTATTCCAAAACTTATTAACATTATTTTGGTTTCGGGAAGTACGAGTATGTTGGTTGGTGTATATAGTTGGAACTAAACAAATTCTATTTATGCTCGTACACATAAAATATAGCATAAAATGTGAATAGTCCCCACATGATGTATATTCCACTTCATCCATACAAACCTATTACGTTACGTACCATTACGCGCTATTCCGGATACACAAATTTCTTTTTTCATAATAATTTTCCAATTTTTTCTTCGTTCGTTTGTTTTTTGGAAATTCCATTTACATTTTTATTTCAACAAATCAAAATATTGTCATTTCAATTCTCGAAATTGGCAAAATGGTAAACGGATTTTACTTGTGTCGTCCCTGTATGTGTGTGCGTGTGTGTATACTCGTATTGCGGTGTTTGTTTGTCATTGAAATGAAAACAAAACAAAAATATGGAAAATGTAGTTTTTTATTTTAGAGCTTTTTGTAGAGCTTTTTCTTGCCATCAGGTGAATGTTTGGAGATTTTTACTTCCATATGAGCGTATAAAAATAATTTGAACAGGTAACAGTAGGAGTAGGTACTCAAGGGTATTTCATAACCTGATTAGGACAGAAAATATTAGCCACAAACATCTATGTGCCGGTAAGGTTCTGTAGTCAAGCCGGTTTAACAATTCTCAAGAATCCAAAGGATAAAATAATCATTGGATAACACTTGAACTTAGAAAATTAAGTATAACACAAACTCACTTAAAAGCTTTCTAATAACTTAATGGTTCGGGCTTGCTAAATCGTGGCCAAATTGCTAAATACAACTGTAAGGAAGGAAATAGTAATTGCCAAAGCTAAAACTTTAACAATATATTTAAAGCTTTTCATGGCAACATTAAGCAAAGATTGAAGTTAGATGATGAGATTTTATGCAAAGTGACTTTTAATCTACCAGCATATCCAATCAATTATCCAATTATTAATAAGAAGTTTTCTCTTCCTTGGCCATTCGATGCTGCATTGATTTCACAAAAGTGCTCACAAAATCTTGATGTATCACCTCTCATTCCTCTGCAATCGCCGCTTGCAGCTTCTTGAGATTCGTTGGAGAAAAACTCGTCCCATTTAGCTTCGAGAAGATTGAGGTCAGGGGTTTGAACTGGCCACTGCATAACAGGTACATCCGCCCCTTGAAGATACTGGCATACTATGGCAACCGTATGAAAAGCCTGCATGAACAGAAAATTTTCACCAATAAACTCGGCAAATGGTAAGACGTACTCTATACGAATACTCTCTCAGTGTACAGTTAAGAAGTCATTCTTGTTTTGATCGACAAACAATATTGACTCGGGTGATGAATACAAGATTTGTCTTCGTCTCTAGTGATATGCCTCCTCAGAACATGCACGGTCCAACGCAATACGAGACTTGTTCTTGAATTCAAAATTGTGCATATCGCTCTCCTTGTTTTCTGTATACTCTTCCGCCATCGGTTCCATATAAATACATCCTGTACTCGTCAGAGAGCAGGAATATTCTCAATTCTTGTTCTGTTCAATTCAAAAGCACTCACGCCGGGCTTGTTGGTGTACCTCTGCCAAACTCGACGAACGGTGAATCGGCTCAAATTTAGTTGTAGAACCACTCACCGCATAAATTATTGCAACCACTTGTGCGGTTACCTCTAGTGTGGTATCCATTTCTTTGCTCCGGTTGAAGACGTATAATTAATAGAAGACCGTTCTAGTCAAGCGTCGATTTGCGAATGATTACAATTCCGAGCGAGATATTTCATGGCATGCTATTGTATTGATCTTGTTCAATTATTTTTTAAATTTAATTCGAAGCCTGCTGTATGTATTTGACAGAAAATCACTTTGTTGGAATGGTACAAGTACAAAATTTGCTAGGCCGATTTCATCTGATGTTAAGACGTCATTGACAGACCGCTTGATGGGAAAAAATCAAATCTAATATGCAACCGGACTTGATGTATTGGTCTATTTACTGTCAAATCGTGCGCGCATGTGCTAGTAGCGAATTACAAGATTTGACAGGAATTAATTATTTGACTGTAGCATGAGAATGATTGTATATCTGTGCTAATTATTATTTTAGGTACTGATCCACGCAAATTGAATTATTTATTTTTTAGTTTGAGAAAATTCAGCAACCTCGATGACTATTTCGTAGACGTTTGGTTAAAGGTCAGATTTACGTAGAACTATCTGCATATTGCATAGTACCATGCCAGACTATAGTACTGACACGGATGGTGTGTCAGTCTTTAAATTCTGTTCTCCAACGGTGCTTCGTAGATGAGTTCATTTACATCACCGATCGTTATCAGATGGTAAAAGATCCCATTTACATCCTGCCGCTATTGGGATGCGAACTCGGTACACTTCGTCAATTCGAAAAACGGGCGCATTTCCTTCTAAATTAAACAGACAGTTGTCAAACCAACTAATGTTTGAAACTACGAATCAATCTTGCTGCTTCCTGTATTTGATAAAATTATTGAGAAGCTTGTTAATTAGAAAAATTTTGGTTTCAGAAAACCCCGAAGCACAAAAAATGGACTACGAAATTCACAAGCTTTTAATTCGGGGTGTTTTGATCAGAGCAGCAAGGCAATTTTTTGTGGTTTGGCGTAGGTCTTTGATATGGAAAGCTTTTTCATGTCGAATTTCATATGAAGTCCCTTTCCTATGGTTTCAGTCATATCTATCTTATAGGTCACAGAAAGTTAAAATTAAAGGTTAAATGAGTCAGCCAAAAATTTTAACCTTTGGGGAATGGTAAATGCTTTAGGTCCAGTGCTGATCATAATTCACTTGAATCTAATTTTTTATATTGCCAGCGGATCGCTTTTACAAATGATCTAGTGTTTATGTACAACCAACCTGATCGCAGCTTTAATCCACAAAATATGAAATCTGATCTCGACCATGTTTCTGAACCAAACGTAAGTTTGTTAAGTTTAGCGATGTTTTTGCTGTTAACCCCAACATCGAATATGAACTGTGATCATTATACTTGTATCTGGAATACAGGTTTTGGGAATAACAGTGGATGGCACCATATGCCTTGGACCCTGCACCATATATCGAACACCTTCATAGTCCATACGGGCTAATTTATCACCACATACGCACACCCATAGTCCATACGGGCTAATTTATCACCACATACGTTTTCTTTGATATCCATATGACAGTGTATCCAATGAAGTCTAACTTCATTCATTATTGGGGTCAATCGCTTTTACAGTCACCTGACTGTAAGAAAGGACGCAGATACTCTTAAAAATGCTGCAATTTTCGCCAGAAAGACAGTAGCATATACCTACCAAAGGGAATAGACAAGTTCACCTAATAATATAGCGTGTATAAACCGGTACCGGTTATCATATCGTCACAGACGTGAAATTTTCTGTATGTAGTCCCACTAATACTTGTTGGTAATAATTAACCGAAAACGTGCTTCGAGACCATAGTGAAGATACACTTTGCTCTAGTTGCCTCTAAATGGTTTTAATGGGAAGGTATACACATATCCTACTCCAAAATTCATCGCCTTGTTATTGCACAAAACCATATCGTTATAGTTATTCCCAATGCACAGAGGACTTCATTCATGACGCCTTTCTCTAAAGTGTAATAACGACATGAATATTTTTCACAATTCTCCCCTTTAAGATGTCCAAGAACCAAATTTTCCTGTTCCAAATTTCTGGGAATATTTTAATGTTCTCATAAGATTGACGTACATCAGATTGGAGAGTTAAGTTCAAATATTTGATTGGCACGAACTTTACCATTAATAGATTGTTCAGCGTATGCTGTAAGGAGAAGCAATTGTGTTGCTTACGTAATTGGTGAAACACAAGCTATAGAATAGGCTTCTCTACGTTTTACCTCATTCGAATTTGTGACTTGTTTCGGAAATTCCAGTTTTTTCGATCATTTTGCGCCAATCATAGTTGTTTTCATTTTAGTACCTCCGTTGTCAAAGGGACTCTTTAGACAAATTATCCATGGTGATGTTGAAACCTGTATCAAGATAAGAGCCACTAAAGCGGAGAACGAGGTCGATAGCAACATTTGAGCTTACTCTTCTCCGGGTTGTGTTCTCAAATATATTTCTAATGCTAATGAATAATTTCTCCAATTTGTTGGAGATGTAGTGCTTGAAGCTATAATACATCTTTCTCGGCTGGTGACTAATTTTTCATCAATAATTAACTATATCAGTATCTTGTGATGCGTAAGACACTACAATAGTTAACGGAACTCGTGTGCTAAACAAAAATCTAAAGGAAAGCACGAAATGTATAGCCTAAAATATCTTTACATAGAAGAATCACTGTAGAGGAACCCACGAAAAGAACTGGACCAATACAATGTTTAAGGTGCCAAGAATACAGACATGTTAAAGCCTACTGGTCGCCAATCTAAGTGTGCGTTGGCAGCCGCAACAACAAAAAAAAAACCTACTGTACGTTGAACGATGTATGTGTCATCTGTGCAGAACTACATAATTCAAAGGAGTGCGAAAAAATCAAAACCGATACCTCTGTGAAAGGTGTAGCATATTTAGAGCTGAAACGAAAAGTTAATCCTCGGCAGCGGGCAGAGCAACGAATGCTTAAACTTGAATCATCCATGAGAAATGAAACTCATCCGGAAGTTGTTTCGTTCGCCAACATTCAAGGCGAGAAACTAAATGCAACCAAAACAGTAACGTGCACCCTGGAGTTTCATACGCTAGGATTCTTATAGGATCCACTACAAACCTACAAACCAGTGAAGAAGGAAATATCTCTTCAGCTTTAACCAAGCTCACCGATATGATGCAAAGTTTCGTGGTAATGATGGAAAGAACCATGAGGGTTTGGATTACTTATCAGGTGGTCAACCTACATACTGGCTATCAGATAAAAAGTAAATCCCTGATCTAATTGACTTTTGCGTAACGAAGGGAATTTCACGATCGAATATTAAAGCAACCAATTGCTACGAACTATCATCTGATCATTCACTGGTAATGATAATACTGAGTACAACTGTGTTAAACGCAGCAGCACCGAAACGTCTCACAAACAAGCGAACTAAATGGGATCAATATAAGAGGCTAGTCGAACAAAGTTGTTCCTTAGATATTCTGCTTCGCACGCCAGTTGATATTGATGAGGTTGCAGAGAAGTTGAAAAAAGTTTTGGAGAGATCAGCAGAAAAAGCTACATCCACCATCAGTATTCCTGAGAAAGTATATAAACTGCCACGTGATATCCTGGAACTGGTTCAAGAAAAGAGAAGAATTCGGAGGCAATTGCAACAATCTAAATCTCCTTTATTGAAGGGGAAACTAAATCAGGCTATTAACACTACGATTCGCACTGAGGGAAGAACGAAACCAGGATGTCCAGAATTATTTAAATGAACTCTCGGCAACTGAAAGAACAGATTACTCCTTGTAGAAGGCAACCAAAAAATTGAAAAGGCTAATTAACTCAAATCCACCGATTAGACTACCAAGTTGCAATTGGGCAAGAAGCGATGAAGAAAAACCCTAAGCTTTTGCTGCTCATCTGAAGAAAGTATTCTCACTTCATAAAGAAACAAATCAATTCGTGCTACCTGAAAAATGATAAGAGAATTGCCCGATAAATCCTTAAAACTAATAACATTTATCTTCAATGCGATCATGTGAACTGGTTACATTCCCCAAAAATGGAAAATATCCATTACCACAATAGGCCAGGAACAAATGAAACGCAAATACCGTCATATCGTCCAATAAGAATGCTTCCAACAATCTCGAATCTTTTTGAAAAAATGATACTAACTTAACTTAAATCAGTACTAGAAGAGCGGCAAGATATACCAGCCCATCAATTTGGATTCCGAAGCCAACATGGAACCATTGAGGATTGTAAATACCATCAAAGCCTCCTTCGAGGAAAAAGAATACTGTTCTGCTGTCTTTCTGGGTGAAGCACAAGCATTTGATAAAGTTTGGCATGACGGGTTAATATATAAAATTAAAGACCTCCTGCCAAAGAATTTTCATTTAGTTCTGGGAAACTATCTTCTTCAAAGTCAATATATCGTTAAACAAAATAGTGCAATCGCTGGATTAAATGACATTAGCGCAGGTATTCCACAAGGCATTCGAGACATGAACTATTTGGCAAAGTTACTCGATCTCTCCTCCTTTTCTCTAATCAGTCAGAAATGACATGAGCTTTTCAAATGTGGACGTTCTCATTAGTATATCTTCGAGGCATACGAATACTCGATCATGCAGGTGGTATGGGATAACTTTATGTATTAATTGGCATAATGTTTGCGGTGTATTGCAAAGCCCGCATGACATAACAGTAAATTTGTATAGACATACTAAGACAAAGTCATTTTCTCCATAGAATAGTGCTTTAACGGAATCTGCCAAGACGCATACTTTAAGTGAAGACTCGACTTAAGCTGAGAGTGGCTCGGTTGACTTAACAAACCATCGATCCTAGGTAAGTGGTATGCATTTTTCTTTCTTCCCATTAGATTTTCGGACAAGAGCCATTGGGAATCACGAAGGACTTTTTATCTCTTTTTTGACCTCTAGTGACCATAGCCAAGAACAATTGTTTAATAGATGCGCCATTCGTATCGATTCGATTGTGTAGCCAGAGATGTTCGACCAAGACCTAAAATTTTGGAGCTCGGAAAAGATTTTTTATTTGTTGAACTCGCACAAGCTGAAAATTTGTTAATACATGAAATTTTTCTGTAACTATCCCTAAACAGATAATTTAGACATATCAATAAGTAGAACCGATTAATTGTATCAGACTGGAATACACCAAGCACTTCCAATGTACCTAATGAGGATAGGTTTAGCGACAAACGGATTGAAAATACAAAGTCACATCGACATTTTTGTTGCCATACACTTAAATGATGACGTTGATTCAAACCTCAAGTGATTAATGAAACATACCATCGTCAAAACCATTTAATCATCTATAATTATAAATAAATTATTATACATTATTACAGTCGAAATTGGAAATACCGAACGATTCCAAATAGCTAATGAGGACAAACAATATTTTTCGTTAATTGATATTGACATTACACATAGCCTAGATGGTACAACATTGCCATCACTTAATTGAATATTTTATAAAACAGTAACGAAACGTATATAGTTGTCTTGAAGGTAGGCGTTTCCTGAATACTGTTGTAATAATTAAGTGAATCGAAATTAAATATCCATTAGACAGTTCTAGATATTTATCACGTTATCGATTCGAATTGTTTTCAAACGATTATGGGAAGCTTTTTTATAAAAAAAAATAACTAACGCCGGTTTGATTTGTTCAAACGACATATTTAGGTGTCATAGCAAATACTTTATGCTGTCGATAATTCCCACCATCTGTGCATACCAATAATCTTTGCTTAAGTACCTAGACGGAACGTCGAGGAAGAATTGTTAAACGTTATAAATCTATAGGCCGCAGTTGGAGTGGGAGGTACCGGGTTCGAATCCCGATAGGGGCAGGATGGCAAAGGGATTTTTCACCATACGATTACAATCGGTGGTGCGAATGAACACATCTATGACCCCCTGTTGGAGTGTAGAACTCATGGGCCAACCCATCTTCCATGTCAGTACTATAGGCTGGCATGGAGCTATGCAATGTGCAGATGGTTCTACGTAAATCGGACCTTTAGCCGTACGTCCTCGATTTGGCTTTAATGGCGTAAGGTAGGACGTAAATAAGCGAACCGCGAAAGAGTTGGGAGTGCCTCGAGCCCCGAAACAGATTGTAGAAATAAAAACAAAGAAACAAACAAACAAACCTATAGGCCGTATTTGTCTATGCTGAGACCATTTGCCTCAATTATACACAGCGGAGATAAGGTAAAAGTAGTATTGACTCGATAGCCTGTATATACATGCCGCAGCTGATTATAAGCTGACACTTATATATCTAACGAATGCTGTTATAGTTTAATCTTCTTTGACGTAACCTTCACAAGACATGTGCGATATTGTATCACAAAGTTACTTCTATGAATAGTGGAATCTTGTAAGCTGCCTCTATATTTTGACTTTTACTTAAAATCATCTACACATACAGATTGAAGTATGCGGAAAGATAAAAGGTAGTAATCTAAGTGAAATCTAGTATGTTGGAAATGAAAACCTAAATTAAATACGTCAAAGTACATGTCACACAAATACAAAATGAATAACAAACTTTCGAAACCCCTAGCGATGTCCGTTATGTATAGGAACCGGTTATTACGAACTGGAAAAATAGTCAGTACATCGTATATAATAAAGCCGATTCTGTTGACTTGATTTTCATACTGTGCGATTCGTATACGTTCAGTCGTGATGCGACAGTACTATAGTGAATTACATATCGATTTTATTAAGAGATTGAGGCGTGAGATAATTTGCGATTTATTTGAGTTGCTCTGAACGCCACAATGTCATACGCAAAACAGGTCATAAACTGCTTCGAGCCCAGAAATCAATATTTCAAATTGCTGTCGTCGAAATTATTGTATTCCTCACACCTTGCTGGATTTCTTTTTTAATTATTGTTTCACTGACATTGATGGTAAGTGGAAGCTCTTCTTTGTTTTTCATACGAATATGGTTGTCTGATAATCTTTTTATGAGGGAAAAGTGTCAGGTCCGATATTTTTATAAGTTGATGAGTCACCATGCAGTTTAAAAGTCTCGTCTTGCTATTTTTCCAGCTTCAAATAACAAATTTCCCCTTTTTGTGCAGTATCGCTCGAGGCCCACTTTATATTTTCGCTTTGAAACATTCTCCCTAACCCCATGAGGTTATTATTTATAATCATTTGTTTTCAAGTTATTGCTTATCTATTTACTGCTGCATTTCGTTTGCATTTTGATAGTTGGTGCTCTCAGTTTGTTCCTCATGTTTTTTGCTTAGGCTCTAGTGAACTGCATTGTCATACATCTCTCAAAATTCGTCTTCTAGACATCTCTTAGAATTTGACAGTCATTGTTTTTATTTAAGTCATTTGTGCATAGATTATTATTTTCGAAAGATTGTAAGTCTTAACTATCGCATGTTGGTTGAAGTCATTTTGCCATAATTCGACCATTATCGACATTTTTGTTTATCTTAATACGTATTTCACTGAACTTTCTGAGCATTCAGCTGAATAAAGAGAGTTCAATACGTATCTAAGTGACGCTTCGTTATTATTTAGTTCCCCTATCTAAAAGTCCTTGTTGATTATTTCAAAGCAGTCTTGAAGTGATTGAAGCAGGAATGTTCAAAATGAGCTTTATTTAGTGTAACAAAAAAGACAAAAATCAACGTCAGTTTCATACAAAATGTATGAAAGGTAAGGCTTTACTATATAGTAAATATTTGAATGAAAAGTAGTTCAAATTTAACTTAGGTTATATTCAACTGAAAACAGAAATTCCAATTTTCATCCTGAAATTGATCATTTTTCCATTTATTTTTCCATTTTCTTTTATTCATTAAATGAAAATATGGTATTTTAATAACTTAAAATGTAAACAGAGACAGATACATAGTAAGGTTACGAGAACTATATTTTATTTTAAGTATGCTCACAAAGAGAATAAATCAAAATGGCACTTTACACCAAACAAATCAATTTCATTAAATGTTAAGTTGTATTGTAATTTGTATTTTGCTTTGATGTATAAAATCAAAGCGATCCTAAATAAAATGAACAATACCAATGCACTAAATCTCATACACACATTTAACTAGATTTAATGATTAATGCACACATGTATGATTTTAACATGAATGGCTTGCAAAATTTTTATACAACAGCGACGCTAGTAATGGCATTTCATCGAACTATCATTCAATAGAAAAAATATTCTCTCTCTCCCATTGTTATGACATTTATGTCATTATGAAGATTGGTTTTGTATTTAATGCATAATTATGCAATTAAATATTATTCTTATGTTGATACAGCATAAATAAACCTTTTTTAATGATTCTCTGTATTTCAGGATTCAGAATATAGTGTAGTGTTGTGCTGTTATTGTAAATAAATGTGTAGCAAAATAGAAATTGTGATTAGGTTACGTGTTCATTTTGAAGTGTAAACATTAATCAGCTGATTATATTATTTATTGACCACTGCATGTTGAAAATATCTTTCGAGCTGATTTATGTTTATAAATTCGGTTTTAGTTAATTCTTTCGCATACATAATTTCATTTAACTAAATTAATTATTAATTTTTTATGTTTTCGCGTTCAATTATGTGTATTTTCGTCAATATTATTTTTCTAAATTTATTAAAAAATGAGTTTGACTTTCGTCGTACAACCAAGCGAGAATTAGAGCGAGGAAAATATATTTTAGAGGATATCGTTTATATTGAAATAAAAAGCACAAAATTTATAAAAATTAGATCAATTTATAATTAAATTTGATCGTGATTTATTTTGATTTGAAAAAAATGAGATATGTTCAGATCTAATTTCACCCTTTCTTAGTCATTTTATGAAATAAAATTGTAAAAGCTCTAAGTTGCAATAGCTAAAAACTTAAAAAGAAATTTGTACGTTTCGTATGAGTTTCTTGATAAAACGTACATTATTGATACACTAAATAAAGCTCATTTCAAAAAGTGAGTATTCATTCTGGCTTTATTTATTGAGAGGGCTTTGATTATTTACATAATCAGAGGTTTGACTTGCTTTTACTAATCAAAGTATCTATTGATGATTGTGCTGTACTTTCTCTTACGAGTTGTTTTTTTTAACTATCCATTCAGATTCACGAGCCACACCTCCGTATTGGTAATAATAATTAAAGAAGGCGGAAATTATTCCAGAACTCAATGCCACTAGAGGTCCACTGTTCAACCCACATACACGTACAGATTAAAAACACGCAATCGTGATTGATGAAACGTCATCACCCCGGGAATCGAACCTAAGACCCCCGAATGACAGAGCAAGTATGCTACCTTAGTGAACTGAGCAAGTATACGCTACCTTCTCTGCCACGAGAGCAACTGTATTGGCAAAGCATTCTTGAAGTGATTCAGGGGGCTTTGGTATTGGTAACTTCCATGTTATATTTTTAGTATTTTGGGGTACTCTTGTCCACTGCGAATTATTCTCTATTCTTTTTTTGAGTCTTTGTTTGTGTGATGTTTATGCAGACATATTTATTTTTATTACCTGATTGAATGACCAATCAGTTTCTTCAAAACATCTTAAATTCTCATAAAATGAGCTTGCTTTGTGAGCTTTTTTAGTTTTTACCATTTGGGTTAATTGAAGATGAAGAACTCAGACGCAGATCAAAATACAAAAGATCAGAGTTTAGCCAAACTTATAACTTAATTTTTTTCTTACAATAAATTTAAAAAGTTGTGAAAGATGAGCTTAACACTGTATTTTACACATTTTAACACTTCACTGGTTATTATAATACTTATTCGATACGACGATTAGGCACTGCTTATATCCGAATTAGATGGATGCTCGATCAGTCCATTCTACTGCAACTTTTGAAATATTTAGAAATTTTTCATGAAACACTATCACATGTTTACCAATGGTGTCAACTCTGATCTCGTTCACAGGATGTTGACTCGCTCGCAGGTTAGTGTTAACTCTTATCTCATCTCGTGACGCTTGATGCTTTGAAGAGAACTTTTCGCTCACCGATTGGTTTTGAACCTGTTAGCTACCACTTCATATACTATGTACATCATTAATCCCAAGACATTTACTGCGTTGATTATTAGGCAGATTCGTGCCGAAAGATAACACTTGAACAACGTTTAAATCTCCGACTATACCTCCAAGCTTTGTGACAAGGAAACTAAAACCGAGATTATGCTTCAAACTTAGTAATCTGAGACAACTCGAACAATTCTATGGGAAGGAACAATTTAAGGACAATTTCCAATGTATTGGACATAAGTCATTCAAGGTGGACCAATTGGGTCTCGATCTTCTAATCAATCATTGATATTAAAAGATTTAACAAGAACCTTTTGAAACTGAATAAGCTACATAATGTCATACCAATTCCAGTCTTTGCTTTATAATAAAGCACAATTACAATGCAAAAGACGAAGAGTTTATAGGTATCAAGATTGACAACATGGGATCGTAAGCTATAAAAATCATTTAATAATTTTCTTAATCGTGTTCATAAAGATTTATGCGTTATCGAATTGCAAACAATTCTTTTAAGGACACACCATGTCTTGGCTCAGCACAGCTCTAAGTAAAACAATCAATGTCAAAGAAAACTGAAGCGGAAATGACAACTCTAGAGAATCAACATCAGCACACCAATTCAAGACAATTGTTGTGCAACACAAGAACACTTTCAACACAAGAACACTTATTCATGGACAATGCACAAGCTTTTGATAAAACGTGCTTTTATCCCAAATGGTACATACAGCTATTAGATATATGCAGTATTATATTTTGTCATATAGAAAGTATCATGGATCATGTCAAACGATATATTTTATATAAAAGAACTTATAAGACGAACAGTAAGAGGACGTCAAGTACGATTTGCTTTGGGTTTTCTTTCAATGTTGATAAATGTTCTCTGAAGCTTATAGAGATTAAGCTCGATCGATTTAAAAAGTGTCTTTAACACGTTCAATACGTCCTTAGGGTTCAAGTCAATCATTTAAGTGAGAGCCTTAACTTGACGAGGACTATAGAGTGAAACTGAAACGGAAGAAAAACTTGCAAAATCATTAGGTACCACATCCAGATAAATGTAGCAAATAAGCTTCTCATTTCGATCCATACACATTTCTTTGTATGATCTATGAACCACAGAATTTCTATCACTGATATAATCAGTTGTGATGGTCTCTCATAAGCACAATCAATTATTCGAAACAGAGATAAGTTGCTGATGGTTCTACATCAAATACTTAATATTAAACTTGTATTAGACGTATTCCGGTCTTGTAAGCAGTCCTGACCCTGAAATACCTTCTAGTGGCGGTTTTTGTCACTATAGATGGTATTGAATACTACATATTACCTTGATAATAAAAGTTCCCGGAATAACCACCGTATGGCGCTCCCATAGTTGATTTGAGTTCTGTTTTATTTTGTTAAGTTGGTACATCTGTTGTTGATACTGGCTCTATCTTAGCGTCATAGCTTGACATTTCAAAAAGTCACGTGGTCAAGAGTACATCTATCTCTTTGTGTTGGCGATTATTTACAATTTTAGAAATGGATTGAACTTTGCAACAACGAACTTGTATTAAATTTTGCATAAAAACATATTCATTGGTGCGCAAACGTTGCAAATTTGGAAAAATGTTTTGGCAACGATTCTCTAAGGAAATCGGTCGTTTACCAGTGGCACGAGTGGTTTAAAAATGGTCGTGAGCCAATCGAAGATGATATAACTAACCATCAGAGAGCTAGCGAAGGACTTGAACATTACCTATGTATCCGACCATGACATTTTGGTTAATGATTCCGGTTTCCGTCGTGTGGCAGCAAAGTTGGTACCAAAATACCTTAATTGCACGCAAAAAAGAGATCGTGTTGACGTCGCAAAAGACATGATTTGCGAGGCTGAATCCGATCCCACATTCATCAAAAAGATCATTACTGAAGACGAGACGTAGACTTATGAGTACGACACGCAATCCAGACATCAGGTAAGTGAATGGCGTTCACCAAATGAGCCGAGACCAAAATAAAACCATGTGGTTTTTTGTCAAAAAGAAGGCAATGCTCACGGTTTTCATGGATTACAACGGTGTAGTGTATCATGAATTTTTGCCAGACCGTAAACAAAAAGTAATATATGGGCATTATAAAACTCGTGGATTTAAAACCATGATAACGCACCGTCGCACAGTGTCATCAGTATTCGTAATTTTTTGGCGAAAAATGCCACGAATACCTTTCACGAGCCACCGAATTCACCTGATTTGGCTCCGTGTGACTTCTTTCTGTTCAATTGAACTAAAAAACCATTACGGGGAACGTGTTTCAGCAGCCGAGAGGAAATAATGGAAAAATCGCAGGAAGTACTGATGGACATACCAAAAACCGAATATAAAAAATGTTTCGAAGATTGGGTCAAGCTCTGGCATACGTGTATTGTAGTCGATGGGGTTTACTTTAAAGGGGACAATATAGATTTAGATTAATAAATTTGTAATTTTCTGAATAAAATTCTGGGAACTTTTTGATCGACCAACACTCACCCGATGGTCTCAAATGTACATGTAATATATCAGAATCTAGGGGTGGTTTGCTCCATTCCATTCCGGTAATTGGGATTGTCAATGATACACGACCGCTCATGGTTGTCCAGTCACTGAAAAAATCCATGAAATTTATCTATTCGTGGTTCAAAACCGCCGTCAAGAAATAGCGGATGCATCATTAAACATCAACCACATGACAGTTTGGGATCATTTGATACAAAAGTACAAGGTACAAAAAGAAGTTTGATATCCAAATGAATTAATGCAAAGAAATTTGATGAACCAAATTGGCATCAGTGAAATGCTGCTGAAACGCAAAAAATCGAACCATTTCTGAAGGGAATTAGTATACAGGAAAAAAAAGTGGTGGCCCTTCACAAACGACTTCAAAGCCTGAATTGATATGAAATATATTGCATGTTTGGTGGAATTGGAAGGGAATTGTCCATTATCCTAACTCCACCATTTGAATGCAGCAATCCAAAAAGAGTAAACAGAATGTGAGTTGTGCTCCATCATGACAATGCGCAGCCATACACCTATTTGATGACCCGGAACATGACTGGGAGGTTTTGATGCATCCACCGTACAGCCCGAAACTTGCACCGTCTGACTATACTATTTGTTTTGGTCTCTGCAAAACTTTCTTGATGGTAAAATCATTGATCGACCGAAGCGCTGCTGAAAACCACTTGGCTAAGTTCTACACCGATGGAAATATGAAGCAACCCGAAAATGGCAAAAGCAACCCAAAATTAGATCTACTTCATTAGAATGTATTTTAAATCATTTTTGTTCTAAAATGTACCAAAATAGAGGGTTACCTTTTACAAACCCATTGCTAAACTGGCTTCTTCAAATCATTATGGTCTAAAACGCTTAAAATGGCTGATTGGAAATTTAACGATTATTCATAATGTGATCAAGATGGTAAAATTGTCTTATGATGGTAGACATAAGTTCCAACTGGACTTACGGGTTGCAGTTGGGCATAACTGAAAACTGAATGTTGATATTAGTCGACGTTTATCAAGCTCTATATTTGGGTGCTTTTCTCGAAATGAGTACTCTAGTAAAAATAAATTGAAATTGATTTGTTGGGTGGCTGCTACCGAACATTTAGACCGGCGATGGTCCGTTGTGATACCACTTTATGTAAGGCACATGACTTCTAAACTCAAGTCGCTGAAGTTAGCCCGAACCCGAAAATTTTTGGTTCTTATCTTGGCTAAAGTGTAGTCATCCCGAAAAAATGTAAATGTTGAAAAAAATGTAGCATCATCCCGAACTTATTTAATATGTAATAAAACTTGAATTTTGAAGAAAATAAATATTTTTAAATATTGTGTTTATTATATTATATAATAAAAAAGAGTTAACTTCATATAAAACGAAAAGTAAATTTATGTTTTAATATTTGATATGAAAAATCGTTACAATATCATTCAAAACATATTTAATGTTATCTATTAGGTATAAGATATCATAATTATTATAATAACATAAGACTATAGCTGAATAGTATACAGCCAGATTACGCAATATTCAAATAACAAATATTAAGTATGGTTTTTATAATGAAACTCCAACCCTTCCCAATTTATATGTGTATAATGACAAAAGTGTAAATTCCATGTAGCCAATACTAGAGATTTATCTCAGAAGTGGCATATACGGCCAGATTCAGCAATCATATACCTATCAACTGTTAATGTGCCAGGTCGAAATCACGAGTATAAAGTAGAATTTTTTTGATGAAACTCCAACCCTTCCCAATTTATATGTGTGTAATGTCGAAATTGGAAATTCCATATAGCCAATACTAGAGATTTATCTCAGAAGTGGCATATACGGCCAGATTCAGCAATCATATACCTATCAACTGTTAATGTGCCAGGTCGAAATCACGAGTATAAAGTAGAATTTTTTTGATGAAACTCCAACCCTTCCCAATTTATATGTGTATAATGTCAAAACTGGAAATTCCATATTGCCAATACTAGAGATTTATCTCAGAAGTGGCATATACGGCCAGATTCAGCAATCATATACCTATCAACTGTAAATGTGCCAGGTCGAAATCACGAGTATAAAGTAGAATTTTTTTGATGAAACTCCAACCCTTCCCAATTTATATGTGTGTAATGTCGAAATTGGAAATTCCATATAGCCAATACTAGAGATTTATCTCAGAAGTGGCATATACGGCCAGATTCAGCAATCATATACCTATCAACTGTTAATGTGCCAGGTCGAAATCACGAGTATAAAGTAGAATTTTTTTGATGAAACTCCAACCCTTCCCAATTTATATGTGTATAATGTCAAAAGTGTAAATTCCATATAGCCAATACTAGAGATTTATCTCAGAAGTGGCATATACGGCCAGATTCAGCAATCATATACCTATCAACTGTAAATGTGCCAGGTCGAAATCACGAGTATAAAGTAGAATTTTTTTGATGAAACTCCAACCCTTCCCAATTTATATGTGTATAATGTCAAAACTGGAAATTCCATATAGCCAATACTAGAGATTTATCTCAGAAGTGGCATATACGGCCAGATTCAGCAATCATATACCTATCAACTGTAAATGTGCCAGGTCGAAATCACGAGTATAAAGTAGAATTTTTTTGATGAAACTCCAACCCTTCCCAATTTATATGTGTATAATGTCAAAACTGGAAATTCCATATTGCCAATACTAGAGATTTATCTCAGAAGTGGCATATACGGCCAGATTCAGCAATCATATACCTATCAACTGTAAATGTGCCAGGTCGAAATCACGAGTATAAAGTAGAATTTTTTTGATGAAACTCCAACCCTTCCCAATTTATATGTGTATAATGTCAAAAGTGTAAATTCCATATAGCCAATACTAGAGATTTATCTCAGAAGTGGCATATACGGCCAGATTCAGCAATCATATACCTATCAACTGTAAATGTGCCAGGTCGAAATCACGAGTATAAAGTAGAATTTTTTTGATGAAACTCCAACCCTTCCCAATTTATATGTGTATAATGTCAAAACTGGAAATTCCATATTGCCAATACTAGAGATTTATCTCAGAAGTGGCATATACGGCCAGATTCAGCAATCATATACCTATCAACTGTTAATGTACCAGGTCGAAATCACGAGTATAAAGTAGAATTTTTTTGATGAAACTCCAACGCTTCCCAATTTATATGTGTGTAATGTCGAAATTGGAAATCTCATATAGCCGTGAAGAAGATTCGGTCTTCATCAGATTCTCCAGATATATTAAACCTCTATTAGATTGTTTATAGAATATTGCTGTCAGGTTTTGGGTGGAGCATAGGGCATTCCTTTCTAGTTGCTGAATAGAGTTCAGCGGCGTGCCATCCGAATAATACGAAACTTCAGAATTTCGAAAAATCTAGACAGCCTAAAGCACCGCAGAGATGTTGCAGAACTCTGCGTGTTCTATAGATTGATAAATGGTTAATGTTTTCCAGAATTAAAAGGGGAAATACCACTGTTTGTTACTCAAGGACAGGTAACACGAGGAACGGTTATTGCGCATAGGTTTACGGTGAAGATGCCGAAGCCTCGAACTGAAGATGCAAAGCGCGAATTTATTTATCGAACATCTAGGAAGTGGAATTCATTGGCCGGTTTTCAGTTTCCGTTGGAGTTTAAGGCAGCTATCAACCTTTACTTTAAGGATCTCGCATTAGGTGCTGGAGCTCTAACAGTTACAAGGAGCTATAGGACAGTCTAAAAGTCCGCTCTGCACCGAATAAAAGCTAAATATAAAAAAAGAAAAAGATTAGAAGTCAATGCAAAGCTACGATGGAAGTTTTCGTACAAGTCAGGGAGGACCACCCAGGTGGCCCGGTGGTTAAAGCTATGGCAGTTGGAATGGGAGGAACAAATGATTATATCTGGATTCCCTGTCGTGTTTAGAATCCATAGGCATCTTCTATGTCGGTACTATAGGCTGACATGGAGCTATGCAATGCGCAGATGGTTCTACGAAAACTCGGACATATAGTCGTACAAAGAGTGGTATCACAACGGACCAATTGCCGGGCTAAGTGTGCAATAGCAGCCAAAACAACCTAACCTAACCTAACCAGGGAGGACAGAGGAATATACAACGCGATTCTCCAGTGAAGGTCTGATAAATGAAGAAATGCAACGAAAATATCAAGATCTTGTCAGCAATAACATTTTGTGATTTAATTACCAGTCTGATGAAGTGAATACTGCCTGGGAAATATTGAAAACCTCGGTTATGCGCAGCACACTCTCGGTATAGTGAAAATTACTCTCAAAAATGACTGTTTGATAACTGTTTGTTTTGCTATTGTGCAACGAAATATAGCCCACAATGAAGCGCAGACTCGGTTTACAATTGCAAGAAAAAACAAAGCAGTTTTTGCAAGGAGGAAAGCTAAACGCATTTGACAGAAGAAGCGCAAATGGTGTAAGGCTAAGGTTTTAACAATACAACAACACAGCAATGAGCGTAATTCGCGTTGTTACTTTAAGGGAATCACCGAATTGAATATACCTTAAGGTTCCGGTCAAAAACCAATCGGAGCCAGGATGGAATTTCACATCTGTGGAATCACAAGCTGTGTTTGAATCCCCTCAAATATAGATTGCAGAGATGTCATTGAGGATCTATTCTATGAGGAATTTACTCTGCGGCCATGCAGAGATTAAGGAAAAATTGTCCACCAGGAGTTGATTTCATTAATTCAGAGCTCTTGATAATCGGAGGGCTAACTTTGTGGAACTTCCTTTTCGACATTGCTCAATTAGCATGGCAAAATGAAGTTATGCCCGAAGAATGGAAAGTGGCCGCGTTATGCTCAGTATTCAAGAAGTGTGATCGCTTTAAGAGCGAGAATTATCGCGGTATAGCTCTCCTTTGCACAGCATACAAGTAACTGCCATACATTATCTTGGAACGAATTCCTTCACTGGTGGAGGAAATTGTCGGTGACTACCAGTGAGGATTCCGTTCAATGGGTCAGTCACTGATCAAGTTTTCTCACAACAGATGATTCTTTCCAAGTACTACGAAACATCTTGCGATGTACAACAGGTATTCCTAGATTTTAAGCAAGTCTATGACTCGATCAATCGAGACAGACTATGGTATGTGCTTGAATATTGGGAAGGGTTGGAGTTTCATCAAAAAAATTCTACTTTATACTCGTGATTTCGACCTGGCACATTTACAGTTGATAGGTATATGATTGCTGAATCTGGCCGTATATGCCACTTCTGAGATAAATCTCTAGTATTGGCTATATGGAATTTCCAATTTCGACATTACACACATATAAATTGGGAAGGATTGGAGTTTCATCAAAAAAATTCTACTTTATACTCGTGATTTCGACCTGGCACATTAACAGTTGATAGGTATATGATTGCTGAATCTGGCCGTATATGCCACTTCTGAGATAAATCTCTAGTATTGGCTATATGGAATTTCCAGTTTTGACATTACACACATATAAATTGGGAAGGGTTGGAGTTTCATCAAAAAAATTCTACTTTATACTCGTGATTTCGACCTGGCACATTTACAGTTGATAGGTATATGATTGCTGAATTTGGCCGTATATGCCACTTCTGAGATAAATCTCTAGTATTGGCTATATGGAATTTCCAGTTTTGACATTATACACATATAAATTGGGAAGGGTTGGAGTTTCATCAAAAAAATTCTACTTTATACTCGTGATTTCGACCTGGCACATTAACAGTTGATAGGTATATGATTGCTGAATCTGGCCGTATATGCCACTTCTGAGATAAATCTCTAGTATTGGCTATATGGAATTTCCAGTTTTGACATTACACACATATAAATTGGGAAGGGTTGGAGTTTCATCAAAAAAATTCTACTTTATACTCGTGATTTCGACCTGGCACATTTACAGTTGATAGGTATATGATTGCTGAATCTGGCCGTATATGCCACTTCTGAGATAAATCTCTAGTATTGGCTATATGGAATTTCCAATTTCGACATTACACACATATAAATTGGGAAGGGTTGGAGTTTCATCAAAAAAATTCTACTTTATACTCGTGATTTCGACCTGGCACATTTACAGTTGATAGGTATATGATTGCTGAATTTGGCCGTATATGCCACTTCTGAGATAAATCTCTAGTATTGGCTATATGGAATTTCCAATTTCGACATTACACACATATAAATTGGGAAGGGTTGGAGTTTCATCAAAAAAATTCTACTTTATACTCGTGATTTCGACCTGGCACATTTACAGTTGATAGGTATATGATTGCTGAATTTGGCCGTATATGCCACTTCTGAGATAAATCTCTAGTATTGGCTATATGGAATTTCCAGTTTTGACATTATACACATATAAATTGGGAAGGGTTGGAGTTTCATCAAAAAAATTCTACTTTATACTCGTGATTTCGACCTGGCACATTTACAGTTGATAGGTATATGATTGCTGAATCTGGCCGTATATGCCACTTCTGAGATAAATCTCTAGTATTGGCTATATGGAATTTCCAATTTCGACATTACACACATATAAATTGGGAAGGGTTGGAGTTTCATCAAAAAAATTCTACTTTATACTCGTGATTTCGACCTGGCACATTTACAGTTGATAGGTATATGATTGCTGAATTTGGCCGTATATGCCACTTCTGAGATAAATCTCTAGTATTGGCTATATGGAATTTACACTTTTGACATTATACACATATAAATTGGGAAGGGTTGGAGTTTCATCAAAAAAATTCTACTTTATACTCGTGATTTCGACCTGGCACATTAACAGTTGATAGGTATATGATTGCTGAATCTGGCCGTATATGCCACTTCTGAGATAAATCTCTAGTATTGGCTATATGGAATTTCCAATTTCGACATTACACACATATAAATTGGGAAGGGTTGGAGTTTCATCAAAAAAATTCTACTTTATACTCGTGATTTCGACCTGGCACATTTACAGTTGATAGGTATATGATTGCTGAATCTGGCCGTATATGCCACTTCTGAGATAAATCTCTAGTATTGGCTATATGGAATTTCCAGTTTTGACATTATACACATATAAATTGGGAAGGGTTGGAGTTTCATCAAAAAAATTCTACTTTATACTCGTGATTTCGACCTGGCACATTTACAGTTGATAGGTATATGATTGCTGAATCTGGCCGTATATGCCACTTCTGAGATAAATCTCTAGTATTGGCTACATGGAATTTACACTTTTGTCATTATACACATATAAATTGGGAAGGGTTGGAGTTTCATTATAAAAACCATACTTAATATTTGTTATTTGAATGTTGCGTAATCGGGCTGTATACTATTCAGCTATAGTCTTATGTTATTATAATAATTATGATATCTTATACCTAATAGATAACATTAAATAGCTATGTTTTGAATGATATTGTAACGATTTTTCATATCAAATATTAAAACATAAATTTACTTTTCGTTTTATATGAAGTTAACTCTTTTTTATTATATAATATAATAAACACAATAGCTATTTAAAAATATTTATTTTCTTCAAAATTCAAGTTTTATTACATATTAAATAAGTTCGGGATGATGCTACATTTTTTTCAACATTTACATTTTTTCGGGATGAATACACTTTAGCCAAGATAAGAACCAAAAATTTTCGGGTTCGGGCTAACTTCAGCGACTTCTAAACTCAACAGGGGTTCCAGATGTGTTCATTGGTATTGTTATGCAAATTTGAGACCAAATGGACCAGTGTCTAAGGCTGCGGCAATTGGAGCGGACGATACCGGGTTCTCGAATCCCGATAGGATCAGGATACAAAATGGGATTTTTCACCATCTGATTACGATCGGTGGTGTGAATGAACACATCTATGAGCACTCCCTGTTGGAGTGCAGAATTCATGTGCCAACTCTTCATCTTCCATGTTGGTACTATATAGGCTGGTATATGGAGCTGTGCAATGTACAAATGGTTCTACGTAAATCGGACATAGGCGTGCAATGCCGTTAAGTTGGGAGACAATTGAGCCTCACAACAGATTTAAAATAACGAAACAGACAGACAGATTTGAATTTATATTTTTATTCCACAAGTTCAACAAATATGACGTTAAGACGTGCGAGATGCATTTGAATAATTATCATATTTCGATTTTACACCTCTGTCACAATCGAAATATAAAATTATCTTAGTCCAATATTTACCTCTTATAAGTTTGTATGTCAGATTTATTCTATATACATCTCCGTTGTGTATATAATGTCATCGACACCTTTTTTTATAATATTTTAAGTAGATAACACCAATATTTATAGAATAGATAAGTCAATACGTTTATAGATTATATCAAAGTCAAGGAAGTGGTAAATACGATGTTATGTATTGTTTAGCTTTGATAAGACGAAGGCGTATCAATAAGAACATGATATTTTTCTAATGTATTTACATAATTCACACTCGTACATTAAGACCCGTCTATATATGTTTGTACATACATATATACTGAGACTGAGTGACTAACTGCGGCAATAACAACAACAACAACAAATGTATAAATAACGAGAAACTCGTGCTCGCCCTAACATCAGACCATAATGAGTTAACATAACGACTTAAATGTGTAACATTTATAAAATCATTATAATATCATCATCATCTTAAGTAATAATAAGGAGAAAATTAATAAGAAAATTTTTTTGAACGAAACAAAAAAAAAATCTTAATGTAACAACATATTTTTAAAAGATACATGTATACATAAAAAACACTATAAATCCATCATATAGCTTGGAGTTACTCGCATTCGTCAGAAAGCATATATACATATATAGCAACAACACCGCTATATATGTAACATCAAATTTTTGAAATTTTCTTTTACAAGAAAAGTAAATAAATTTTCTTGTTGGATTTTGTTTTTACAACGCTGTTGAGAAAATCGGGAAAATGCTTGGAATTTTCTAAATTTTTTTTTTATGTTCACTAATTAATTTATTGATTAACACTATTATTCTTACTCGTATTATAATGAGTCAGGAAATCCGTCTCGTTAATCAATCAATTTTATCCATCGCAACTCACAACACACACACAGTACAGACTCACACTCCTATACATTATAATATAATATAATGAGTTACCTGTTCAACATATACTGATGGAAATTCCGAAAGTTTTGTAAAAACCGAAAATTATTTTTATTTTGTTACAAATTAACATTTTTCAGGTACAACAACTAAAAACGATCACCGTTTTCCGGTTCAAGGAAATTATTTTGTGTATATAGGAGAGGAAAAACAGGTGAAAAATAAATTCCAAACCACTTGCCCCCACATACATCAATTTTCATATTTCGATTGTGATTAATAAATAATTCAGATATGTCTCGAAATTGTCCAAATAATCCATTTCGTCTTGGCTTGAATACATAGGAAGAAGAGACACAAATATTAAATAATTCACAACAACAATGATCTGGAAAAAAAACTAAGTTCCACTCCTCTCTGTTTTATTTTCATCCTGGATGGTAAAACTTTTTAAAGGGTGTCCCAGTAAGAAGTTCAGATTTAATCCGATCTACTTCGAGCATGGTTGCTACAATATTCCTTCCAAATCCTAAATTGTTTTTGGATTGTCCGTATAACACTTGTCCTTCACGGCACCCCACAAATAAAAATTCAAAGGTGTCAAATCACAGCTCCTTGCTGGTCTTTTCAAAGCATGGTTGCTACAATATCTAATTTTTGACACTGTTTCACTATTGTTACGACTGGAGCACGATCGTGCTGAACCAAAGGTCGTTCAAACCAATATCTTCAAGATATGGCTACAAAAAAGATGTTAATATATGGCAGTAGTTGATTCCGTTGAGCATAACCGGTCACACTGGCCTCATCATCGAAGAAGTATGGCGCAATAATGCCGCAACGCCATAAGCCGCACCGCTGACGTCTCCACATATTCTTGTGGATTTTCCGATTCTCCTTTGTTGTGGAAGTAAATTTCCAACATTTCCCATATTTGTTGAATCGTTAAGCGACTCATTTCGCCAACTAGAAATAATATATTGAGTTTTTGTCAAAGAAAGGATGAAATTAGTGTTGCCAGAGCCAAAATACCGATATGCCAAATCTGAACCGGGTATTGGGACACCCTTTATATAGTTTTCCATATTTCACTTGTTTTTATTTGGAAAATGTCATCCATCCTTAAATTCTATTTTAACTTTTAAAATAAATAAAATATTAATGTTGGTACATTGCAAAGTCTGCAAATAGGCGATTATCCAATAAGTTAAAAATATAAACAGGGATCCTCCGAATTGCGTGGTTGTTGTGTTCCAAAACCAAGTGTATTTATTTGACTCAATATCAACAGTTGGAGCAACTAAATATGTGGCTGTTGGAGTGGGAGGTGCGAGTTCGAATCCCATTACACCCACCACAGTCAATTAACGAAGCATGTAATTCAATTTGGTCCATAATCAATTGGATGTAATACATTTAATGTCGAAAATCTAACCTGCACTCTGCATGCATCACTGGTATAGTGACATTTGCGACACATCACGTAGTTTTTGCTTTATTCGACTCCCGAACCACCTGGCTGTTGACAAAGCACTGAATAAACCTGAGGTCAATGCCACTGAGATCCATCAGATTACTTACGAAAGGAACTCATTGATACTTCGTCTTGCTATACGGCTAAAACTGAGCAGATATACAAAGCCATAGAGTACCGTTTCTTCTTTCTGTACATCTCTACAGGTACGATAGTCATCGTTTTAATAGACGCCCGCCTGTTTTAGAAAAAGGTTAGAATCTCAGTTTTCATGATCGGACTAACTATGACCTCCCATTTTGGCGTGCAAGAATCGAAGTGAGCGAACTATCTTGCAATGCGGTTTAGTATGAAATACGCAGATAGTGTTAGTTAATATACTATAATTGGGGAAGGTATTCACCCATAGTTGGGTCGAGCCTGACTCATGGGGCAATTCATTTGTTTCGGGTGTATTTAATCTACAGTAAACGATTCATGTCATATTGCTGTTTTACAGTTATCAAATGATGCAAAAACGCCAGTCGGCCATTGAAGTAGAAATATAAGAAGGCTTTGGAGTAGGAGGTACTGGGTTCCTAATTCATAGGTCGATCGAAAGGGGCGTAATGAAAAACGCATTTTTCATCGTTTGATTACGATTGCTGGAGGGAATGAACACATCTATGACTCTCTCCTCTGTTGGAGGCTTAATTCGTCGACCATAACAGTACGATATAGCCTTGCAATGTGTTAGATAGTTTAACGTCAAACGTAAAATGAAATGTCTTGAATATTGATGCCAAATGATTGAATCATTTAACTAAATTTACGTTTTTCGTGGCTATCAACATTTTTTTCCATGGTCTCACAAGCGCCAAGAACATATAGAAAGATCGGCTATTGCTCGTAATAGACTTGGTTGGATTATTATGAAGATTGTACTCTTTAGAGAAACAACTGAAATCAAATGTTAAAAAACTAAAGCACACACCTCAAACCATCAATATGCTTGTGTAGTATTCGAGGTATTCGCCAATAAAAGCTCAAAGAATGCCGAGATAGTCCATTCAGCTCCTTATTTAGCTACGCAATCAATTTTCTATTTAGCCGAAAAATTTGCATCCAACTTTACAATCGGATCGGTGGCTCTGAAACGTGGCTTTTATGTAGATGACTTGTGAGGAATCTTTATTGAGTTAGGAGGGTTATATTAAAAAGAAATGGTCTGTCCAGCGAAAAAGCGTCAATGTCCATCTTGGACCTAAGTGGCCAATCAAATTTTTAGTTACTGTTTTATGCACTTGGCTGGACTATCTGACTCTAACAGGGCTATTGTCTTTAGTTCTTTCGATGTTTTATCGAGTTCGACTTGCACTGTTCTATTCCAGGGTTTTCGTACTCCTCCGATTTTCCTCCTTCCTTGTAGATTTCATTCCAATGATATTCGTGTTGTGCCATACGTTTTTACCGAAACCAAATAATCTGTCGAAAAGATCATTCCTTCCGGGAAGTCTAGAATTTTTGATCCGTTTTGCCTTCTTAAACCTATAATCATTCGATTGAAAATTGTATTCCACTCTTTATGGGCCAGAATTAGTATTTAGTAACTACGAAACTGTTACAGATTTGAATGGCTCTCCTTCTCCAGTTCATGAATCTATTGTCGAGAATTTAATGGAGACAAGTTCCAGCCATTTTGTAATCCGAAATGATTTTGAGCTAAAATGATTTCGAGGAGTTGCGACAAATCATTATTGTCGTACAAGTACGAGCTTTGTGAATTTTAAAACCTTAACGAAGCTAGACAAGCAAGTGTAATATAGGCTAGTGCACCGATCACTCAACCGAATGGCGTTTTATTCTTCCCACGCCACTAACATGTGTTTGGAGAATCAATATTTACATATCAGAAGTTCATGACCCTTATTTTACAAATTAAAATCCTTCTGAATTCCCAGTCTCTTGAAGATCTCCATTACATTGCATTAAATCCATTTACTCTCGGTAGTTCAAAGTTGGCCATTCAATTGGCTTTGTGGCCAAAACATTATACATATTTAAATCATGTTGGCAGATGCCAACTTATACATTCCTTAATAAAGCGTTTTCGAAACGTTGGACGTTAGAGTATCTTATATCACAAATGGCATACTCCTGATGACTTAATTGATATGAATACTTCCCAGTATTGACTTAAGTAAACCAATGGCGGTGTTATATATAATATGTTCAAGTTACTTTGGATTCATTTTAAGTGAACGGCAGTTATTCAACAAAATCAGAATGAACTTTGACATTCCGGGATGATTGGAATTTAAACATAGACTGGCCTTCCAGAATCGCTAATTCCGGAATGTTAAAGTACTAAACAACAAATTATTTAAATACTAACACCTTGACGATTCCCCAGCCAAACTGTCAATTCATTATGGAATGCTTGCTCATTCAGATTTTGAAATCCTCCAGCCCCACTGGATTTATTCACTTGATTGCACCAAAAAGTTTTTTCAAATCTTTTCTAACCTTTCAATGCTATTAAATTGACGACCACTGTTCCAACACAATTCAAGAAATGAACAAATCTGCATCAATGTAAACAAATCTGTCAAATTTATTATTACCTATTATCTTACAAATTGTAATAGATTACAAAATTAATGTTAAGAGTACCTTTAGTGAGTACGTTTGATTATTTTTAGTACTAAGCATTAATTAAAGCAGATAAGTTTGATACAAAAAATATGTTAATATAAAAGTAGATTCATCAATTTTTCTCAATGATCAATCACTCTTGTATCATCTTTCGAACAATTAAGATCTATTAAAAGCAGTAAATTATTATAACGTTAATAAAGAAATTAATCAAAGGTGTATTTATTTACGGTGTTATTAACAATTCAATAATCAAAATACAGTCCACTAACTTGGGAAAACGCAATCACGAATTGCCCCAACAACCACAAAATATTCCAGTTATATCTGCGCTTAAAATTTGATATTTCACACGTTTATTTAAGACTACGCCAACCGTCGATAAACGTGGTTGATGCTCAATTGGCTATCGTGCTGTGTGACAAGTCCTGCTTATACCAGATATTTTCACATAACTTAGGTTCAAATCATCCATTTAAGGTAATATATAGTTTTTCAGCATCACTTTGGAATAAGACGACTACACTACCCCATTAGTTGTCCCACACTCCATAAAACTGAGTGTTTTTTGTAATGCTGGAGTTTTGTCAAGAATTGCTCTTGATTTTCATACTCTTTCCATAGAATTTTCATTCGTAGCATATGATTATTCAGGGAAACATACCCCGTGAGAATGACCAACAATATTCTTAAAGTCCGTCTATCATAATTTAAGAAGGACTGGAATCTTTGCTGATTTATTGATACAAAGAAGATTTTATATTGTCGACAAGAGATGAGACTAGCTCATCTCTTTCTCGTTTAAGATATAATGATGTCATATATAATTTATCAGCCTATATATTTCCTTTGATGCCCATGTGACTGGGTATCCAATGAAGTGTAACTTTATTCAGATATGAATGGCACTGCAAATGATTTTTAGATTTCAGTTTCACAGAACTGTTCTAGAAACGTTCCATTGCTCTGTATTACAACAAATTCAGATTAACCAGGTTGTGAGACAATACATACTGATGCGTCCAGGTTTTATAATGGCCCAGATTTTTCCTATTTTATATCCAAATGACTTATTGATGTCTCGAAAGGCTTAGAAGAGTAGTTTTTATAAAATATTAGGATCACTTCTACGCGTTGTCCAATTTTCAATCCCTGCTATGTAACGACTGACGGCAATTTAGATTCAACTTTTAAAATACAAGAAAATATCTTAATGCTGAACTACTAACAAGGCAGGAACATGTAAGTGTGTATTTAGAATCTGAAGTGTAATAAAGCTCAGACATCTCCAAGAAAAACCTGTATCCTTTATAGTTGGCTCTGCCGCACAGTTGCCATCGCCTCCAGGTTGTCGTTCAACGAACGGGTGTGTTAAACTAACCTAGGTGTGGAGCGGGTCACGCTAACTGGCGGCAGGGGGCTGGATTAAGGTGTAATGTGATCCGTGCCAACGATCGGCCAGGCTGGGGGCCCCCTAAATATAGCCCAGTCGCGAACGGAGCCCTCTGAATACCTGGCGACCTTCAGTTGTATATAGCCTTACCTGCACATACGGATCTCTGTGCAGGCGGACCTCTTTTCTCCGACACTCGTGGCAGTATAATGGAAGAAAACATTGAAAAAAATAAATAGACTGTCACTCTTAAAAAGGCGGACAAGAAAGATTGAAACCAGAGCCGAGAAGGTGGGTCTACCTCTAAACAAAGATACTGACTTCGGCGTTCTGCGAAGAGAGTACTCGACAGATGGGCTGCGATCCCTGAGGGGCAGCTTACATCGGAACAGAGGCAGTCCGTGGCTTGGGCCAAAGAAACGTTCTGCAGCGGAAGGTCAGAAGGGGACAGCGTGTCTAAACGACAGCGGTCTCAGGATGAACCGGAAGCTGGTGGAAGTAAGCGAGCGAAGTTGCAAGCGGACGCCAAAGAAGAATGTCAATATGTCGCTGGGGGATCCTCGGAAAGGGGATTATTCAGTGACATCGTGAAGGAGCACGTAATGATGCTAGCCTTCATTGACAAGGGTCAAGAGAATGGGAGCATCACTGTTGAGAAATGGTGGAAGGTGTTTAACGCGCTTAGCGACACCTTCCTGAAGTTTGTAAAGGAACATCCGGGGCCTCCACCGTCCTGCAGAGATGCGGGTTGGTATCAGGGGCGCGCAAAACTTATTGCTTGTCTGGATCAGAGATCAGTTGATCTGTACAGACAAGCGATAGAAGAAATAGGCGAGTTGTGGCCAGGCGCGAAGCTTGCGGCTGTAAACAAGGAACAAATTCCTTGTAGGCCGAGGGCGCGCGTCTGGCTACCAATCAAGCCAGAAAGCAGGAGTGAGGTGCTGGAGACTATTAGGATTAGCAACCCTGATCTTCCGACGGATAATTGGAAGATCGTTAGGCAAGAGGAGGCCAAGGGAAACTTTTGTTTGTCAGTATTGGCAATAAATAGGGAGTCCTTTGCTCCTCTTGCCAAGTTAAAGGGAGTTATCGGATTCAGTTTCGGGTCGGTAACCCTCAATGTTTATAAACGAGACGAGGAGGCGGGCACGAGCACCCAATCAGCTGGCACGCCCTCGAGACAGTCTGCGGCTGAACTAGCCGTGAAGGACAAATTAAGCGACAGTGAAGCCCTGGGGTTAGGAGAGCTTCTAACTCTGGGCTCTGAGGAGGATGTCTCAGATGAAGACATGAACAGCACGGTGGTGGCGATGGACAGTGCGACGGTGGATGCCGGCAGCTCCCTCAGCACCACTCAGAACTAGGTAAGTAAGGGAATTAGAAATATGCTTAAGGTGCTTCAAATTAACCTTCATCATTCGAGGGCTGCATCGGCAGCTCTGCTACTCAGACTGACTACATCGGATGAGGATATAATCTTAATCCAGGAACCTTGGATTAACAGAAACAAGATCTGTGGATTTCGAATGAAGGGGTATAGTATTCTATACTCAAAAGGGTCTGAGAGGATCGGATCCTGTATTCTAGGGAAGGATAACCTAAATATTTTCTTTCTTTCCCAGCACAGCGATGGGGATATAACGGCGGCCAGTCTGGAGGTTGGTAACAACAAAATCTGGCTGGTGGCGGCCTACATGGGGCAGGAGAAGGAGGTTCCACCGGACAACCCAGCGGGAACTGATCCTCGAAGCGAAGCGCAGAAAAACCGGGATGATTCTGGGCTGCGATGCAAACGCGCATCATACGATCTGCGGCAAATCGGCTGGACCGGATCGGATTATACCGGCAGAAGCCCAGAACAACTCGGAAATAACCCTCCCGTGGTTGGAAGCGATCTTTAAGGGTTGTTTAAAGTTGGTCTGCATTCCTAGGCAATGGATGGAGGTTAGGGTGGTTGTTATTCCGAAAACGGGAAAAGGATCGCATTGCTATCCAAAGGACCTAAGACCTATAACATTATCATCATTCCTGTTGAAAACCCTGGAAACGCTGGTAGAAACACATATTAGTATGAACTTAAAGCAGCAGAAATGGTAAGCCTCTCAACATGCGTACTGTAAGGGTAAGTCAGTAGATACGGCCCTACATGCCTTGGTACGCACAATTGAGAGATCTTTTCACTCAAAGGAGTATTGTATGGTAGCTTTTCTTGATATTGAGGGTGGCTTTAGTAACGTTCAGACAGATGAAATCCTGAAAGGATTATCGTTCATGGAAGTAGAAACCTCCATAATCAAGTTGATCAGTCATATGCTTGGAAGCAGGACTGTAAACTCAGAGTTAGGGGAGTCAACTATAAGAAGACGAGTGGTTAGGGGAACCCCACAAGGGCGAGTCCTGTCTCCTCTTCTCTGGAACATGGTGATTAATGGCCTACTTCTGGAGTTAGAGAGGGAGGGTATAGGAGTGGTCGCTTACGCTGATGACATGGCGATCATGGTATCAGGTAAATTCTTACCGACTATTAAGGAGGTAATGCAGAACGCACTTCTTATTATTAGGAGATGGCCAGTAAATGTGGATTGAAAATTAATCCATCTAAGACAGAGCTGGTACTCTTCACGAAGAAATATCAAATTCCAGTAGTTGACCCACCTACTGTAAATAGCACTAAACTGGCTTTTACTGATAAAGCGAGATTTCTGGGTGTAATCTTAGACAGTAAACTAAGCTGGAAGTCGAACATCTTGGAGAGAATCAGCAAAGCTACGACGGTCATGTATTCGTGTAGGAATGCAATAGGCAGACGTTGGGGTCTCAGACCGGAGCTGGTACACTGGCTCTACACGGCCGTAGTAAGACCCGTTCTTATGTATGGAGTGAGTGTTTGGTGGCCAGCACTGGATAGAGTAACCTATAGGAAAAAGTTAGAGAAGGTGCAAAGGATGGCCTGTTTGCTGATAAGCGGGGCACTGAGAACAACACCTACTCAGGCCTTAGAGGTCATGTTACACCTTCTTCCAGTGGATATATATGGTAAACAGATGGCGGCTAACATAGCCACTAGACTAACGGCCGTGTCTCAGTGGAAACACCTTCAGGGAGGTCACTCAACAATAATTGGTTCGCTAAAGAAGAAAATGTTGAACCTTGACTATATTACGCCGATATTATGCTTCGAAAAAGGTTTTCAAACCCTTATCCCTTCAAGAGAATTCTGGGGGAATAAGCTAGCACTGGAAACCGAAGCTATACAATTCTACACGGACGGCTCGAAGCTAGGTGGTAAGGTCGGAGCTGGGCTGTTCTGTGGAGCATTAAATATAAGTACTTCCGTTCGTCTCCCTGACCACTGCAGCGTGTACCAGGCGGAAATAATAGCGATTGAGGAAGCCTTGAACTGGTTGAGGCATAACGTAATATCCAAGAGGGATATCGAGATTTATGTGGACAGTCAGGCGGCTATCAAGTCGCTGGAAGCAGTGCTGTTGAAGTCTAGGGTGGCATTGGGTTGCCACTCGTCTCTTAACTAGATGAGTGAGCATTTAAATATTCAGATTATCTGGATCCCCGGTCACTCTGACGTCAAGGGTAACTGCAGGGCAGACGAACTAGCTAGGCAAGGTACAACTCTTCAGCTGAAGCCTGAAAGGGCCAATGTAGGGAGGCCTATAGCGGCGCTTAGACTGGCTCTGAGGAAAAGGGTGGAAGCTTCAGCACAGGAGAGGTGGTCTAACACCCTCACATGCGAGAGAGCGAGACAAATGTGGCCAAGGTTGGATCTGAATCGCTCCAGGACCTTAATCTCTCTGGAGAGGAGAGATCTAAGAAGAATAGTAGGAATATTAACGGGACACTGTCTTTTCGGGGAGCATGCGAGAAGGCTGGGTCTAGAGACGCTTGTTCACTTCCTGTGCTCTTGTCCTGCACTGGCACTAAGAAGACATTCACACTTGGGTAGGTATGTAATGCACAACCTTTCAGATCTTGCAGATAGTAAGGTGCGGGACATTTTACGCTACATTTGTAGCTCAGGATGGTTACAATAGAGTGTTAGGGGTATTAGGGGACTAAGATCCTGTGGTATCACAACGGACCGGCAACGGTCTAAGTGTGCGTTAGCAGCCACTCTAACCTAACCTAACCTAACCTATAGTTGGCTCTGAATTGGGGCTTATGTATAAGGAAGAATGCTTCAAGATTCGAGCTCTTTCTCTCTCTCTCTATCTATCTAAAGAACAACTCTGCATTATATTAAGAAACCTGAAACTTTGTCCAAACTATAAATTTAATTTGTATTATTTGAGCCTACTGTCAAAACTAGTATCTACGTGTTAGCTGATCCTGTAATTCAAACTTACCACAATCTGTAATTACAATATGTGATACGTCAAAACCTCAGCTCGATAGTCATTGAGCAAAACTCTGTTCCAATGTAGACATGCCAAATTGATAAAATACAAATATGTGTGAGATTACGCTAAATGCAGACAAAATTGACTATAAGTGTTTTCAACATAATCCCAATAGTAATTCAACTGTGTATACTGGGTAGTTAAATCCCGAATTGTTATGTGATCTATAAAAGACATAATACTTCGAAGTATATAGCTGACAGACGTTTTCATATCAAGATGCAAATGTTTAGGTTAAAAAACACTTGAGTGGATTTTAAATTTCCTGTCCTATCACAACCCATCTATTTACAGTCTGCTCAAATTTATCAAACTTGCAACAATACGAAAAAAAACAAACTATACAGACACACTGTATAAGCTCCCTATATAAAAGCACTAACAAGGATGATAAAAATTTTGCCAGACAAAAAATGGATGGGAAACAAACAAACACAATAACGTATCGAGAAAATGGGACAAAAAATATGTATATAGGGAAAGGCAGGAAAATGGGCAAGTTGTATAGATGAAAAAAACAACAACAACAATAATAACGACAACGAAGAAGAAAACATGGGAAATATTGATAAAGCTTTTTTGCTGTGACTTTTTTCATCGTTGTTGTTGTTGCTATGTTGAGTCAGTAAACTTTTTTATTTCATATTCGGAATTTTTGATAGGTTTTTGACGTTTGAGGATTAAATCGACGGAACTAATAAAGAATTCATTTTCAGACGTTGTGCAAGTATATAGTTGTTGTTCTTTTGTCCGACCTTTTTAGACACACACCGCAGTTTAAGTGTGGACTTTAAGTACAGTTATTTTGTTTATTTTATTATTTGACACACATTTGGATATGGGTAACATTTTCCAGATGCCCTTATTCATTTGTAATTAGATCACATTAGTAACACAATTAGATGGTTCTAAGACGAAGAAATTAGGAGTGTATAGTCGTATAAATTGATTAATGACCGACATGTGCATACACTGCTCGTTCACATAATTTATTACATCTTAACTATATGAACAAAGACTAATTCAAACCCTACATATATTCGGATAACGTGTAAACGCAGCACTGCGGCCTACGAAATACAAACACACTCAAAATTAATTTCCAATTGATTAAATTTAATGAGAACACATGGATTACCATATAATTATGTATTTACTACTTATATATATAAAGATATCGTTTTGTATTAAATTACACCCCTTTTCTAACAAATAGTCAAAGAATTTCTCAAAATATTTAACAAGAAAAGCGAAACACCAACAAAAAAAAATCCAGATGTTTGTCAAGTCTTGTTTGGATTACGGTTAATTTTAAAACATTTCTTATGTATATGCGTGCTTGTTGTTGCTCCTCTTTTTACCTAATAAACCACACCGCCGCACATCTTAAGATTTGTTACTTTCGTTGTTTTTCACGGTTTCTCGAGAACCAAGAAAAATCTTATTAAATTTTTTTTTTTTTTTGAAAAGATTTGTTACATCGAGTCGAACGCCAATGATTGATGGAAATAAGCGACGACGACGACGACGATACTCGTGTATATGAATCGTTACGATTGATGATTGATTGATTTTTTATGTTGATATTTTATGTACCACCGTATGTACATATATGATGATGGAAGACATTTCGATGTGTCATTATGTACGATGTAACAGAATTTGGCTTACTTGTGTGTATGCCAATTTCAATTTACAGTATCAGTATTTCGTTAGCAAGCTGATACCAATTGTCTAAATATTTTATATGTTTTGAGAACCACTTTTCGATGGGAAGGGTCGATCAATATGAAGGTGGAAATGAGAATTTAATTTAATTTCTTATAGTGTTAGAGATATCGAGCTCGGTGGTGCATGTACAATAATAGGGACGTGGACACGTTCAACATAAACTTTATTGCATTGAAACGAATGTATGCTGTAGTGTACACAACAAATGCATAATTTCATTCATAATCCGATCAGTCGAGTAAACGGACTACAAATCACTCCTGTGATCGTCTTAATGTCGTTATATCAAACCTATTTTAAGACGAACCACTACACTTTCCTGGGTTTCATTTTTTAATATCACTGAAACGCATCAACACCTTCAGCAGCAGGGCTTTCAGCAAGCGAAGGAGTAGGCTTCGCTTGTACTTGGATTCGTCAACCTGTCAATTATCTGTGTACATGCACCCACTGATGTATGCCAAGCCAGGATTAGGACCAATTTTACAATAATTTAGATAATCTGATGGGCTCTATAACTGAGCACGATGTCAGCTTGAGAAACGGTGATTTAAGTGTTAGGACTGCCAGAATTTAGCCCGACTCATGTAGCAATATAGGTCGGTACTCCCGACAGAAACCTGAACACATCCACTTAAAATATACCAAAGCCAAATTGATCATGTGTTGAGAGGAAATAGTGGGCTCGGACCAAATCGGTCTTCCACAAAATTTTGAAGGCATAACCATTTTCTGGTCATAGCAAAGCTACGAAAGAAGCTTTTATACAAGTCAGAGAGTACATGGGAATATACAGTTTAATTTTTCTGTGAAGGTCTAATAAATAGTGAAAACTAAGTCAAAAAAAGATTGGTTTGAAGAGGGCAGCACTTCTTCTTCAAACCAATCTTTTTTGGCCGTGAATTTTTGGTCAACGGCGAAATCGAACTCGTGACCGCAGCGTGATGAGAAACTCTCTTAATCATTAAGCTACATTCGACGACATGTTTTGCATATGTATCTATGTTTCTGCTCGAGGATATGGCTATATTAGCCTTGTTTACTCTTTCCAATATGTTGGGCTTCCAACAAGCTTACTGTCCAAGATTACGCCTAGAACTCTTGCCTTGTCGGTAAAAGCTTGTCTTCTGCCATTGAAGAGAGGTGGATTCTATATTTCCTAGCAAATAGTACCAGTTCAGTTTTGGACAAGCTAACTTCCAGTCCACATATGATGGCCCACCTCATAATGATTAGGAGAGTATTTTGAATTACCTCCTTCACCGTGCTTAAATATTTACCAGAGTCAACTTTAACAGCATTCCATTGATTGCTATGTTCCAGAGAAGAGGAAATAGGACACCTCCCTGCGCGGTTCTCTTAGCCACCCGCTCCTGATGGTGGATTCCCCAGGCTCCGATTTAACCATCCTGCATCAAAGCATGTGATTGATTAACCCACTTACAGGGTAATCCATCGCTAGGCTTTATTTTTGGACGTAAATTGATATCCATCAGTCTTTCCAAGAAAGCATCGGTAATAGATGAGGCCTAGAAGCTAGAGTTGGTGAACTGGGTATTCATTTCCGTAGTAAGACCTGTACTTATGTATGTAGTGAACGTGTGGTGGCCAGCTCTTGATAAAAAACTTAAAAAAATACCAATACATGCTTTGGAGGTTTTTATGTTTCACCTTTTCCTCGTCGATATTTATGGTATCGGAGAAGCGGGTCGGTTGTGAAAACGCAAGCATTGCAGTTCGTTACGAATGGCTCCAAGCTACAGGGTTAAGTAGAAGCTGGAGTCTTCTGTGATAAGTAGGAAGTAGACATATCAGTTCGTCTCCTTGTTGGTTGTGACATAATGTGGTATCTTTGACTGATATCGCAATTTATGTGGGTAGTCTGGCGGCAATCAAGTCACTGGACTCTGTTTCTCTGATTTCTAGAGTGGCGTTGGGTTGCCACTTGTTTCTGAATGAGATGAGTGAGCAATTCAACATTCAGATAGTCTGGGTTCTCGGCCACTCGGACAACATGGGAAACTGCAGGGCGGATGAACTAGCGAGGTATGGAACAACTCTCCAACTGCTACCGGAAATGGCAAAGTTGGAGAACCAATTAAAACAATAAAGACTGCCCTTACAAAGGATGTGGCAGCCTCAGCGAATTAAAGGTGAACGAACATCATGAAGCAAGCCAAGTCTGGCCAAAGCTGGACTTGAAACGCTCAAAGAAACTGATCTCCCTATACGAAGACGTGAACTAGAAACAATCGTGGGGATACTCACAGGACACTGCCTTCTTTGAGATTATGTGAGGAAGCTAGGTCTAGAAGCCAACGACTTTCGCAGAAGCTGTGAACGAGGAGGAGGAAGAGACAATTATCGACCTCATGCTCATGCCCGGCTTTGGCACACAAAAGACATAAATATTAGGTTAAATTCTTAATAGACTCCCTCTCTTATCACGAAAACTGTAAGGTTTAAGACTAATCACGCTACATAAACAGCTCAAACTGATTCTCATAAGGGTAATAGGGAAGTAAGACCCTGTAGTATCACAACAGACCGTCTAAGTGTGCTGGAGCAACCACTCAACCTAACCTAACCTAACCTATATGATATCTGTGTGATTGGATTAAATGGCAACAAAGTGAAAGACTACTTCATCCACTAGAAGCTCTTCTTCAGTTGGTCGCAAAATCAACGAGTCTAACACCAAATTTCAGATATTCGAATCATGGGTGTGATATGTGGCCCGAAACCTATAACGTTGATGGTATATACCAAGTTCTTCTCGGCCACGTTCTGCTTGCTGATCTGAACCGAATGTAACAGCGATCTTTTAAGAGAGGGTCGCCTTTAAACCAAATGAGTCAGTAAAATAAGATTAAAAAAAATTGTATTATGACATACTGATGGGTATAATAACTCTCAAGGTCTTAAGTGGGTTCAGTAATCGTAACAAGGGCTATTGTACCTTATGGCAGGTTGAGAGTACAAAAAGTAGTATTGTGATAGAGAATAGTTATAATATACCAATGAACTTTCATTAGATTTAAAGTACAAATAATGTTAGGCCACCAGCACTATCAAACAATAAACATATCTGCACATTTGTCATGAATTGAGGGACGGTTAAAAATTTAAATCAACCAGAGCTCAATCATCTTCGAATATTCTTCCCAAGAGAGCCAGAATTTAAATAACAGAAATCGTTTATTAACACTGAATTTAGTGGTTATGTCGATGGTATGTCCAACCAGCAACGCTTATTAATGTGTCATTGTGCCATTTCTATAATAAAAACGATAATTAGCAATCCTAGACCTAACTTGATCCAAAATTACTACTGGTTCTCTACAAAACTTTAGAAGAGTAATTTAATCGACTCACTGTTGATATATTATATTCGAGTTGAATACGAAAACGAAAACAATTTTTCCCTTCCTCATCGATATATACGAGTGTACGGAAAATTATTCTGAGATGACGTCGGCGCTCTATACAACTCTTCTGTATTTACCATTCTGGATTGTGCACAAGTTTATTGATGGAAATGCTTTTTGTTGTTGTTGTTTTGTTTTAAAGAACATATCTATATAGTAAAAAAGGACGAGGAAAATTCATGGGAAAAAGCACGCGGTCTATTTGTGTCTATATATATGTAGTATGTTAAAGATGATGATGCAACTATATATGCTATTATAATTTTGTAAAATAGATTTTCCTTACTCCATATTCCACTGTACATCAGCTGCATATATTAACTAATGTACTATGTAGTTGGAAAGCTTCGTACTCTTCCACATTATATGGTTGGATTATAGTGGACGAGTCAATAAGGCGCCAAGAGGTTAAACAATTAACACGCAACGTTTTTATGACTTATATGAGTTAATAATGGTGTTAAGTTCAAGGACCGATTAATTGTTGTTTATTTTTCTTATGTACACGAGAAATTTCCTATATATAAATGCTTGTGTGTAATTTAATATGAACAAATCTCCCCCGAATATAATAATTAAGAAAGGATATCGGATTATATAGTGTTTGCTTTAAATAAATAAAAAGTTTTCTTTATTATTTGTAGATATATGTGTGTGGGTTGATTGCTCGTAAAACTATTTAGTGTCAATAAAGCTTTTTTCGAATCTCCTTCTCCGCACACCGAATAATTGAGTACTCACTGTAACCTTTAATAATTCACCACCATGTAATCGAGATGCGAACGAAACAAAATGTTAAATCGTAAAATTGCATTGCTTACTATCTCGTTTTATTGTGCCCCTAACCATCGTCGAAAAGAACGGGAACGATATATTAATAAATTATTCACCTATTTTTTGTTTCGCCCGGAGCATACATTCCCCTTATTAATAATATAAAATTAGCATAATTTTGGGCCATATGGCTCCTTTCATGGAGTTAGTGCCGATAAATAAAAAAAAAAAAAAAAAATAGCATAATATTGTGCTGTCTCGTCGTTTCGAGCGAGACACACGAATGATTTTTGATTTTTTGATGTACACGACGAGAGCGGAAATATATTGTTTGTCGCATTTACCTGTGTAAATGTGCAGCAAGGTAAGAACTCATGTACATAAAAAAGACAGAGCTCCAGAGAGGAATTAGTTCGATTTCCTAATTTGTCTCTGTGTATAATGCAAACAAATTAGTTTCATAAAATAAAAAAAACAAAAACTCGCAAAGGGGTGAAGAAATGAAAATCGTGCCGTGAAAGAGAAAATATAATAGCGATATCGTTCTAAGCAATAGAGAGAGAGAATATTTATATTACATTTTTATTGTGTATTTTGTTTTGTGATGGTAAAAAAATTATCTTATTTCCAGTCTTACATTGATATTCGAACCGTACGGAGGCTGTATATTGCATAAAACTAAATAATTTTTTTTGTTTTTTTTTATGATAGTCAACAAAAAATTAAAATATTTCAAATTAAAAATACAAAATATTGGAATTCTTTTAAAGTCAAACCGCGCGCGGTACTTTTTGATTTTGTTTTTCGGTTTATTTCTTATAAACAGCTGACTGATTACTTACATTATTATCTATCAAGTGTTTTGTGTACTTATTATACTCTCATTGTGCAAAAGTGGCTTAATTATGGAAAATGATTATTCAACGCGACTAATTAAGAAAATTTGATTTTTTTGGTTGTTTCCAATCATCATAATTAATTGTGAAACTTGAAACGATCTTCTGTGTGTGTGTGCTTGTGATTTCGTAGATCTTATGTTTTGTTTTGGTTTTCTTATTTTACACATTAATTAAAATTAATTAATCAAAAGTATAAAAAAATAAAGTTTTTAGTGATTTTATATGATTAATTAATTTAATCAGATGAGTGATTTATTATTCAACAACAAAAAAATTATAATAATAAATGTTGAGTGAAATTTTAAATATTGTTTTGAGTGATGATTAAGCTTATGTATATATTGAGTGAAATTCTAATTTGAGTGATTTGTGATCGGAAAAATTTAGTGTTTTTGTCAGAGTTGTGCCATTCAAGTATAGAAAGGATAGAAAAACACGGAAAATTGATTTTTATGAAAATTTGTAGAAAACACGAAAATTACGTTCCAGACCGATAAACAAAATATTAAATTTGTAAGTTTTAAAAATAATTTAATCGATTTTTCGAAAGCTTCACGTCACGTATCTGTACTTATTTACATATATGAGTATGTGTATATATATGCACAGTTTATCATCACTTAAAGTATATTTATATATGGTTTCCCAAAAGCATGTTGAAAATTTACACTTTGTATGGTTGCAGTGTAGGGAAATCACTGCTATGGTATAACCCCAGTCGGGTGCATATATCGATGAATAAATCTGCCATAAGTTTACATATACAAAGTTTATGTAGTATATATACTTTGTGCCACGAAACCATCATCCAAGAAAATGAAGACAGACAGACAATCATCAATTATAATTTTTCATGGAAAACTTTTTAAATTGTCATTCAAAAATTTATTCAAATTTTTTTCTCGTACCCAAATAACAATAAAAAACAAAGTTTTTCCCCATTTCCTTGTCGCTATGTGCGTTGTGTATGTCTTATCAAATAAGATAAGCAACAGACAAAATATAAATATAAACGAGAAAGGAAAAATCAGAAGAAAATTTGAAGTAAAAAAAAACATAAACATACAAATCAAACTTTTTTGTTGTTGTTGTTGCTGCAAACAAACAACACAAAGCACTCAAAATAGGATAAACCGTTCAAGAGAAAAACGAAAAAAGGCCAGAGTGTATATATGTATAGATATAAGGAATCTAAGAAAAATATTATAACTCGAAAGTTTTCCTTTTTTGCGATTTTCTTTTATTTTTTTGTTGTTCCTTGCTGATAATTCCACAACCGAACCAACCTCGAGACTTAAAGCAAAATAATAATAATATTCAACCCTCAAAACACACAAAAATCGTTATATGAAAAATATGGAAAATGGAAAGTTACGCAAACGAAAAAAAAACCAACTCACTAATGGCCTTTTGAAAAACAGCTTAAGTGGGTATTCATATTGTTTTTCACGACGATGACAACCAGTAAAAGCTTAAGTTTTATTTTATTTTGAGAAATGTGTATATTGACAAAAGGTTGACGATTTCCAATATAACGGCTTAATATGTGATCGAATAACAAAAAGCTCGATCAAAGAGCGGAAACAAGTATTAAAAAAGTTTAATTAAATTCTCGAATTCTCTCTCTACCTATGTAGACGTATATAGGAGGAAAAACATAATAATTTTACTCTGTCGAGTGTTTTTGCTTTAACGAGTAATTTATAGCAAAAAAAGCACACCGGAATTACACATAGGTATATATGCGAGGAAGGTGAAAACTCATTTTCAATTTTTTTTTGTTGTGTTTCACTCTCTCGCTCTGATTGAATTATTACGTTTGATTTTAATTTTAAATGTCTTGCGAAAATAAAAATTGTGTGTTTGTTTGCTTGTTTGTGTTATGGCTTTTTCCAGTAAATTAAGGAAAGGGGTCATCCTCGTATATATATGTTTATATACCAACGGAAGTTTATCTTATATACGAGTGTACGAAACTGAGTTATCAAAAATTTAAGATTATGTGCTCTTCAATCCAGGTGAAATACGAAAATTGAAATGAAATTTGTTTTGTTGGTTTGTGAATTATTTATCCGCATGTGGATATTATAGAACGAGGCGCATCAATGTATAATAATATATATATATCCTTCCTACATACTGTTGTTATCCTTCGGTACATATATATTCCGAACCATAGGGATAAGTTAAACAAACAGAAATCATGTTGATAGTAATTCATGTATTTTTAATCCATGATTATATTATGATTTTTTGGTTTGGTTTGGTATATCCTTATACGTGGTAGCCGCTTTTATGTATTTTTATATTTTTTGGCTCCCGAACCATACGATGTACATACATATGTAACTATGTATATGTAGAGAGAGAGCGGTTGAAATCATAAAGATGGTGGTTGTATATACATAACCTAGATGGATTACAACAGATCTTTAGGGAATAAAATACAGAACAGCGCAGTGTACTGTATATACGTATAAATTGAAATAAAAGAAAAACTGGGAAAAAAACTTTATGAAATTGGGTTGAGGCAACAACACAAAACAATAATTAAATAATAATTTCCTGAACGTTATCCAATTTTCATAATCTGTATACTTGGGTATATATGCATCGTGTGAAAAACTAAAAATTTCCCATCTACATATCAAAACACCCAAGAGAGTTATAAAACAAAACACTAATTTTTAAGACAAGTTAGAATTTCCACCGCTTCTTCACATTTGACAAAATTAGACGAGAGATGCGACGAAGCCGGGGTCATATATATCGATTTGACTTGTGGAAAGTATTTTGAAAATAGTGCCGCTCTATAATGACATTTTTGTTTCTAAGTACGTTACATAACGATAAATTTTCCTCGCACTTTACCCTCAACATACTTATATACATATTTACAAAAACCAACACAAAATAAAAAAAATAACCTAAAGATACAATTAACCTCACAATTTGTGAAGTTGGTTTTTTTTATTTATGTGTACTATGTAAGTATACAACACAATATTCGTGTTTTGTGTTTTTATTTGTAGATGCTACTCACGACCCTCATCTATCATTCATTCATCTTAAAAATGTATTATTATTTTTCCGTTTTTTTTTGTCGAGGATTTTCATCAAAAAATTATTAAATAATGGAAATTTTTATCTTTATGCAGACATGTCACGAATAGATTAGATATAAAAATGCTTGCTTTCGTTTTCTTACATTTTTATTGTTGTTGTTTATGTATATATACTTAGGTATATGATTTTTTAATTGAATTGAAGATTCTATTTGGTGGTATATAACATAGATGTGTACGATACAGTACATGTAATGCTTTGGGCTATGTCGATTTTATGCTTGAGTTTCTGGATAAGTCAGTTGCATTTCAGATTAGTTCAGGTAAGATGTTTAATCTAAAACCACAGAAAATTTTCTGTGCTAAAACATTATACATGTCAAAATAACAAGACCTAGTCACTTTCACTATAGCTAGCTTTTCGATAGCTACTTAATTATTGGGATCCAAAAACTGTGCAATCTGTGTTATAATCTTGTTTTTCATAATACAAAACTGTCCAATTACGTGTCATATACTCATCTGTGAAAAAGCTTTCAAGGATTATGGCCAAAAGCTCTATTAGTGTCCTTAAGATGTACAGTTAAAAAGTAATGAGATTAATGCACTTTCGGAGAACTCAAGGAACTCATTCTTCTGGCAAATATTTCATTGCTGTCAATAATCCGAGCTAATGTAAGATATTTGTAGCTCCTAAGTTGTTGCTGGAATTCCATTCCTCAGAAGTATGCATATAAATATAATAATTCAAAATTATAACAGGCCGAGGGTTCTTAGGACTGTAAGGCGTTAAGATTTTTTGAAGAGTAATTTGAAGTAAGTTCTAATTCGAGTTGTTGCTTGTATGTTGTAATTCGCCGTAAACTTAACTCGAAATATCGGATTTTATTAATTTGTTGATATTGTGGCATGATGATATAATTATTTTTGCGAATTATTTGAGTCACTATGCCGTATAGTGGCGTTGGGGTGTCGGATTTCGCAGCTTGTTGTGACCTTACTGCATATGTATTTATGGGTTACCCGCATTCGCCCACCTTAGTCTTTGTGGTTTGGCTTTGTTGCACACATGAAACGAACCTTTCTGGAAAATATCTGAGCCTTGAGAGAGTGCGAAACGGACTACCACCTTTTGAGAGAAGGCAGATACATTAGGTTAGACAGGACTATTAGGTAGGTTTTTTTGATAAATTAGGTTAGATTATTTATAAATCCCCACAAACAGATCTGGTGATGAAAAGATAAAATCCCTCTCATTAGGCATATGTTACTGGACTCGATGTTCAAACTGTGAGATTCGTATATCTACGTTCAGTTGTGATGCTATAGTGCTAGCGAACACAAGAACTTAACTCGAAATATCGATTTTATTAATTGATTGATATTGTTGCGTGATGGTCCGAACGCCACATTACTCCTCTGCAAGTGAATTATCTTCTTCCTTAGCGGGGCTTAATTTCGTGGGCTGTTGCGAGATGAAACGAACCTTAAACTGCATGCTGTATTTAATATAAAAATAAAAAAAAGGGTGCCCGCATAAAATAAAGGGTGCCCGCATTCGCCCACTGTAGGTCTTTTTGAGAGAAGGCAGATAATTTCATTGTGAGAAGTTAATTTTAGGCTAGATAGGAGGTAGGATGAAATTTTCGAGAGGTTATGTCAGAAGATATTGACGTGTAAATGTTCCCTAAAACAGGACTTTTTTGAGTAGTAATTTGAAGTGAGTTTTAATTCGAGTTGTTGCTTGTATATTGTGATTCACTAGGTGGTTTTCGATCTGATGATGACGTCATTGAATTACTAAGTGATCGAAAAGATCAAATCCCTTTCATCAATCATATACTGTCGGACTTGATGTTCGAACTATACGATTGGTATGTCTATATTCAATCGTGATGCGACTTGGTTTTTTTTTCTTACTAAACATGCTGGCTCTGAACAAACGAGGTTAACATTATTGTAGATAAATACCATCTTCATCCAAATTTTACTGTCAGACAAGATACTTTATTGGAGCTGACTCAACTCGTGATCTTAAGGACAGATAACCAAGTCTAGGATTAAAATCGTTTATGTACAATTATCCAGATGCCTGAAACACCCATAATCGACTTACTTTAATATATAGGTACTGAGCTTACCACTTATTTCCCTTTACAAAGGTGATCCTTCTTCGTGTGAAGCCTAATGCATCTTAAGTGGGCCAGTATTGGAACGGAATTTCGTCAAAAAATTTTTTTCTAGATTAATTGTAAATCGTCTGCTGGAAGAGGAATCCAACATCACCACTGAGATCTGAGCTTTGCTGAAAAATAACGTTACACCACATAGTTTTTATTGTATTGATTAGGATTATACAGTTTGAGAGTTGATAATTTTTACAACCTTTCAGCTTAGTTCTATCCCAGACAATTGTACTGTGTTTCGTCTACAGCACTACAACTATTTTGATTCCTTGTTTGTCCTCTAAATTAATCTAGTTTGAATTTGAAACTCTTTGCAGACTTGGTGCTCGACAGCGTATATCACAAATATACATGAATTTGGGCTATTCAAATCCTTTATTGTTGATAGTTTTATATTCTTGATCAAATTGTTTGATTAATTTTCCAGTCATTTTTTGGAGTTTAAGGCACTTCCAACTCTTTCGCTTAGTTACACCACTACAGCCAAATTGAGTAGCCTGCCCCTTTCGGGACTCAATCCTCCTATATAGTCATGCCGATTTGCGTGCTTGAGCTTAGTATAAATCATTTCCATAAAGCTTAAATCTATCCTGCTTATTCACCGAAATACCATCGTCATCATTCAATTTTTACGGTCAGACAAGTGATCACTTATGATAAAATCATCATAAAATCATTTATGTATAGTTGTTCAGAGAATGTAACTACAATATTGACTTGTTATAATCGGTTGAAAGCTTTATTACACAGATAGTCAAAGTTTTTCTAGTTTTATTGTAGTTCGTATGCTGGATAGAGGAATCCAATATCACCAATATAACAGTATTACACGACAACCGAGCTTTGCTTAAAAATCGCGTGACACAATTAAGTTTTGATTGTTTTGAGTTGGATTGTACAGTTCGAGAATTGATGAATCTTACAATCATTTCAAAGAATCGCCTTAGATCTTTCACTTTTATCTCTCTCCCGGTTCACTTATTTACGCTCTACTTTAAGCTATAACAGCCAAATCAAGAAGCCTGCCCTTATCGGAACTCAACCCTGCTATATAGTCATGACGACAATTCTATATAGGCACAGGCCCTGCAAAATCAGTTGCATCCATCTCCGAACTGTCAACTTGTTCTCGTTTAACATTAACCCGCTACTTTCTATATAAGTACCTATAACAACGGTATATAACATTGTTTAAATTGAACTAAGTACAAAATTAAATTTCTGAGTATATTTTCTTTTGACTGATTTTGTTTTTTTCCTCCTTGCGTTGGTGTAATTCGATTTTCCTCCATGTTTTCTTCTTTATTTCGTGTCAAATTTTAAATTAAGCTAACCTAATATATATATATATATATATTCGCTGGCAAATTATGTTAAAGGAGCAATAAAATTATGTGTCGTATGTTTAGAACAAAAAATGTTGACGACTGTGTACGTAAACACATCACACACACATATGTACGAGTATGAGATAATCTAATTTTTTATACGAATTTAGATTTAACACGACACAGTCATTGTTGCAACCTATACCTATCGTGAGTCTCTTCGGCTGGATGATTTTGATTAGTTTTGAACGCCACCCGCACAATATACCGAGGGTATGGTGTATATATAGATTAAAAAGTCGTGAGAATCTTGAAAATAAAATTGTATACTGGTGTGCGGCGTTGACATCTAAATTCATAAATCTATTAAAGTTCCTTGGAGACGGTATCTTGGAAAACGTGCCATGCTAATTAAAAATAATAAAAAATTTATTTTAAAATTTATGTATATACATAATTATGATTTTCGAACGTCACGCACATCCTACGTCATTCGTCCTTCCTTCCTTGTATATATATATACATATAGAATAATTCCCAAAAATCGTATCCCTACACAAAATTATGGTTACAACCACTATATAGACAGTTTTTGGAGGTAAACTAGAGGCGGATGAAGGAGGTATACAGCATATCGACAAAACGTGTGTCTTGGCGTGTATGCGGCACACAGCCAACGGGTTTTATCTAAATATGATTAACTAATAATAATTTAATTAATTTAACCCCTCTAGGTGTCTCAACAATTTTGATGGATCTAATTTTTGATTTTAATCTCACATATTCGATGTGCATTTTTGATAGGGTTGATGAGATTACCAATATCTTAATTATAATGTCTAAGGTTCGTACGAGTATAACACACACAAAGTATATACAATTTGAGGTTAAAACTTTTGTGCTTAATCATACAACAATTTGTTCTTGAGTTTGTGCTTTTCTGACAAGTCATAGTTTTTTTTTTGGTTTCATTGTTTGCAACAAATCGAACGGAAAATTTTGATTGATTTTTGAAAAACAAAACAAAAACAAAATACTTTAATTAATATTTTATTAAAACATTATATTAAATAAGTTAAGAGCGCGCGGTGGGTGCGGTTTACAACTTATATTTTCTGACGTTTCAATACTTGGAGGTGTCACATAAAGAACAAATTTATGTGTAAGTACAACAAAAAGATTATCATCATCGTGATCACAAGGCTGTGACTAATTTGTGTGAAGTTATTAAATAAAATAGGGTCACTCGGTTGTACATGTCTATATAGTGTGTGTGTGTCGTAATACATTTCCCTTTCGAAAATAAGTTCGAATTTTAAATCATTAATCAACAGACGGTTGCAATCAAAATCCCCATAAAACCAAATAAATACGAGCTAATATTGTTATTTGTTTGTTTTGTAAAATATATAGACTATTGTTTTTGGGATCATTTATCAAATAAATAATTTTTATTTTAATTTTAATATTTTGATTTATATTTTAAAAATAGAAAATATTAAATTATTTATCTAGTTTGGTTCAGTAGATAGATACCCAGTCGGTTTTATATACATACATATATAATGATTGAAGAGACGACAAATTGTCTATATGGGCTATAGATTACGGAGGGCTAAACAAATTTTTAATTAAACGTGATTAAAATATTTTAATAATTTATCTTCTCGAAATTTGTATGTACGAGTGTATACAAAAGGTTGTTAAATTAATGGTAATGTGGTATTGATACAATGAATCTATTGTTTAATTAAATTTATTTGGGGGAATCTGTTTCCACCATATACTCGTAATATGACTATTCCATTGCTTTGCTATGCATGTCACATATTATGGCCACAATTTAACGTGAAATATTAGAAATCGATTAGATCTAATAATGCAATTTGTATACGTATATGACGGTGTTGGGTGTTCGAATGAGGCTTATCGAAGGCGGAAATATAGATAGGCGAGACTCATTTTTTTTTTGGTTAAATCTGATTAGAATATTTCCGCTATTTTAGTCGTGTTTAGATATATGTTTAGTGGTATAGTTAGAGAGATTAACGTATAGAATATTAATTAGGAGGGAAGTGAATAAATTCGACGTATATACAGGTCAAGTCGATGTAGCAAATAATTGGGAATCGATAGACTATTAAACTACTTTGTTATATTAAGGGGCAAGTTCAAGATATTTTTCGAGAGATTTAAGCATAAATCACAACAGTGCAAAACCAGACAAATTTTTTTTAGCACTCTGAGTTGAGCAAACAACTTCAAATATAACCTGTAAAAATTATTTGGTTCAGCTTTCGTTCAATAATCCTTAAAGGTCTACAGTGATGGAATAATGATTTAACCAACAAAGTATTTTTCAAAATATTTGCATAGTAAATGCCAACGACAGCATGATTTCGTTAAATATAAGTTTCGGAGAAAATTTCTAGATGGCATACCAATACGGTTTAACGAGATCAATAGATGGCAGGCGAGGTAATTTTTAAAAAAAATGACATAGTTTAAAAAAACAAATTTTGTTTTATTTATTTATTATTATTTATAAATATAAGCCCATTTACTTCAAAAATTTCCAATTTCGATAATAAAATTAAATGTTTTTTTTAGATTTCAAATTTTGGTTTCGTTAATAATTCGTTGAATATAAAAAAATGCAGTTAAAAAATGTAAATATTTCGTTCAACTACTACTAGTGCCATCTTTTAATCGTCTCCGGAATTATATCATGTTGGCACTCGCTGTGATTTCCCGTATAGTTATTCTAAGTTATTTGAACTCAAATGGATGAATGCCAAATGCCTAAGAACACATCAGCAATGTTCTCAGTAAACTCTCAACTTTTTGGTCTACCAGACCTTTTTCGATCCTCAACAGAACTAGCCTCATCAAATTTTTTGAACTTTTTAATTGTTGACTCATTTGGACGATTATTTACACCAAAAAATAGTTGCTTTTAGAAATTATTTGCTATACTAACATGTAGTCATGATAGGCCTCTTATATAGCTAAGTCTTAAATTATAAACATCATGTACCTAAAGGTTCTATATTTTACAGTCTTATAGTAAATTATGAGTGAGTTATAAAGGGTTTCCAATAAGTATCATTATAAATAGTCTGCTGTTTGGACTGTTTGAGCTGTTGAGACAAGTAAGTGATGTGCTCAAGAAAAACTGAGAATATAGCTGCTGTAGCACGTTGTGTTGATGAAAACCCAGGTTAGTCGATTCCTCATCGATCTTTGAAATTAGACATTTCACAAACGAGATTACACCGTACTTTGCGTTTGGACTTAAAGCTTTTAAAGTCCAGTTAATACAAATACAAAACAATAACTCAATCTGGTCTATCACCATTAAAATTATATCTTCGCCCATTGGGTCCTGCAAATGCAACAAAATGATCCAGATTTTCATCGAAAAATTATCTTCAGGGATGAGGTTATGTTCACTTCGGAGGCTACGTTAATAAGCAGAATTGTTGCATTTGAGGTTCAGAAAATCCTTAAAATGATTGTCATTGAACCTTACATTTTCGAAAATAAGGCTGGTGTTACGTTGTATAGATTGTGGTACCGAGCTATGATTAATGATTTTTTGAATTGGAATGGTCCGAAATAGAAATAAATTGACCGTTCGCACGTTTATTTTAAGCAAGACGGCGCTACGTGCTACATAAGCAACGAATCAATCGAAATTTTGCAAGAAACGTTTCCTGACCGTATTATTTCTGAGATTTTTTAGTTTAACACCCCTTCACTTTTTCCTTAGAGCCATGTGAAATATATGGTCTATGCCAATGCTCTACAATCGATCGATTCAAGTCCTTTAAGGCGAAATTCGTGAAGTTATCGAGGAAATACAACCATTTGCCTGATATCGTTTTTAAGAGTTGATGGTATACCTGCCTCTTCACAATGAAATAAACGTTCATTGATTTTTCTTAAAAAATACACCTTTTTTCAAATATCAAAATGAAACCTCTTGTTGGAAAACCCGTTTATACTTATAATAATTATAATAAAAAACGATCTTGGGATACAATCTATCGCTGAAGTGGTTTTTAAAAAACATTTTTTTTTCAGAAACTCTATACGGAGAGTACGTACAGTGCTGGGGAAATATTTGTTACCCAGCACTGTATAGTTCAGTTGGAATTTCAAGTGTTCCTAGGAGAATGTGAAACGGATTAGCCTGTGCTTACGCCTGGCAGACCCGGTTTCAACAATTGCCTCTAGAAATATTGGATCTCGTGCGGTATAGATTGCCGCAGCTCAGATCGGTAGAGGAAGCGGTCGGGGTTTTCGAGATCCATCTCTAGAGACCTAGAGAACCGCAATTATGGAGGGGGATCAGAGGCTAGATGTGTGTGACATCTGCCTGAATAAGATTAGAAAATTGTGGTCCGTATACCACCATATGCGAAGGTTTGGGGTGTTATTCCCCGTAGTTAGATGGTGTGCTTAGGGCCGCACCATCTTTAAGAAAAATAACCAGCAAAAAAAACCCAATTGTTAGTAAGAAGGGTTAGATGATACCACGTTACCAACAGAAGGGAAGACGGAGCAGTAGTGCTCGACTGTCTTCCCGCCTCTTGCGAGACGGTTGATAGACCCGGTACCACCGGTGCCAGAGTGTTAGTGGTTGGCTGTTATTATTTACTTACCATAGTATTCCTTGCTGTTTTCCAGGAAAAAAATTTTAGAATTCGGTTGTCTTCGGTTGTATTTATTCTTTCTACTTTGTGACTAGTGTTTAATTGGCCCTCTCTGTCCTTCGGATGCCAACGCCGCTTCTTTCTATCAACTTCGAATCCCCAACTCACTCGAAGTCGTCTCCGTCACCTGAATCTCCGACTGACCCTCTACTCAAATTTCGCGTGGTATTTATCCAAAATTAATCAGTTGAGCGAGAGGAGAAAAAAATTGAAGAAAAATACGGAAGTTTCTTCGCTCACCTAATTGTTGATAATTTTGGTATAAACACCGCCCATTACAGTGTTTTGATATTTTTGACACCAATTCAATTCCACAAATTTAACCTACATTAGTTTTGAATTTGTATTATTGAATCGGTGTCACATATCTTTCGCTTATTCAAATTACATAAATTTTGCAAGTTTACATAAATGAATATGTAAATGGAACATTATGCAATAATGTGCGAACATACTTTAGAATTGGTGTCGTATGCCACCACATATTCTCGTTCATTGAAACCATTACACAATGTTCTTCTTAAAAAAAATGCGAACAGTGTAGCGATTCAATGAACGACATTGAATTTGTAAGAATCGTATTTCCATGGATTATACGATTAAAGGTATGGAATGGGCAACAACGGGTAGTGACATATGCCCGTTACGCTTCCTCTACCGATCTGAGCTGCGGGAATCTATGCCGCACGAGATCCAATATTTCTAGAGGCAATTGTTGAAACCGGGTCTGCCAGGCGTAAGCACAGGCTAACCCGTTTCAAATGGCGCCCAACGTGGGAGACAGTCCGGGATACAGGTGACGGAGACGACCTCGAGTGTGAGGCTCGGTCCCCAATTAGGGTGACGGACCGAGGAGGTCAATCGGGGATACAAGTCAGTTGGGGATTCGAAGTTGATAGACAGAAGCGGCGTTGGCATCCGAAGGACAGAGAGGGCTAATTCAACACTAGTCACAAAGAAAAAAGTAGAAAGAATAAATACAACCGAAGACAACCGAATTCTAAATTTTTTTTTCCTGGAAAACAGCAAGGAATACTATGGTAAGTAAAATAATAACAGCCAACCACTAACACTCTGGCACCGGTGGTACCGGGTCTACCAACCGTCTCGCAAGAGGCGGGAAGACACTCGAGCACTACTGCTCCGTTTTCCCTTCTGTTGGTAACGTGGTACCAACTAACCCCTCTTACTAACAATTTAGGTTTAACAAAATTTATCAATAGAGATCCCGCCCAAATGGCAAAATGGTTGATCTGCAGTAGTTGGAGCCAGAGGTCTCGGGTTCGAGTCTCGATTGGGACAAGATGCAAACATGATTTTACCATCTGTGACCCCCTGCAAAATTTAGAATCCATGGATAGGAACATCTTCCATGCCACTACTGAGTGACGGATGGTACAAAAAATGAGTAGAGGTGGAAAGAAACGTCCATTGTGCACGAAAAAATTCGTATTCCAGCTTTTTTATGTTGACTAATCCGTTGCATGTGTTTTATTGCGTTTTTATTTATTTCTACATTAACGAAATCCATCTTCAAATCTGTATGGAGGTTTTTATTTCTCACGTACCACGGTGCGTCAACAATTCCACGTAGGACTTTGTTTTTGGATTGACTGGATGATGTTAACGTTTTGTACAGCCCCAAAGCTGAATATAGTTAGTCCATACAGGCTTACGAATTTGCCGGTATAGTTGCATTTCATTAGCTTCTCCCCAATAACCAATTCATCTTTCTGTTTCAAATGTTTAATTCTTCTCACATGCTCTTTCCATTTTAGTTTCGCGTTAAGAGTCATGCATAAGTATTTTGCTGTGTTTGTACATGGAATTTACTGGGAGTTCAGTTCTACTGGTATCCAATCAACCATATTATTGGTGAAATTTACATGAACAGATTTTGCTTCATTCAGTTTCATTCGCCACCGTTTCGACCAAATGTTGACCATTATGGATTATTTTATGTCATCAGCAACTGCTTAGATGGCCGTATCATCAGAGCAGAGGTATATAGTACACATAAAGTTGGTCTCAGAACGCTAGCTTGTGATACTCTTGCTGATATTTCCTTTATTCCCGAATATTCACTCAGCCGATGTAAGATCTTAGTATTTCATAAAATTGCTTTTGGTAAATCTTGTTTTAACTTGTATTCCAAGCCTTTAAGCCAAACTTTATCGAAAGCCTGTGCTTCATCCAAAAAATACTAGAAATACTTTCTTTTTTCAATATTACATTCTTTTTTCAAGTACATCTTCAATTATGTTGGTAATCCAATGCACTTGCTCAATTGTTGAAAGGTTTTCTCTATAGCCAAACTGATGAAATTTCTTCAATTATTGGTTTGAGTCGCTTAAGCAGTAATTTCTGGAATATTTTTGAAGAGTTTGGATGTAGGGAAATAGGTCTGGTTTGGGTATCATGGTTACTTCAGCGACTTTCCATTGATTTGGAACGTGTTTTAATCTGAATAGTGCGTTAATGTCTATCGTCGTTTCTAACTTTAGCCATTTGCAGTTTAGGTCGTTTTAACATTTTTGTTGCTTTCCAAAAGAGTACTCAGTATCTTTTTCCTCAGACAGGCTACTTAGGTATTTATCAATGGATTAGTTTTTGATTTCCTTAATAAGCAGCTTTAGTATTTTGGACAAAATAATTCAAAAAGAGGATTCTGGAATGCCATACATAGCTCATAATATTAAATTAATACTTTCATAAGGTCAGAGTTACGAGCTTCTTATGAGGTGAGATTGCTATATTTGTGGAGATGCAGTTCTTAAAGTTAATAAGCATTCTATATTCAAAACCATTCCACTAGACTTCCTCATCCAAATTTGAGTGATAATTTTTTCACTCAATCACATCAGTTAATTTATAATCCTTTTTATAATCAATTTGATTCTTATCACTATGCACACACACACCCACATTAAGTGCCATATGTTCATATATGTTTATTAGGATATGAATAAAATATACACTCACACCCGCGAGAATTGTGGTTTAATTTGAATGTTATATCAGCCACCATATCGAATCGCGGGTTAATTTCAGCGGTTTTCGTTGAATAATAATATTAATCGAATACGGGTTGTGGATGTACACCATGTCTGTATATATATATATATACAAATATTGCATGATTTTTGGTTATAAAAAATAGTTTTTGCATAATATTCAAAATAATTAATTTAAGTTTTTTTATTTTATATTTCTGGCAAATTATTAAATCAATGAGGGATTTATACCGAATATTTTTTATACATACACGCAAATTATTTATTCGTATATACGTAATTTGGATCGTAGCGATTGTAAATGTTTGCGGATTCAATAAAATTTTTTTTATGTAATCATTCGAGTTGTAAAATTAATCGATTTGTATTGGGTACGATACGAAAATCGAGTGCAGCCCAAAAAAAAATAGTTTTTATTTCGCATTAAAATCAAATTCGACAATACAATCCAAACAATAGCGAATGAAATGATTTTTTTCCAATTTCGATTGCATTTTCCAGTAAATTAGTTTAGATTTTCTTCGTTTTACTCGTCTTGTTCCATTATGTATTTTGTTTTTTTTCCCAGCATCCATGAAAACAACTTTAAAGTATTTTGCACACTCTGTGCTCTCTTTATTTTACGACGAGTTATATCGTTGTGCTCCCCTTTTTCGTGATTTTTTCTTTTTTTTTAATTTTCTTCGGAACATATGGTTGTAATTTTATGCTACCTGCGTGTATATAAATAAAAATTCACAGTAAGATAGATTCTTTGTTTCAAATTGACTTTATCTAGTTTTATGTAATATATGTGTGTATACATTATCAATGAATTTTCCAATTTTCCCTGTCACATCACAAAGACCGGAAAAATAAAATTAAAAAACAACAACAACAAAAAATTCTTTGAATTACAGTCAGATGTAATATTTTTTAATTAAAACAGAAAAACATAGAATTTATGCTTTTCACTGTAAATATTACAACGACGACAATCGAGCGAGAGAGTAGGAGACGAAAAAATTTTCCCTGTGTGTATATCTATATATAACACTGTATACCCTTAAAAACAAAACGTAAAAAGGCTCACCGAGGAAAAATTACATGATGGCAAAAAAACAAGTGAAAAACAACAGTAGGTTAGAGATAATGTAGACTAGAGCAGAATATTATTGATCCGACAAGAAAATAAAAAAAAAACTTTTCTACCTTAAAAATTTTCTTCTCTTTCATATTTGTTTGTTTATATATATACATATATATGTGTGTGTGTGTACTGTAATAAAACCAAGTTCCAAAGACTAGAAATCAAGATATTATTTTCCAATGAAATTATAATGAAAATTCTGGAATAGGAAAAAAATACACAGAAGAACGAACGAATGGTTAGCTTTTTCTCTCGACGAAAGCTTTTGTTGATTCACTTGTTGCGGTTTTTGTTTTCTTTTTTTGCGTTCGTATATAATGTTCAAGAAGACTAAAATGGTGATGATATTTTGAAAATAAAAATAAATTTTATTGTATAAGTATTAAATATCCATCAACGGAATTTTTTTTTATAATGTCAAAGTTTATTTCAGCTGTAATTTTTAATTAATTTTTGTTTTTTTTTGTTTGTGCTTTGCGACATGCAATGGAAATTATGTTATTATTATTAAGAACAGTTGGTTCGAAATGTGTTTTAAATGAATTGTTTTTGGTTCAAACTTCACATATCCGGATAACAATTAGAATAACGAAAGCACTAATTTTTTTTTAAGTTTAACTTTAATTGGGTTTGGGGTTTTAGCTGCCTTAAACTTGTGCATTTATTACTCCAACGGAAACTGAAACCCGGACAACGAATGTCCACTTCCTAGATGTTCAATAAATAAATTCGCGCTTGCATCTTTAGTTCGAGGTTTCGGCAGCTTCACTCGTGTTACTCGTCTTGGCGTAACAAATGGTGGTATTTTCTTCTTTAATACTATAGAACATTGACTATTTATTACCCTATAGAACACGCATAGTTCTGTTACATCTTTGCAGTGCTGTATAGGCTGTCTAGATCTTTTGTAAGTCTGGAGTTTCGTATTATTCGGATGGCACGCCGCTTAACTCTATCCAGCAACTGAAGAGCAATGCCATATGCTCCACCCCAAACCTGACAGCAATATTTTATATTCATGGCCTAATAAAGGTTTTATATATCTGGAGAACCTGATGCGATCTAAACAACCGTCTGCATCTATTGAGGAACCCGAGTTCACATGAAGCTCAGTTGGGCAATGCTATAATGTGTTTATTCCATTTTAAATTGTTGTTAATCTGAACACCAAGCAGACGAATTGAGTCACAACCCACGAGAACGTCGCCTTTTACCACAAAAGAATATTCGACTCCGCCATTTGGGGAGTGTGTCGTTGATGATTTCCCATTTAGCACAACGTTGATCCTTCGGTCTTTGAGAACGATTTTTATCCACTCGATGGTCATGTCACAAGTTTACAAATAAGATTCTCATGCCAAACCTTGTCAAAAGCCTTGGATATATCAAAAGCGATTGCAAAGGCTACTCCGTGGTGCTCAAGGGTAAGATTCCATTTGTTTGCAACATACGTCAAGAGATCGGTTGTGGGGCGGCTTTCACGGCCATATTGTTTATCTAAAATTATTTTATTAATCTCAAGATAATTCAGTTGTTGGGTAATGCATTTTTCAATCACTTTATAGCCACGGCTGACACAATTGATATTGGCCGGTAGTTTGAGGAATCAGTTTTATCACAACTACATGCAAGAACTTTCTAATAATAGAAAGGAGATTTTTTAGTTAATATTGGAGCCAAGTCACTGGCAAACTCCATCAATATTTGAACAGGAATTCCGTCAGGTCTGGTGGCCTTATTTACCTCCATTTCCTTCAGGTCCCTGAAGACAATTTCCTCCGAGATGTTAACAGGATCAATTTTGGAACCACAATATGGAATTGACGGAGGCGTAACTACATCGGAGTCAACTAAGGTCGAGTTAGAAGTGCAGATGTTTGCCAGTAAGTCGGCCAGCAAATATGGATTCACCACTAAAGCACTGTCTGCACATTTAAATGCTGCTTTTGAAAATATTTTAAAATTAAGCTTGGGATTGGAAAAGGATGTTGGGATATATTTATTCATTCAATGTAAACAATGGCCCACCCACGGGAAATGTTAAAAAAATGCCCGTAACCCATCATTATCAGCCTCGTTAAAATGCAATTAATGCCTTGGCTGTTGTCTACATTTTGGCAGTGTTTCGACAGATAATTTTACGGTTATCAGGTTGTGGTCAGAATTTCCAATTCCAGCCTCGACACCCACTTCCATAGAATCCGTAATTGTTGTAAGACAAAGATCTAGAATATGACTGCTTGTAGAATTTTGACGTTCAAATGTGGAATCTGCGTAAGGTCATGGGAAACAGCAAGTCACTCCGTCCGACGCCCAACAAAGTTCGTATTTTGGTGAATCAACCATTCTTTATGGCGGGCATTAAAGTCACCAACCATAGTTAATTCGCAGTAGGGATGATGATTGCGAATGTCATAACATTTGTCTGACATTTCGAAGAAATTCATGGTTTCTGAAAGGTTTTTATTAAGAAGGGAGATTAGTTTAAGCGGTCTTTGATGAAATTTCGTGCTTCTGATGTTATAAAATACTTTTGTTAATAATTATTAGTAATTTATCATGGTGGTTCGTCTGTCAATACCGTGTATAAGGAAACTAAACGAAAGTGATTAAGGTCATGAAACTGGAAAACAACCCTAGATATTGTTACCTATAGTTCGTTTGAATCAATATCATCTGCTACTTTACGTCTCTGTGCATATGTGTATTATATATTATACAAACTACCCTTAAAACTATTATTTCATATTGAACAATAATGTCAGATTCACATAGAAAAAAAAATCCTATTCAATCAAATATTCAAGTGCGTGCTTGCATTAACATTTATTTAGTTTACAACAATAAATTTGAATGGAAAGGATCATTCCACTCATCCCATATATTTTCTATTGTTAGTTTAGATTTGATTTTTTATATTCAGTTTTTTTTGGTATTTTGAATTTCTTAACCCTTATTCAATCTATCTCCTGGTACAATTATATATCGAGATACACTAAATAGTGACCGTTTAAATTAATTAAAGTAAAATAATTCATATACATGATTTTAAAGTCTATATATGTATATTGTTTCTCGAACGAACTGGGCGCTATATACGCACAAGTGTCCGGAACCAATTTTTACATACCGCACATAATCCTACCTTTATTATATCGTCAGACCCCTTGTTCAAAATATATATATACAATTTTTAATAAATTAATCCATTCTCTCGAATCGCACCCCAAAAAAAAAACACAACCCCGAACATTATACAAATTTTACGGATGCTACTCTAGTGTTGTAAACACATAGAGCACAGCAGACCAACCAAAAAAAAAATTATTTTACAAAATAAAAATTCCATACAAATATAAAAAACTACCCAACAACCATAATAATCGTAATAATAATTTATCTTCGAACTTTTCCGAAAAAAAAAATTAGGGGATGGTTTTGTTAAAGTTGGAAAAATTCCTTTTATTTTATTTTAATTTTAATTTTTAAAATATTTTATATGTTTTTATTTTTATCCATTTCACAGTTGGATTTTTTGTTGTTATTTGTGTTATTATTACTATTATTATTATTATTTTTCGCCAGGATATGGATATTCATTGGTTTCTATTGTCCTTCGTGTGCTTTTAATCTTTTTGTCCTTAGAATTGTTGTGTTGTGTTAGTATAAAAATTACATTATGATTTATATTGTAGAGGATATATCATGTAATTATTAGTTTATTAATTTAATTTTTATTATTTATGGTTTTTTTTTTTTGGTCGACCAACAAAAAATAATATTAAAACTGAAAGTGTTAGTTGAGTCTATAGAAAGGAGTTGGGGACATGGCGATTTTTATTCGTTTAGTTTTTACAAGGGTATAATCCTATATATTACATGTATAGGATATGTTATATTGTTGTTGCTATCATTTTAGCAACCTTTATTTGCTCACATTAATATTCATCTGATATATCAACAGTATAATTTCTCGTAAATTAGCTTTATGACCTTCAGGCATCGATCGTTGAATTAAATGTTCGCTCTAATGTGTCGGTGCTCATTTATGGCCGATAAAAGATAAGTACATGAGTACGTCTGATCGAGTGAGAACTATCTGAATTTTGAGAATGTTATATAAGACACCCGGCGATGATGAATACCTAACCTAATATCACTTGGAAACGATCAAACTATTCAAATAAAAGTGACTACTCAAAGGGTTATTTAAACCTAAAAATCAAATACGGATTCTTAATATTTGAGATGGAGTAAGACCTGTAAGACACTGATAAAGTAAATAACGAGCTACTAGTCATCCAAAACTCGACTATCGAGATAAGTCCCGTATCAATTCGCGAGGATAATCTACCGGCTTAATCGATTGTTCTAGGTTAAAACTGTCTAGTTATTTGATAGGCTAAGTGGTTTGAAAGCGATTAAATAAATTCTCTATAATTGGTTCGGTTTAATCTCTCAGCTCCAAACATTCAAGATAAAACTAAGCGACGGAACTAATATCATATATTTGACCTGCATATACAGATTTGGGTCGATGTAGCCTCCTTTCGTACTTATAAAAGCATTAAGTGTGTTCCAGAAGGCATGAAACGCTGCACGAATATGTTATATGACGGTATTTTACCCCATACTCGGGACCGTCTCATATTTATCGAAAGTACCTGCAGAATGGGCCATATGAAAAATTCATTGAGTTGTTGTACAAAACGTTGACATTATGAGATGGTGAGTCTTTTGTAAACGTCCAATTTCTACTAGATTGACATGTCCAACATAACAAAGCATCGTTTAAAATCTTTTCACGGTACATTATTTGATTTAACGCCCTCTTCTATGAAAACGTGTGATGAACGTCCTAAGCCAGTTACCGTCAGGCCAAATTATCTTAAATTATCTTATTGCCTCTCGGAATTCAACGAATTAAGTTGAATTTTGGCCTTCACCTTTCAAACCTTTTTTGGTGATTTTGCTGTTTTTAATTGTCTACCTCCTTGACCCCTTTTGATGCTACTAGTTTTATTGTAACGTCTAATTGTCCGATACACCAACATTTAGTTCACACGTTAATGTCGTAGCAGAGTAACAGCGACTATTTTGATAAATTTTTATTAAACAACGTCAAATGATATGCTTGTAAACAACACGTGCTATCCAAGCAGTGTACCTTCTGGTTCCTCGAAAAGTTATATTTTCTATGATGTGGTACATTCAATATTATATCAAAGCACAGCAAGGTAACATTTACATTTTAAAAATGGTAAGACTATTATGCGGCAGGGTATTAAGATTTATATTTGAACAAATTGAGTAACATTCTCGGAACTATGGACCGAGCTTTTATCTGTAGTGCATTTATAATTTTAAAAGCTAAAAATGGTCGAAATTTTGGAAATTTCATTACGTTTCCTAGAATCTCAGAATATTTAGTGAAGGATAACCTAACCTGACTGTAATAAAAAACACTAGTTATATCTAGAACTGGAACATTTCCTGTTTCAATATTGAGCCTGGTCATGAAAACGGAAGAAGAAACAATTAAGTACAGTGACATATATGAAAGCCGAAATATGAATATGCCGCGAACCTTTTATAAGTATCGATAAACTGTACCCTAAAATTTAATTTGGAACTGAACTGAACTTAAATGCTCGGATTCGCTGAACGAATTAACAGTGTATCAAAGATTATCATAAGACGAAATTGAAGTATGTCCTAAAGTGGTCCTTACTTTTAATTGTGAGAATGTGAAAGTAAACGTATCAAATCCATCTCATCAGGCATATTCGACCCGACTTGATGTATATTGCATTGTGTTTGCATATATGTTGTGAGTCTTTGTTGCAACAGTGCTTGCAAATTACAGATGGTTTGAATCAAAACTGTTTTTCGATTTTGTGGGGTATCATGGTATTTGTGTGAATATTGATTATGTTGTGTATTTTACTGTGAATACAACAAAACAAACGCGTACATTTTGTCCACGATTTGTCCTTAAATTGTGTTTGTAGTTATAGGACAAAATTTAGAAATATTTCACTCAAATATCGTAAGAAAACGTTGAGTCATAGTGAGTATATAACCTCCTGCGTTAACATGCACCAGATGACATAAAAACATTTTTATGTAAAAGCATTAGTTGGACCGACCACCAACAATATACATCAATACGTATTAACGGCTGCAACTGCGTTTCAACTTAGAACTTATGACAATAAATGGACTGCCTTTAAGTTATAGATTAGTTATATATAGTTATAGTTGGTTATTATAAATCCAACTATCAAACAATTAGTTTCATCAGTTGTTATGATCAATCATAATATATAACGAAACAGACCATTTATTCGAAATAATTAAATTTGAAAAAAAACATCAAACGTAGTTTTATGCACGATTTGATGAATCTGACAACATTTCTTCAATAGCGTTGAGTTATTTGTCTTATCAGATTAAATTTTGGAGTATTTGTGACATCTATAATTGCTATAAGTATAGGATTAAATGGTGAGCATTTCCCCGTTCAATTTGCGTTTACTATTTCTCTAAATTTAAGTTTAGAGGTTAAAGTCTGATTTCTATTATGAAAAAAATACTGCCAGTATTTTTTACTGAAAAAAACCAAAGAGAGAAAAAAAAGTCAAAATACCATTAGAGTGACAGAGTCCATTTTTTCTTTTTTTCTTTTTTGAATATATTTTGACAGATGTTTTTAACATAACCAATAACTTTCAAATTTTTGTTATTGAAAAAATAGATATAATTATTAACATAAGTTAACATAATTATTCATTATTTCAATTATTTCCACAATGAATTAAGATGAATGACACAAAAACGAAATGTTAAAATTATGAATTGACCATAAAACTACTATAAAATGCTTCACATTTAAAAAATGACGTCACTTTTTAAATATGGCTTCACTGGATACAAACGATTTCTCATCCATACATTTGTACTTTTTATCCGACTCGACCTATTTAGTCATATTTCATACTGGTAATTAGGCTTAAAGATATTCACTATTCTTAAATTTGTGTACCAGTGGATAGCTAATATACTAAACATAATTTATAATTTAAATGAGTTGGAACTATCTGTGTTCACTTCGAAACAAATGTTGTTGAAATAAGTCATATGGCTTATGTATAGAGTGGAGTACTTAGTAAGAACTTAGAGGTTCACAAGTACGTCTATGTACCCTGGCAGTTAATAACAGTAATTAAAAGAAGCCAATAGAGCCCACCGTTTAACCCACAGTAAAAATCCCTAATTTTTGGTCACCACCGGTGATTTTGAGCCCCCGAATGACAGAGCAAGCATTCTACTTTCTCTGCCAACGAGAGTGCCTTATATTTCACATTCTTCATAGTTTTCATAATGAGCTCTGTTACGATCAAAGCATCTTTCTGAAAAATTCCTTCATCAATAATTCTGTGTATGATTAAACCAAAATTTTTCGTTTGTGTTCAGTATGAATACACAGGGGTCACCACCGGGAATATTACCAAGTAAAAATGCTTTGACAATTTTTTATTTCAAAACTCAGTGTATCGTAAAACCATTTCATATTTAAAATACAATATTCGATGCAGTCACTTGTAACGTGGATATTAGCATCGAGTCTGTCCGAGAAGGCTTCACACACTGCACAAGTCCAAAGATTATGGTGGCCATTGTTGTGATGAAATTAAGCTGAAAATGTTTTTGTATAAAAACGTTGTGTTGATTTACTTACCTTTGCGCTATCTTAAATGAAAACGAGTGGTGTGCATCCTGTATCAGTTAGCGTGGCCCAAACCATTACCGATACAAGCGCTTGCTTCCATAGAGCAAACATTTTTTAACCAGAAAGGTCTCCTCCAACATGCAAGTGTTTTAACACTTTTGTACTTGCTAGGCGAGCTGCCCTTTCAGCATGAGTTAAATCTTGCACTTTTTGTGTTTTGCAGTCCTTCAATCCTATTTCATTTTTAATATGCACCTCATGTAGGATACATTGTGTTACATTTGGTCTGATACACAGTCCTTTTGTTTACTGTAAATGGACAAAATGTTTGTGTAACCTCATTAATAAATGCTTGTAAATGTTACAGCAGCGTGAACACTTCGACTGCCGACTCCTATATTTATTGCATCTTAGTGCATGTTGAATTAAATAATCTTGTAATTATTTTGTTATTAGACAACTTTTTAAACCATTTAGATATAACTTTTTCTATTAGAAATAAGCTTTATAGGAAAATCTTTATCGTTAATCCGACCTATATAAAACTTCAGATATATAAATCGGATTTTGCTTCCATAATCGGTTTCATAACCCGTTTATCGTTCTACCTATTTTTGGTCATCATCAATTCTTTCGTTTTTAATACTGTCGGATGTCGGATACCGTTAGCAATAGTTGCTACTAGAGTGAAATCAGGGCGTATCCAATTTCACAACTCAATGTACTGGATGCAAAATATCTTACTAAAACAATGTAGAAAATCTCACTATTTAGTGAGATATGAAATTTATATCTACATTTTGTAGATAGTTTATGGTTTGAGTCTCAGATATTTTTTGACAGCTATATTGGTGAAGCACAGAAGAAACTATTCATCAATTTAAATATAAAGGACGAAAATCAATCCTAAATTCGCAGTGGGCATAAATACGAAAATAATATGTATAATAGAATAATATTTCTTTTATATGACATCTCGGACTAACAGCTTAGTTAAGATCTAAACCCAAAATAAAATGTAGATTGTAGCACACTGTATGATAGTCTATAATCCTACATTGAAGAATATCTAATAATCTAATGATAAATATCTAAAGAACTCGAAAAGAACATCTCTCAAATGGTAGAAGCCATCTTTCGTGCTCATTCCTCAAGGTTCAATTCTCACATCGATGCATTACAACGGGTCTGATCGACACTCTGTACAACATCAGCTTATCCGTATTTGCAAGATCAAGGCGAACCTAAATATTCTCTCCTGGTCTCGATAACCAGAGATCAGATATTTGGTTTTGAACTCGTCGATTTTACAGCGCATCTGCTTGTCGAACACCGGCAATTAATTACAAAAGTTCTCGATTGCCTGTTATCAATTTTGACACAGGTGTACGTATTTCGTTGGTATTCCCAAATATTGAAGCGCATCTCGATTGATCGAGTCATATCCTTGCTTAAAAGTGTACCTAGTGTACATTACGGCATATTGCATAGTACTTGCATTTTTTGTTTAATCTCCGTATCCGGGTACTTAAGCGAGGGTACATTATTATTTTGTCGGTATCCGATTTGGTTGCTTTTGTGGACATTTAAGTTTTTTCAAACTATATGATACTGTAGGATACTGTTTTGGTATTTTATGGGTCTTACATATGTTTTCGTTCGAAATATTTACAAAAAATGGATGCCTCTACCCTTAGGGCACATCGTCTATATATATATATATATATATATATATATATATATATATATACTGTTGTTGCTGATATTCTCAATGTTCATCGCCTTTTAATGTTTGTTCTATTGAATTCTATTCCAGATTACCCGCAAACTGTGTGTATATAAACTTTAGATGAGTTACGAATTGGCAAAAATATTTCATTAAATAAAATACTATAATAGGTGCTATAAAAATCACAAAAAATTCTATCTTGACTATATATAACGTATATTTATATTCTAATATTTACTTTTTCGTTTTCTATTATATACTTGTACACACACACACACTCTATTCTATACTGCTATTATCTATTTGTGTTTATCTTAGAAAATCAAAAAGAATGAAAAGTTATTTGTCAAGAAATGAGCAATATTACAAATAGAAAATGAGGTCTTTCAAATATCGATATAAAAGCCAACTAACACATAACAACAACATCACGAACACAAAAGGGTGAATTTAATGGATTTTGCCCGATTTCATCAATTCGTCTTATATTGATTTCTTCGATATATGTATATATATATATCATATATACCTCATTTACAATACGGTTATATTGCTTGACGATTTGACATTTTTTGTTGTTGTACGTTTTGACTTTTATATGTTAATCGATTATACATTTATTTATTTAATAATGAATTATAAAAATAAAATTGATTTTTTATTATAATCGAATAATAAAAAATTATTAGTTAATCAATGCAAAGTAAAAAAAATGTATATAAATATATAGGGGATGATATCGAGCTTAAAGCTTATAACGATAGCACAATTTAAAGATGCTGTATATCAGATTAACATTTCTTATTATTATCTCGGTTTCTCACACACACACACACACACCTTTTTCGGATGAATTTCGATCTATATACAAATTTTTTTTTGTGGGTTGACCAAATAACTATATATATATGTGTATTCTAATCTGTTTTTATTTTGTCGTACTGGAGGCTTCATTGTTCTTCCACATATACATCCGTTTATATCCAAGAATACACACACACACACTTGTACATACAAAATTTCCTCGTCTTAAAGACAATATTATTAGTTTTATTTTGCCTAAGGCTAAAAGGTTGTGATATTAAAAACCAAGATGATGATGATGATGATGATGATGATAGAGATAATAATATTGATTGTCCTATCCCCAACACATTATAGATACAATGGAAAATAATATTAAAAATTAAGATAAAAAAAAAATCAAATAAAAATGGGAAAATTCTCTGTTCCTTTTTTGGTCGTTGTTGTTGCTGGTGCTTGTGCTTTTTCCTTGTACATGAAAAGGTGTCACGTTCATCAATTTGAAATAAACACACAATTTAAAGAATAGACAATTTTGTTTTTCAATTTTTCTATACACACATTGTCTATTGACAAATAGATTTTCTTCTCGATCTAGTCGAGAATAAAAAAAAATTCGTATTCTTAATGGATTTTTATTGTTATCTATATGGGATACGTATGTATGTATGTATGTTAAAAATTAGGTATTATCGTTGAGCTGATATTATCACGCGCATAAAACGTTTAAATATTTGTTGTTAACACTTTGTGGCCTAATTATACTTGATTGTAATGTTATCGCAAGCTATTTTATTTCTTATCAATATACGTCGTTAGTTTTCTACATCTTCTGTATTCAATTCTTAAGAGATTAACACACTAAACACTTACTTAAAATGTATCATATAAAGAATAGATATGAGTAGGAGTATATCGACATTTTTGTTAAAATTATAAAGGGTTTTCTAATAAGAGGTTTCATTTTGATATTTGTAAAAAAGTTAGTATTCTAAAGAGGCAACCATATCCGTTTCATGAAATTTTCCATGAACTATTCGCACATTTGTGAATTCCATTTACTTTCGGTCGTGTAAAATACACGATGTAATTTACACGGTTTTTTACATGTAAAAAACATGTAAATTTACATAAGGTTATTTTTTACATTCTATATGTAAAAAACGTAAAATATGATTTTATGTAAAACAAAACTGATCTGTTATTAAATCTTATTTTTACTAAAGCGCCATCTGTTAAAAAGTCTTCCTACTAATTTGCGGATAGAATTTTTGAAATAATTAACTGTGTACCAATTTTTTGAATACATACTGAATGTTACAATAATTTTTGATTTAGATTAAAGTTAAAGGTTAATTTTGTTAAAAATTATCTTAACTGGCACGGGTGAAGATGTCTTCCTTTTTTTAGATGTAATTTACATTGTTTTTTTTACATTTACATATACATTGTAAATTTTTTGACATGTATAATATTATAGTTAACAGTGATTCTATCTTGATCGATTTTGGAGCATTGGTATAGACCTTATCTTTCACGTGGCCCCAAAGCAAAAAGTTTAAAGGTGTTTAATCACGCTAGACCTCGGTGGCTAATGAGGAAAAAGGAAAATTCAAAAATCATTCTTGCATTTTCTGAGACCTAAATTTGACAGTTTTGTTTATTAACGTAGCCTCCGAGTTGAAAATGGGCCTCATCACTGAAGGTAAATTTGAAATGAAAATCCGGATTATTTTGATGCATGTGAAGGATACAATCAGCGAAGATAAGATGTTTATCGCGATCGACCGGCTTGAGTTCTTGTGTTGGCTAAAATCCTTAAGACCAAGGTCTTAATGCAAAAGACGGGGTAATAACGTTTGAAGCATGTCTAATTTCAAAGATCGACGAAGAATCGACAAACCTGGGTTTACCTCAACACAACGGATTACAACAGCAATATTCTCAGTTGTTCTTGAGCGATGTACACGTTTTCGATTCTTCACATCACTAACTCCCACCAGTTTCACAATACATTATATGAAACCTCTTATTCGATAACCCTTTATAAAATATTGACTTAACATCCCAAATCGATTGCGAGAGTCTCGCATAATATGTATAGCAAATCTCGACTTATTTTTTTGTCTGTTTTCGTTTGACTTGAATTCATAATCTGTATACTGTACTCGGTATAAAGAACATAAATATCAAACCCTTCTTACAAAGTGGAAAAACTGTTTTTCCTTTTTTTTTTTGCTCTCTATATACTGTCAAGTATTTTTTTTTCTGTCTTTATATACCGAGTGTGATATGAACTCGTGCATTCATTGATACATTAATGGTAATATAGACACATACTCAAGAGATATATAAGGATTGTAAATTTTAGATTTTCCTCGGAACGAAAAACAAAATTAGAAGAAAATAGGAAAATTGTTACGCACTTGTCACTAGCAGTATGAACAATATGATATATTGACATTTTCTATTTACGATTAAGTGGTTGGTTTAGTACTTTAGTCGATGCTGTATATACATGTATATAGATGTATATGTATACCCCATTCGCACACACACACACACACACACACACATACACAACCCAAAAATATTGCAACCACTGAAACAATATATTTTTATTTTATTTTGTTATGATAGATTGAATTTTTATAGTTTGAGAAATTGGATAGGGTTGAATTTTCCATATAAACAATATCCGAATGTGTAAAGGTTTTTAGCAGCCCAAATGTTATTTATATACACTCTCGTATACATGTGTGTAGGAAAATATCTGGGACATGGAAAATTGATGTTAAATTAATTTTATTTAAAAATAAAAATGAAAATATGTGGTTGAATGAATTTCTAAAATATTAATGAAAAATGTAGTGGACGAAAATTGGGCAGAAAAATTGAGGTTATTTCCATTACTTTATTCTTTTCAGTTTTTTTTTTATTTTTTCCAACCTTCCTGACCCTGGGCAAAATTGAGTATTTCTTGCATGAAGTATTGGGTAATTTTTTTTTTTTTTTGAAATTACTTACTACATATGCATTCAGATGTATGTATTACGAAAGGAGGGAAGCTTTAATCAAAATAATGTATTAGTCACATATACATATATGTATGTAGATGGATTAAAATGTTTTGATGTGATTTATATAAATTTTTTTTAACATGATTAATGAATATATCATGTACAAATGTACGAGAGTCAAAATATTACATTAAGTACAGAAATATTTGGGTGTGTCGTTATGTTGCCTAACAGCAATGACTGATAGAATTTTTTTATACTGAAATTTTGAAATAATGTTCTAGATCAATACAATTCCTTTCATCATTAAGATATCTGTGTGGTTAAAATATTGAAATATTTGTGTGCAGATGTTAATTGAACTTTAATCAATTAGTATAGGTTGTGTTTTATACATCGGTGTATTTCAAACTTAATGATGGTGATCGATCTCTCAACCGCACTCTAGCAGAATTTGGATATCTTAGTGCAATATTAAAACTTAACAAGCAAACTGTAAGGAATAACTACAGAATGTTGAAAAACCATCTGAAAGCCAGTGATTGAAATACAGGTAGCTGACATTGAGCTACAAATGATCAATAACAACATAGAGATCCATAAAAGCACTCGGCCATTTTATATTACTTACCAAACTCTATCAAAACCTGACCCTCTCAAAATTGTTTGAATAAATGCTACTTAAAAAACTTAAGCCAATTCTCCTGCAGAGGAAAACTATTCCAGACCATTAATTCTAATATAAAATAGAACCGAGAAAAAGTTCAATGAGTCAGGAACTCAAATCACGCATTAATTGATAAATCACAAGCTTGTAATAAAATATGACATACAGTGCTTATACATAAAATATGATCAACATTTTTAACAAATTTCTGAGAGTAATCCTATAATGAGTGCTTACATATGAGATAAAACACAATGAAACACATTTTTAATTTAAACTCTTAGGCTATAAAGATCCTGTTACCGCCCAGGTGGCGCAGTGGTTAAAGCTGCGGCAGTTGGAGCGGGAGGTACCGGGTTTGAATCCCGATAGGGGCGGGATGGTAAAGGGATTTTTCACCATACGATTACGATCGATGATGTGAATGAACACATCTATGACCCCCTGTTGGAGTGCAGAATTCATACTGCTAGGACGTACCAAATTCTGCTAGGACGTACGGCTATAGGTCACTGACGGACCTATAGCCGTACGTCCTCGATTTGGCTGTAATGGCGTAAGGTAAGGACGTAAATAAGCGAACAGCGAAAGGAAGTGCCTCGAGCCCCAAAACAGATTGTAGAGATAAAAACAAACAAACAAGATCCTGTCCGGTTGTACAAAATGTTCTTACCCTGCTATACAATACTTAAATCTATCTGGACTTGAGTACGATATTCAACTGTGAGGAGTGCTTGTGAACAATGGTAAATGCTCCTTAGTGTATGAAATGTATACTAAAATCAAGATTTTTGCAATGTTGTGTATGGTTGGAGCCCTCAAAACGCATAACTCTAGTATAATTTATCGCTAACTACCAATCTCGTACTCGTTACACGTTAGAATCAACAAATCATTTTCCAGGTGAGCTTTTGCATCAGTAAGGCTATATATTTATAGATGGCTATGTAAGCACCATAGAATGTAGACTTTAAAAAAATATTTGAGAAGGATCACCAAGTTGGTATTATCAATACCTCTGATGACAGCCATAGGTTACGCCACTCAGGAGTGAAATTTCGGAATCGATTTTGTTTTGTTTTAGTTTTGACAACTGAATACAATTCATCTTGTAATTTTCTATTCTTAATTTAGTCACAAGTAAATGCGAAGAATTTATAAGTTATTTATTGAACTAGTCTTTGCACTGGTGTCCTCAATCCTCAATCAACTGGTTTCGTTTTCTGCAATCGTCTTACTGCAGGTGAAGTGTCCAACATACCACGAAGTTCGTTGTTTACGTGTTGATAAATACGTTGGCCATGAATTACTGCACGTTTTTTTATTTCTTCTTGAACCGTCTGGATATTAAGAACCCAATGGAGGTCATTATTCCTAATGTATCACTAAACGTAAACTGTATCTTGTGGCATTTGATTCTGTTTTGTTTCGTAGCAAAATTTTGTGGTATTTTGGTGTTGGTTTTCTTTGTGCAGCCTTAGAGCTGTATTCCGTAAGTCCATACAGGCCTTACTACCTGCTGATATTTCAGCAATTTATTTTCCGTTGACAATTCCAAATTTTTCCCGAGCAGCCAATATATTTTTCGATATTTAGTTCATCTTTTGCTTTCTAATGTGCTCTTTTCATCTGAGCCTGGTATCTACGGTTATTCCTATAGATATTAAGCGTTATTTGCAGACTGTTTATGATTAGTGGTTGGTAACTGACTTTTAATTTATTATAATTCACATGCGTGGATTTCGATTCACTGAGTCCGATACGCCACATTTTTGTCCATTTTATGATTCTGTAACATGCTTCTTAAAGTTTCATTGGCGATCCTTCGATAGTGTCTGTTACTCAGAGAACTACAGTATCACCTACAACTGTTGCAACGGCAACTCCGTTAAATTATCATATAATGTTCTTTTGGTAAATCTCTATCTAATTTAAAGTGTAAACTTCTGAGCCACACCTAATCGAAAGGCCTGCGCCACATCTTAGAAGATACTAGATCAAGCCGTTTTCCTCTCAAATGTACTCTCAATGACATCTGTAAGCATATGAACCTGCTCTATAGTTGATTGTTTCTCTTCGAAACCACATTGATATTCTGGGATAAGGTTTCTTTGTTATTTTCAATCTTTTGAGCAACAGCCTCTCAAACAATTCCGCTAGTGTTGGTAAAAGTAAAATTCATTCGATTTTTTGCATTAATACATATTTTTTCTGAGGATCGCATTGGCTATATGCAATAATTTACGGGTGCCTTTTGCCCTGTAATCAGATCTGAACCAGGAGCTTTCTTTGTTTTTATGTTCTTAATTTCAGATTTTATAGTTTTTTCAACGTTACAGCCCTGATATCTTCGAAGTCAGATGTTTTGAGTGTATCAGCAGTGTTTTTGTAACTGGTCTGCCGACCTAGAGGTTCAATTTTTTTCGTTTAGTAAACAAGTCCGCATTGTCTTACGCACTTCTAGTCCATTTCCCTTCGATTGTTTTGATTAAGTCGGTAGCTTTAGTTGGAAAGAATTAAAGGTAACTTAGAACAAAGGCATTTGCCAATTGTCTAATTTTTCACTGCTTTTATGAGTTTGATGCATAAGTTAAAGGTGGGTGCATCTTGCACCGCACACATAGTCCGCCATTTCTTTTCATCATTGTATGACATCAAGCAGCCTGTCAAGTTTCTCTTCTATTTCATTTACACTTTTGACTGGCACTTGAAGTTCCGTTCTTTCCTCTATACAAATTGCTAAAATTATTCCCAATTTATTTTGTTGTTTGTGAACTGAGGGGAATTTATTTTTAGTATTACATTTTCACTAACCGCCATTGTAACTGGAGAATGATCAGATATTAGACTTTCATCATTTTATAAAAAGATGTAGCGTTCCGATATTCCTTTGATGTAGAAATCTATAAGGTCTGGAATTTTGTTAGAAACTGAACGCCGATAGTGAAGTTACACTTCCTAATTTCTGGAACAAGTAAATGAAGTCCCTTTACTTCCGGTAACACCGTGGAGGTTATGACGTAACATTGATCATCACTTTATAGCTTAAACGAATACATCCTGAATCCATACGAACATTACATTATACAGTGAATTGTGTAAAATCGTCCAATTTGAACTCATATATACATGTCAGGTGATGCATCACACCACACCAAATCAAAGATAAAAATTTACTTCCGATTAAATAAAACCAAAACTAAAAAAAAAAATCAATTTTATTTAATACCACATCCACGGATATGACAATGCCAGAAGGTATATGTAGCACCATGATGCTTAATAAAATCATTGGATTAATAATAATAATAATATTAAATGAAACCGCGCACACCATTATTATATTACGAATGCATTTAATTGAGTTTTTGTTTAAATATGTAATAAACGTGGATACATACGAGCCTGTACCATATATATATATATAGATAAAATTGGAAAAATTCTGAAAATCCATTTAAAATTAGTTTTAGTGGAAACAAACAGCCGTTGGTGTAGAATATTTTCATTTTTGAGATAGGGGTGGGTTCGGGGCGTCGACAATTGCACAATGGCAATCGAAGGCTTATTCCAAATTAGAACGATAGACAAATATTTTTTTTTATACATAAGGATCATGTATTTATGTAAATATTAACAAAAATTTTGACTTAAATTGGATTTATGTTTCTTATGAAATCTTTAAGTATAAATCTACCCATGTGTATGTACAAATTTTTTATTTCCTTTGCCTGCGTTTGCTTTCTTTTAAATCTCATCTCGAGATAAGACAACAAAAACAGAAATTAAGAATAAGTATATATATGTATGTATGTGCCTTTGAGTTATTATTATTATATCCACCATAAGATCTGTCTGTCTGATTTCAACAAAATACAAATTATGCTTTTTGTTTTGGGAACTTGTTCTGAATCATTTTGGTCTTAAATTTAATTTTTTAATATATAAAATCCAAAAACATGTTACAAAATGCCGATACGGCGCAGTATGAGGCTGATTGTCGTCTATAGGGTTAAATACAATATATATAATCTAAATATGGCATTATATATATTGTTAATTTGTATAAGACTATAATATGGTCTTATCTTGCATTTATATATACAAGTACATTTTATTTTGCCAATAGTCGCGACCAGTTATTACCATTTTTGTGACTCAACGAATGTATTATTCAATATCTAATTAAAACAGTAGAAATCACATTTCTTTGTGTGTACACGTATATATATATTGTTAAGATGGTCAATAGTTCAGCAGAAGAATCAATTAATCTTGCTGTTCGTTTCTTCATGCAAAACTAATCACGAAAAGTGGATGGAATGAAAAACGAGTTATTTATTTTAATCAATGTGTAAAATATACCCTTCCCCGCTCCTCTCTCATACACATAATTCTATTTAAATAGAACTATATATAAATATATATATATATATATATATATATATATATATATATATATATATATATATATATATATATATATATATACATATATATATTTATATATATATATATATATATATATATATATATATATATATATATATATATATATATATATATATATATATATATATATATATATATATATTTGACAGATGTGAATTTGTTTGGTTCTTTCTGATAGCCAACATTATGGACGATGTCCCCCGAATACAAGTTTGTTGCCACAGTAAACGACAAAAACAATTAAACATGGTGGCGGTTCTATTATGGTATATGGCGCGGGTTCTCCTGGTTTGGTACAGGTCCAATTTATTTGATAAAGGATTGCATGGCAGCGGATGTTTACGTTCAAATATTGCACGACGTGTTACTGAAGTGTGTTAAAGAGACAATGCCGCATGGCTGCACTTTTCAGCAAGATAATGACCTCTTATATACCTCGAGAAAAGCAAACGCTTGTTTTAGCGATAACAAAACTGTGCTGGACTGTCTACCGATCTCAATTCAATAGAGAATTTGAGGAATGAACTCGAATTAGTCATAAGCCGCAAAAATGCAGCAATAAACAGGAATTGTTTAATGCTCTTAAAGCGGAACGGGAAAAGAAACCGTTTGTTGAATGCTCAGTGGATTGTAGAGCTCAGAACCGCAGATGCCTCAAAGTTCTTAAACGAAAAGTTTACAAACCCAATATTACAAACCCAATATTACAAAAGTGAATATATATATATATATATATATATATATATATATATATATATATTGTTTTCCCTGTATCTCTACTTTAGGAGCAGTTTTGGGGTCACTGGTTTTATTTCAGCCCATGATTTTCCAATGTGTTTGGCTTTCGCAATTATCGTCCGCTTCCACGTTACAGGTGGTTTTTCTACTTTTCTCTTTCCTTGTGGGTTCCATTCCAGTGCCATTCGAGTTATATCGTCTTGTGATTTGCGTTCGTATATTAGTCTCTGTGCTCTCTTGATATGTTTGCCTATGTAGCTCGGTATTGGATATTTTGTTAGGCCAGAAGCACCTTAGTATTTGTCTGAGGCATTTGTTGACGTATACTTGTATCTTGTTTGTGATCTGCCGAGTTTTTCTCTATGTTTCGCAGCCGTATAGAAGAAGTGTTTTCTCGCATGAGTTGAACATCCATATTTTGGTGTTTCGAGAGAGTACAGAAGTGTTCCAGACTTTGTGTAGTATGATGAAGGTTGTTCTGGCTTTATTAATTCGCTTGGTGGTATCTTCTTGATATCCTTTCTCTTGGTGATATCGCCTCTCGATACATTTCTTGTATGAGTTGGATTATTATGATTGAGATGCCCATATCACAAAGTGTCTTCCATATTGTGTTCCTGTGTATGGTGTCGACGGTGCGTTCGAAATCCACGAAGAGAAGGTATAGTGATGAGTTCCATTCATTTGATTGCTCTATGATGATGCGAACTGTATTTATATGGTCAGTGCAACTTTGCCGTGGTCTTAATCCAGCTTGTTCGTTTGTAAGTTTCGTGTTTATTGCAGGCGATATTCTATATTCTACCTTGAATATTGTGTTAAGAAGCGATATACCTCGCCAATCTTTACATTCCCGTAGGTCACCTTTCTTAGGAATCATTATGGTCATGCCATCCATATTTCGGTTATATAGGAGAGGCGTTATGGTTTTCATTGTTGTGGATATATATATATATATATATATATATATATATATATATATATATATATATATATATATACATATATATATATATATATATATATATATATATATATATATATATATATATATAAATACAAATATATATATATATATATATATATATATATATATATATATATATATACATATATATATATACATATATATATATATATATATATATATATATATATATATATATATATATATATATATATATATATATATATTTAGAATTATATATATATATAGTCTGTCAAAAGTTGAAAGAAACCATTTAATTTAAATTTAATTGTGATGATAGCTATAAACCACTTCAAACGCGAGAACCCCATCCTAAATACAATAAACCTTTTCTATATGAATCGTATGAGTCGAAATAATGTTACAACTCCCTAACACACACAATGTATAATGTTTATCTAATTTGTCATTTCCTCTTTCAAATCATTAAGAAAAACTATAAGTTTTCTATAAATAAACTATCACACATAAATAATAATTGAAACTTAAACCGAATAAATAAACAACCAGAAAAAAAATAAATAAAAAAACTATAAAACGACGAGTGATAATCATCTTAAAGAAGGTTTGACATAATTTGATCATAATTTTACTTTTATTTTTGTATTTCGGTTGTCTACATAAAATCTGTAAGAATAACATTTGGGAACAAAAACCAAATAGAATTTTCCAAGACACAAAAATAAAATAGACGAGATGCTGTGTTTTTTGTCGCAACTTTTTCTCGTACTCTTGGTTTTGTTATTTTGAGCGACACAACACAAACCAAAAAATGTCATAATATTATATAAAAGTTTCAAGTGGATTTTCTTATGATTAAGGCAATTGTTGAAATTTCGAGGGCGTGCATAATATATATTTGGTCGCTATTTTTTTTTTAACGAGAGATGTGGTTTGACATCGTCAAAATACTGACCTGCGATCAACGTTACAAGTGGAAATACTTATGTATATACTGTTTGTGTTCAGAAAATATAATCTTAATTTAAATGCACTTCAAAATTAAAGATTCTGATTAAATCACAAATTCCGAACCGAATACAATAAAAAAAAAACTCCATAAAAAGATCGTCTCAGCGCAATTCACTTCTTGCAGTAAGTTAAACAAAACAAAACAAAAATCCTAAATAAGAATCTGTCTAGTGTATATATACAGAACAATGCAGTTCTTTGTTTTAACATCTCGATTTTTGTCAAGATCACAAAATAAGAAATTCGATACAGAATAGGAATTCGTCATATATGCTGGTGAACGAATAATGCATAATATAAACTGTCGATCGTGTCGCATCGCACATTACTCTTTATATATATAGTTACATTTGATATGCAACGATTGCGATCGATTGTGCATTTGAAACAAAAAAATAAATAAATATACATTTCCCTAGATGGACTACTTAATGACCGGCCATCGTTTTTCACCATACCACCCGTTATGGAATCAAAAACGAAACTTTCGGAATTTTATTCATTCAATATATAATATATAACCACAAATAACTACTACAGATAGCCAAACTATATGGAGAAATCATGTATATAGACTGAAATCAGGGGAATTAATTGTACCCTGGAAGAAAAGGCTATATTTGAGTTTTATTGTCTCTTTCATTCCTTTAGCATGGATATTACGATAAATAAATGTTTGTATATAAATTCTGTATAAAATATGAGGAACTCATTTACAGTCCTGAATGAAACTAATCGCAGTGGCATGAAACATTTATTTGATTTCATGTATGTATTTGAACTTAGTTTTATAGATTTGATTGAATTTTATTTATCGTAATATCAATGGTAAAGGAATGAAAGAGAAAATAAAACTCAAATATAGCCTTTTCTTCCAGGGTACAATTAATTCCCCTGATTTCAGTCTATATACATGATTTCTCCATATAGTTTGGCTATCTGTAGTAGTTATTTGTGATATAACAACAAAACAGTTTACTAATTTATCAAAATGCTAAAATTTATTTCCATTTCAATTCTCTAACTCACACACAACGTACAGTAGAAGCACAACAACAGCAAACAATTGGTTGGAAAAATTGGAAAATTGTATTTTATTACATTTGGGATTGTAACACTCATATAATTTTCATAACTATAAACTTATATATATATATATATATATATATATATATATATATATATATATATATATATATATATATATATATATATATATATATATATATATATATATATATCCTGTGCTATGCTCTTTTTATGATTACATAATCATTTTTTTGTTTTTTGATTTTTTATGTTTTCTAATAAATTATTAATCGACTGACTTAAGTGCGAGTGTATTGTTGTTCTTATATATGTATATTATATATGTACATATTATGTATTATAAACACAAAAGGCAAATAAGTTGAATGAAAGCACAAAAAAAGGGATACTCGCTCGATATACATATACATATAATGGTTGTGTGAGCTGTGAGCCACCCTTTTTTGTGTTGTCGCGCAGGCATACAAAACGTGAATGGCCCACAATATGGTTCACCCGCCCATCAACACTCCGAACGTATATTTTTTCTTTGTGTGCCGTTCCGATCTCCTTCTCGTTGCGAACAACATAAAAACCTCATTAAGCTCCAAACAAATAAAAAAAAAAAAGTAAATAAATAATTTAAACTTTATTACTTTCCGGTTTTTTTTGTTTCAAACCATTTTCCAAACAATTTTCATATCAACAGCGAAAAATAAAAATTAAAAAACGAAATGAAAATTCCTTATAAGTTATAATATATATGCGAAGTACACACATACAATTTTAACAAAACTCAAAAAAAAAAAAAAATTACTGATTAAATATTATTTTTATGAGCCCTAGCGAGGAAAAAAGGAAAACACACGGAATTTTTTTTTAAACTAAAAGAAAAACAAAAGAAAAATGGAAAAAGATTTTTATCGATTTTTCGTGTTTTTGTTTCGGTGTTTTGTTTTTGTGTTCTTAAGCAGCAGCGAAATATATTATAAACATTACGATAATAATTGCGATTTATTGCTTTGAATATGTCAAGGACACGACAGTTAATAGTTTGGCGCGTTCATTGTTTGGCGTAATGTTTTCCTTGTTTTCCATTTAATTTACAAAATGGTTGCAAAAAATTACGATAAAATTTTTCACTCGTCATATACTCGTATGTACATTTCATGGTGTCGTTTATAATTGTGAGCATATAAAATGTTATTGTTTGTCTCAATCTAACAATTGGTGTCGGGTAATGGGAAAGCTATAAACAGTTTTTATTGAGATTGATAAAAACTTGTGTGAATTTTATCAAATCAACACTGCTGAGAAACTAAAATAGCATGCAGTACTATTCAAATCAAAGCAATCGTAGCAAAATCCAATGTTTCAGTAAAAACAATTGGCGTGCTGTAATATTCAGTATAATAACACGTTGACTGATACACAGTTCACTTGAATAGGAACGACGGATATTTTGAAATATTTCGAAATTGATCCAACTTTTTTAATATTTCTTTTACAGAATTATAAGCAGTAAATATTAAAATAAAAACAAATTTATTTTTTCATGATTAATTTTGCTTTCTTGTTTTTTTCTAAAATAATGGTAAATTTGATATTGAGATCAGGAGAATACGGAGGCAACGGCAAAAGCTCTACATTTTCCTGCGATATCCATGATTTGATTATGTTAGCTGTATAGATAGGGGCATGATGCCGATATATCCATGGCAATGGCCCAAAAGTATAATTGAAGCGGGGAAATGCTTTTTCGAGGATGCCCTTGTAAGTTGCTGCCGTCATTTTTCCGGTTGCTAAAAACTTTTCCTCTTTTCGAAGGTCGTGAAAGTAATAATTAAATCTATCGGGCCATCGAGGTTAAATTTCTTCTCATCAGAAAAAACGACACTTTTCCATTTTTCAGCCTATGCCATATGCTGCCTCGAGAAATCTAACCTTTTCTGTTTCCTCTCCTGATTTAGAGGTGGTTTCTTTTGGAGCTTTATTCGAATAAGGTGATCTGCTTTTTTAATCACTCTCCATACTGTTATTCGGCTGGCCTCCACACCAACTCTAGCTTTAATTTTTGTACAAGATAGTGCGCTATTGGATGCTGCCCTTAGTATGGCCCGCTTGTCGGCTGCAGATGTAGCCTCAACAGTTCGGCCTTTATTGTTTAAGCCATATTCTCTTGGATTTTTTGTAAAATTGAACAGTCTTACTTCTCCCTATTTTATCTGCAATTGCTTGTAGAGAATAATTTTCGCTGTGTAGTACGTGAATTTGGGCTATTTCTTTCTTACTAAGTTTGTTTCCTCGACCCATATTTAAATTTTTACTATGTTAAATTGGTAACTTTTTTAAAAAAATTAATTTATTTTAAGTTTAACTTGCTTACACTTCAAATTGATTGATAATATGGTCGTTTCTATTCAAGTGAAACAAACAAAAATCACACTTTTTAAGAAAAAACAAAATAAAATAAAATTCTTCTGGCCTACAAATTTATTTTTATTTAAAAATTTTGTAATTTTAAGCAAGTGCTGATCCTGTAAAAAAAAATATTGAAAAAGTTAGATCGATTTCGAAATATTCCAAAAGATCCGTCGTTCCTATTCAAGTGAACTGCAGTGTATTTTCCACCAGTCACTTATTACACGTTGACCTGAAGATATCTTTATCAGTTTCATTCGTTGTTTCCTCCAATCGATTTATCGCGCTAACTTCACTACGAAATAAGGCAAGTCCGAGATGTAAATGTTAGTCAATGAACAGTTAGAAAACGCTTGAAGAAAAGCAACCTCATTTCATGACGGCACGCTTAAGGGCCAAATTAGACAGCACATCACAGTAAAAAGAGAATCCATGGTATAGTAATAGGAGTTTAAACAGTTCATTTGGCGTCCAGGAAACCGACTTAACAGTTTTTTGTTCTGAAATAATATCATACGACGGTAGTTTGTCCACGGCGTGGTCTTGCATACCGCTCGATGGAAAATATATCTTGTTTTAATACCTGATGGAGGCCATAGAGGAGGTCGGACTCGAGACGATAAAGTGACCAGCCCTCAGTCCAGACATGAATCCAATTGAACAATTATGGGACAAACAAAAGTGGAGGGTTTAAGTCAGAAATTCGGTGCCATCTACCAATATCAGTTACATCAAAATGGCGCTGGAGGTGGTGCGATCTTCCAAGTTGTTGTTAAAACCTTAATCAATGGGGAACCTCAATTAACTTGGTCGGGAGTGTTCAGAATCTCAATTATCTAAAAAGTTTGCTCATCTCAGAAATGTTTGTAATCGCCTATCATGCGAACTTACTCGAGTGCGGATGTATACAATCCGTTTCGATCTAATTTTAGTATATACTTGGCTATGACAGTTATTGTTGACACAATTAGGATGCATTTCAGTGTGCAAATGTCTTTATACAAAACTCTAACAATTCAAATCGTTCTTCAAGGTTGTTTCCGAAGGGGAAACCTTCAAATTTGATATGTCGTCCTGACAATATGATCTGAAATCATTCGATAATCATCGCAAAGTTATCATTCTCTATATCATTTAAACGGATTGCTACACGCACTCATCTTAACAAAGTTGTCTTTGGAAAATAATTACTTATCTGGTACTCAACAACGAACTGATATCAACAGGTGGAGTGCGAGTTCTAATCTATATACACATATAACGTAATGTTTAATTGTTTCTTCGAAAGTATTACTCACTTTTCTCGTACATTAACGTTTCTTAACAGCAAACATTGATTGTAAATAAAATCACCAGACAAGGTTTCTCCACTACTCAGGACTAAATCACACTGCGAATGGTCTTGATAAAAATGTAAAAGCGTTTTTTAGACGGCTCAACTGTGAGTCACCGCAGATCAAATTGGTCAATTATTTGTGAGTAAAATTGTTCAGTAGGTAAAGCTGTTATAGCCCTAGAGGTATACCGGGCTAGAAAACCAATATGGGTGGTATGTAAAAGGAATTTTTAACCATCTGTTTGCGACCGGTAGTTTAATTGAACACATTTATGAACTTCTGTTGGAGAGAGTGCGATCCATCACTTTACAGCCACCATTGAGCTCACAGTGAAAACCTGATTCTATCACAAGTCGCATTAGCGATTCGCAGTCTTGAAAAATTTCATCAGTATGGACACCATGGTATAGTTTCATTTCCATCAAAGTCCATAGAAGATGGGTTGAAGATTTATACCTGCGAGCTTTATAGAAATGATCAGTCGGTGTAGTTGATTATTGAAATAAATGTGAAGATATAAAGCAAACTTGGTTAAATTTTAGTTTGGTAAACCAATAGAATTTGCTTTACGGCAGGTTATAAAAATCGTCCCGGAAAGAATAAAAATGCAGCAAAGTATTTGTCTATAAATTTTTCAGATCAAATTAAACAGCCATAGCTTCCCCAAATTCAATTTCAGCGTATACTCCTCGGCATAAGTCTATTTTGGATTGCTATCTCCCAGTGCATTAGGCAATTATATATTTTGTATGCAACGAGTATTATAAGAATTTTGTTTATCTAATGCAGCAAGACGTATGGCATTCGAATTTGTAAACTGGATTAATAATCAAGCTTCTTCGAAAGGTTGTACCTATATAGGAATACTCGATTCACCTAAACTATATAACTGAATGTAAAATATATAGTAATGATATTCTCCTTGACAGGTGTTCTTGGTAGGAACTTGAAATAACTATTGACATGTTAATGGTATAGAGCGGAGCTCGATAGTTATAGAGAATATCCTGATACCAATACTTTCACTATAGTGATAAATTACTCAGAATCCACTTTATGCTTAAATGTGACAACCTTTGATGGTTGCTATTGACTGTATTGGTGCTACAACTTCTATCCCGATTTACTCTTAAGTTCGAATTTCACTTAACAATCTCTATTTAATTATAAAAAACCAATCTAGTCTAATTTGATTACCGTAGACCCGAAAGATGAAACTAAAAACTTCGTTAAAGTTGGGAATTTTATCACCAGGTTTACCATTTATGTGTAACATATTGAGTAATAAAAATTTAGTCTATCGAATAGATATATTGGTATATATGGACGTATAATATAATGTCATACCGAACCATATTCATAAAATAATAAAATCTTAGGTTATAGTCATCCTGGTACAACTTATGCAAACACATCATATAAGTATACACATAAAACATATTCATGAATATATAAATCTACAAAATCATGAGTGTAGCACAAAATATATTCATACGATGAAATCTTATCAGACCGAATAGGTCATCGTATGAATTCATTATGTATATTGCAAAAACCTTATGGATGGAACATCTATACATGTATGTATGTAGTATATGATCCAGACACTCATAACCATCTAAATCAATATGTTGCTATGTATATATGCTCGTATGTTATTCGAACACCCAAAAAATTGTTTTTGTTGTTCCCTCGTATATACTCTTACATAATATACGAGTACACATCATATGAACATAAATAACACCATCTCAAGATATGCTATATAATAAAAATAGAAATCAAGACATTAAATTATTCTTATTATTATTTTGTTGTATTTTTTTTTTATTATACTTTTTGGACACAAAACAGATTGCCTTATTGCCTCTCCAAGTAAAATAAAATATATTAGAAAATAATGTTTGACCAAATTTTTCCGAAATGTACAAGATGAATGTTGAGCATTAAACAACAGATTCTTGATGGGATATATATATAGAATGGGAATAAAATTGTTGTTTGGATCACCGCACTCAAGCAATCATCATCGTTTTATTCCCATTTATACGTTACGGAATTTCTCTCCCGTCAAGGCGACCGCGACTGTATGTGTACATATGCCCTATAGATTATTATGTGTAAATAAATATGAATAGAATAATTTATATATATTTTTATTTAAAATTCATAAATATTCCGATCACAAACAAAAAAAGCCAAAACAGCAGTGCTTTTTCAATGTCCAGTCCATCTTGTTTTACATATGTAAAAATTGTCGACAGAGGGAAAACGCAAACAATACACAAAAATGGAATGCTTTTTTTTTTGCTGGAAAAGCTTTTTATTCGAATATTTATTTTTAATTTATTGAAAATATATATTTATCTGTACAAAGCTTATATACGACTCCCCGTGTATATATACACACACACACACACATTCATTCCTATTATATACATACACAAAACTACTGTACACCGTATGTGATGCATAGGTAGTGTGTTGTTAATAACCCTTTAATTTTGTCAATTGTTTTTGTTGTTCTAATGTTAGTCGTCCCCCGACTCACTCTCCTGAAACTGTTCCATAAAATGTGTTAACCACTTCAAACGAGCTTTTATGTGTGTGTATATGTATTGAAATACTAATGTATGTATGAGATCAAATATTTGTTTATATATAGCAACAACCACTATACTTGGTAAAATGGCTACAAAATGAGCAACGTATAAATATTTTTTTTTTAGAAAAGTATTTGCATATTCACATGATACTTTTTGTTATTATTGATTTAAGTTAAAGAAGGCAACAACCTCTTGTACACACATATTTGTATGAAGGGGTGTGTGTGTACATAGAGTAAGGTGGTTAAAGCTTTCATTTCTATGATTGAATATTCATGCTTTTTTTATAGGACGATTATTTATTTATCACTTTTTGAGTTTTATTATATTTTTTTGTTGGTTTTTACGCAAGGGTGATTTGGGATTAAACCCATTCCGTCCCTTTGTATCCATTCTATAGTACCTATAAACAAGGATATAGATATCTATAGGATTTACATATATAATTTTTTTTTCGTCTCTCAACAAAATAAGGTAGATATATAGCTTGTTGCTTTTCTAAAGATTAAGATGTACATACACATACACATATATATCTATAAAAAAGATGGGTCAAGTTGATTGTGAGTTTGGTGTGTGGTGGTTTGAATACATGGGGATGTTATTTTCCTTCTATATCATTACAATGCAATAAAAAATTTATCCAATTTTTGTATGTGCTGAATTATTTTCTTTTCTCGATACTCGAGCATGGATTCGTGTTAAAATGGAATAAGTTGTAAAAAATTGAAATTTAATAGATTTTATTTGATTGAAATAGTAATTTAGTATATAGACGAGAGAATAGAATAGAATACAAAAAAAAATTTGTTGTAGACATAAATAACAAATTGGGTCAAGATAATAAAAATTATTTTAGTGGAAATTTTTGTACGAAATTAGTTATAAGAAAATTCTACCTGCTATTCTACATCCTATGTTGAGTTATTTTTTTTTCTTGTACGTGGATTAAGCACAGTAAAATTATGTGATTGTGTATTTTATTCACGATGTATAATGAAAGACGCAAACGATTGGGAAATTTTTGGGCAATCAACCATTGAGCTATGCGATTTGGTATACCCAAATCTCAGTTCAATATTTCTCTTAATATTATACTTAATGCAATTTCTCAAGATCCAATTAAATATTAGTTCATCGTCTGAACTGATTCCAAGACGTCTGATTGAAGGTTCATATTTTATAATGGCACGTGACAATATTGTATGTAATCTCGCATAATCTCTCGTCCTGGATATGAGAGGTCATACAGAGGTCAATTGCACGCATATTGCACCTAAGATCAAATTGAGATTGGAGGAACCGTATTCAATGCTACTATAGTATATTTGAAATTTAACAAATTAAATTGATTGTTGATAGCATTTTGTTCAGATTTGTATCGCGAGCAATTATATACACTCCATAGTAGCTTATAATGTAAATACATCCATGTAATGTTTAAAGGCATTCATCGATCTATAAAAGCTTAGTCGAAACACGTCTCCTTTTCTATTACGAAGTACACCGTGTCTCCTGTCGTTCAACTTCAATCGCGTTAAAAATCCAGATCTCCATTCGTAAAATCTAAATTATGTTCATTTTCAGCCCTATGACTAAAGTCGTCTCACTTTTGATAGGTGACTAAAATATCGAATTCTTGAAGTTGGACTCGTTAGGCTTTAAATCACTTTGAACTGTCAGTTAAATAATTTGTCAATCCTTTAGAAAAATCAACGTTTACTTCGGAAGCTAATATCACTTACAGGTATAACATATACATAATGCCATTACATTGATCGTGAAGGCGTAATAGTTTATGTTTTTCGCAAAAAAATCTCACGCTCCGAAATTAAGGTCTGTTGCAGGTTGATCAATGGATCCAACGGTGTGCAGCGCAAATAGCTGCTGGCCTACATGGTAAATACAATCAATTAAGCTCTTATGATTACAGCCAAATATAGAGGGAGGTGGGCCCGCACATAACTGGTCAAATACCCTCGGACATTATGGCGTCGAAACACATTTTTGGAAAATTATTAAATGGGACTATAACAGCCTATCCTTTCTTCTTGTTGGATCACTATGCCGAGATCTGGTTATGAGGTGAAATTATATATCCTCCTTCGTAGAGCGCTTCTGTCTTTCAAGCGGAAATTACTTCAATTTTAAAAGAAATCCTCACTGCAAAAGAAGATGAATTGCAGAAATCGTCATATCTATAACCTTTTTAACAGCCAGGCTGCTAATATATATATATATATATATATATATATATACATATATATACAGGGTGGCTGAGACCAAATGTTACTAACTTCACTTTGCTGTCATTTGTGCAGTTGTCATTTTTCGCGCGTCAATTTTTTTACAGATTGAAGTTTGGTTAGTTGTTTATATGTGGTCAATAAATAATTGTTCTAAATTAATATATTGATAAAAAAATTGCAATGGAATTCAAACGTAATAGTGTAATTGCACTATATTTGGGTGGAAATTCACAAACAGCAATAGTTCGTCAGCTCCAGCATTTGAATGTGAATAAAATATTTGTGTATCGAACCATAACTCGATACAACGAAACTGGTAGCATCGCTAAACGCAACAGAGGCGGTCCTAAAAAGACAGCAACATCAAAAGAAATGATACGAAAGGTGAAGAAACGAATCCAACGAAATCCTCGTCAAAGTGCCAATCAATTAGCCGCACGTCGACATGTTTCACGATACAGCATTCAAACCATATTGAAAAATGAACTACTCTTCTTAAAGCCCTACAAGATACAAAAAGTTCAAGATCTTACGGAGGCACAAAAAAAAGTTAGGCTTGAAAGAACACGAGCATTGAAGGCCTTGAACGAACGTGAAGAGATTGTCTTTTCTGATGAGAAAATTTTCACCATTCAACAGTATGTGAATAAACAAAATGATCGTGTTTGGTTAGAGCACAAGTTTAACGATAGTTTGGACACAAGAGTTGCAATGCGCAAGCAATCACCAGCTTATGTTATGGTTTGGGCTGCAGTTACTGCAGATGGACGCACTTCTCTGGTTTTCATCGAACATGGAGTCAAGGTAAACCAAGAGATATACCGCCAAATGATCCTAAACGATGCTTTACTACCTTGGGCACGTAAGCACTTTGGTACGAACCGTTGGACATTCCAACAGGACTCGGCACCGTCACACAAAGCTCGAGCGACACAGCAATTTTTACAAAATTGCGTTCCGCGGTTGATTTCATCGAAAGAATGGCCACCATATTCACCAGACTTGAATCCCATGAATTTCTCCATATGGGCCATTTTGGAGAGTAAGGTGTCCACTAAAAAATACGAAAGTGTTGATGCATTGAAGTCAGCTCTTGTTCGAGAATGGAATAAAATTCCGCAAGCCTACGTACGGTCAGCATGCAATGCTTTCTATGGAAGACTGAATCAAATAATCAGAGCCAAAGGAGGTTATATCGAGCAGGAACATGTTTTCATAAAATGTAATATGTTTTCAACATATTCCACGAAATTTCAATAAAAAATAATCAAAATTAAAAAAATTACAGCGTTTTCATTTGGTAACACTTGGTCTCAGCCACCCTGTATATATATATATATATATATATATATATATATATATATATATATATATATATATATATATATATATATATATATATATATATATATATATATATATATATATATATATATATATATATATATATATATATATATATATATATATATATATATATATATATATATATATATATATATATATATATATAAATATATATATATATAATATATATATATATATATATATATATATATATATATATATATATATATATATATATATATATATATACATATATATATATATATATGGTGTTTTTTTAGGAGGTTTGTTTTTCCGATAGATGTCGTTTTATTTTATGACAGTTGTTTTGACAGCTCAAAGTGGCATTTCTACTCAGTATTGTTTGGCAAATCATTATGAATAGGTTAACTCCAGAACAACGTTTTCAAATCGTGGAAATTTATTTTCAAAATCAGTGTTCAATTAAAAATGTTTATAGAGCACTTCGTGAATTTTATGGTGCACATAATCGTCCGTCAGAGACCACCATAAAGAACGTAATTACCAAATTTCGGTCTACATTCACTCTTTTGGATGCCAAGCCACCGACAAGAATGAGAAGAGTTCGTACAGAAGAAAATATTGCTGTCGTTGAGGCCAGTGTCGAAAAAAACGACAATTTATCGATTCGTCGTCGTGCTCAGCAAATTGGACTTTGTCCATCGACTTTATGGAAAAGTTTACGTAAAGATTTGGGTTTGGTGCCATACAAAATTCAATTGGTGCAAGAATTAAAGCCACACGACCATCGTTTGCGCCGTGAATTCAGTGATTGGTCGTTAAATCAATTTAACGAAGATCCATTTTTTACCGTAAAATTCTTTTCAGTGATGAGGCGCATTTTTGGTTAAATGGATACGTCAACAAACAAAATTGTCGCATTTGGAGCAAAGATAATCCACACGCCGTTCAAGAATTACCAATGCATCCTGATAAATGTACTGTTTGGTGCGGTCTATGGGCTGGTGGGATCATCGGTCCATATTTCTATAAAAATGAGGAAGGACGACGCGTTACCGTGAATGGAAATCGATACAGAACCATATTAAATGAGTTTTTGTTGTCAAATCTTGAAGATATGGATATGGATGAAATGTGGTTTCAACAAGATGGTGCCACTTGCCATACAGCACGTGAAACAATCGACTTATTGAAAGAAACTTTCAACGACAACATTATTTCGAGAAATGGTCCGGTGAATTGGCCTCCGCGTTCGTGCGATTTGACGCCACTCGATTACTTTTTGTGGGGATACGTGAAGTCATTGGTTTATGTGGATAAACCTCAATCGATTGACGCTTTGGAAACCAATATTCAACGTGTCATTGCTGACATACGCCCTCAAATGCTTGAAAAAGTGCTGGAAAATTGGACCTCCAGAATGACATTTGTGAAAAATAGTCGTGGTAGCCATATGCCAGAAATTGTGTTTAAATGTTAAATGCCAAAAAATTATCTACCAAATAAAAAAAAATTTTGGTCATTTCATAATTTTATATGTGTTTTATTCAAAAAAAAAATCGGCAACCTCTTAAAAAAACACCCTTTACATATGTATATATTTGGGTTGGAAACTAAGTAATTGCGGGTTTTGTTTAGAAAATGAAAGGCAATTTTTTTCATGGAACCAACTAACTTTATTCTGTAATGTATCGCTCATTTTGATCAATGACCTTTCGCCATCTTTCAGGCAGCATCATACTCAAATGTTTATAATGATGAATCAGGTACGATTTGACATTATCTTCATTATTGAAATTTTTACCATTCAAGTTTTACCATTCGAGTTTTGTAAAGATCGAAACAAAAAGTAATCAGATGGTGCAAGGTCAGGACTATATGGTAGATGTGGCAAAGATCCCAACTAAACTCCAATAATTTTTGCCGAGTGACCAAAGATGTGTGTGGCCTTGCAATGTCATGATGGAATACAACACCTCTTCGATTTGTTAATTCGAGCCGCTTTTCTTCAACTGTATTGTTTAATTTCGAGCTTTGTCCAATGTAGAGATCAGAATTGATCGTTCGGTTGGGTGGTAAGAGTTCAATGTAGACAATTCCTTTCTAATCCCACCAAACTGATCACAAAACCTTCTTTTGATGAATTTCAGCATTTGATGTTGTTTGAGTTGGTTCACCTGGCCTACCTTACGATGGATCATTTTCATTACGTTTCTTTAGCAAGTCGCAGCTGTTAATGCGTTGCGTTAGATGCGTTTACTTCAGTTCGTGAGGAACCCATGTATCGAGTTTTTGAACATAGGCAAGTTGTTTTAAGTGATTTTCAATGCATGTATGTAATACATGAAGCTTCTCTGCAATCTCACATCTTGTACTGTGGCAATCCGAATCGATTATTACTTTGATTAGGTTGTCATCAACTTTAACTGGACGTCCAGAGCGTTTTTCATTTTTGAGTGGAAAATCACTAGAATGAAATTTTGTAAACCAATTTTAATACTGCCGTTCTTTTACGGCTTCGTCACCATAAACAGCACATAACTTTTTGTGAGCTTGCGATGCGTTTTTCCCTTTGCGTAAATAAACAAGCAAAATATGACAAACATGTTCCTTTTGTTTTTTCATTTTTCAACGAACGCCAAACGAAAACTACGGAACCGATCAAAAAACTTATTTTACTGATTGACAGCAGCTGAATTGCCAACTGTCAAATAACAAAATGTGTTTTACATTTGTACTATGTCTGCAAACCTAAAATTCAACTAAGGCCATCTATGAGTGAAATCCGCAATTAGTTGCCAACCCAAAAGTAAAAGTCGTAATAAGGTTTTCGTAGGTGAAGCTGCGAAAGGATCATTAAAGAACATGATATATATATATATATATATATATATATATATATATATATATATATATATATATATATATATATATATATATATATATATATATATATATATATATATATATATTTAGCAAATTTAAAACAAATAGCTTCGGTCTGGAAGCTAAATATATATAAAATTATTATCTCCATGAAGATAAAATATGTCTATGTATAGAGTATTTTTATATACTGACGTCATCTTCATGATACGAAGCCGTTGAAGCATGTAGCTTTAATGATGATGACGTCATTGAACGACTGTGTGATCGAAAGGATCAAATCCATCAGATCAAATACGTGACAGTACTAGTGAACTACAAGAACTTAACTCGAAATGTCGATTTTATTAATTGATTGTAGCGTGAGATGATTTGTTATTTATTTGAGATAATCTGAACGCTACGTTACTCCCACTGCCTTCATCTTCGTGATACGGAGACATGATAGTTTGGGCTTACTTCATAGATTTTCTTTCAAAAATCTTCATTGATGTGAAATTATTGGTTCTGTTACCAGATACAATTTAATTTATGTATATGTTTATGGTTTTCTTCCTTTTTAAAATGCTTAAGTTGTTAAAGCTTAGTGGTCAAGAGATTTATACACATTTATGTTTTTTCTTCAGCTTGTTTCTCAACAAATGAGACCGTAGTGTTAAAGCTTCGACATTTGGAACGGGAGTTATCGTATTCGAATCGCGATCTGTTCCATTAGTACTATAGGATGGGGCATCGAGCAGTGCAATGGCCGCAAATTATAAGATCTCAAAGGAGGGCTGCTTTCAAGAAGAGGATCAAAAATGTTTTATAACTTAACCGTTTACGACAGGTAGACCTGGTGGTGAATTTGGTATAGACTCTTAAAGCATTATAACAAAAATTTGACTCAACACTTTCAGAACCATAATATCGATTGCTTAACAATATTATGTAATCTTAAGTTTTAATTTTCAATTTTGCCACATCATTTATTTTCTGCAATTCCGTAATCTACGTATTTGAATCGTACATGTATAGAAAAACACCAAATTCTAGTTTTTAATTCAAAAACCATAAATTTAAATTAATTATTTCATTTATATATCAAAACCACGAAATAATTTAAAAACAAAATGAATAGAAGATAAATGGGTCAATTTATCTAATTTAACTTATCATTATGTCTTTTCTATTATTATCTAAGAATTTCTATTGTCTAATATTTTTGTATACACACATACATACATATATAGTTAAAACCGACATCACATTTTAATTTATTACCAACTTTTCATTTTTAAATACTTAATCAATTTATTATGGCTTCGTTTTATGCTACCAACACATCCGATCAAATTGTGTATGCTTAAGAGACTACCTTTGTTCATGTTGTTCTTGTATGTCGTCGATAACTTCACGAATTCCACCTTTAAGGACTTAAAGGCCAATTGTGATCACCTCTGCGAGAAAAAACACGACCAGGAAACTTTTCTTGTCAAATTGCGATTATGTCGTTCAAATTAATATCCGGCCATAAAAAAATCATTAATCATAGATCGGTAGCGCAATACAGTTGCACCAGCCTCACTTTCGAAAAAGTAAGTTCCAATCACACCGCCAGCTCAAAAGTTGCACAGTGACTCGTTGAGGATGGAGATGCTTGTGAATAAGCTTTCTCGGATTTTCTGAGCCCCAAATTCGACTATTCGTGGTGAAAATGAGCCTCGTCACTGAATAAGATTTTCGATGTAAATCCGGACCATTTTGATGCATTTGAAGACTCATTAATTGAAGATATGACGTTGATGGTAATCGTCCGGCTTAAGTTCTTGTGTTATCTGAACTTTTAAAGCCTGATAGTACGCCATTCAAAATGAAATCTCTTATTGGAAAACCTTTTATAATTAGCGGAAGCAGTTCATTGGGCACGTATACGTTATATGTTACCGATTTTTAATTTTTCTAATTAAACATCTCTAAAATAATAGTTTGTAATAAATAATATCAATAAAATGTGGATATATAATATCTAACAGTCATTAAAATACAAAAAATATAAACTATATCATTATCATCGCATCATGACGACAAAAAAAAAACAACGAGAAGAAAATGATATAAATTTGTAAACGTATTTTGAACGACGAAGCGTCTTAAAGAAAGAAGCTGAATAAAATTAAAATGATTAAGATGAATGTATAATTTAAAATTATTCATCTAATAAAATTCTATTTTAAGTCGACGTCTTATATACTAGTATGTATATATATATATAGCAAACTGTTGAATAAGTTTTATTGTGAGGGTATATAGAGCGAGAGATTCCCAAAATTATTTATCATGCTGTGTTTATAGTGGAGCGCCTATATCCTTTTATCTCAGATGCATTAAGCATTCAAATGCACATTAAATCTCGACAATACTTAATCTTCGAGTAATAAAATTATATTTTAATTAGTTTAATGACTTCCAACTATATTAAGTAAATAATAATTTAATGGATTTCAACAACAAGAACTACGACGACATAAGTAATAAGATGATAATATGAAAATCTTTTCAGAACGAAAAGATGTTGTTTAATGAAGAAGAAGAACGGATTATAAATTAAACGTACATAATATAAATTATTTATATGTACTTATATACTTATTGATTGATGATGGGGTATACGCACTGTACCAAAAAAAAAATATTACCTAATGTCTGTTGAAATATTATATTAGTCAAATTGTTAACTGACTTAAATATATTTAATTTATAAATCCGATTTTTAATGTTAATTAATTTGTTTATTTTTTTCTTGTCTATTTTCAGAGGTACGGTTGCATCACTTAATAAATAATAGCCAACATGTCTGGGGTATGTATGTAAGCCATAATAACACTTTAATGCGGTCTTAGAGACCTCCTGTATTCTTATATATATATATATATATATATATATATATATATATATATATATATATATATATATATATATATATATATATATATATATATATATATATATATATATATATATATTTTATTGATGTGTAAGTAACATGTTTGACAACTTAATTACGATAAACCTGTCTGATTCCTAACAATATAGCCATTAGCGATTTTTTCGAATTCAGTTGTTTCAGTTTCATTTTTCCAGAAAACTGAAATTTTTTACATCTCATTGAATTGAAACAGAATCTTCTTTACTTTAATGATTCAATCAGAGACACTAACTGCCAAAATGAACATATCTTCCATAATATTCTTCGAGTTACTAAACTGCCATCATTAGCTGTCACGGAAAGCGTTTTCATACAAGCGTAGCTCCTCAGAATACCGATTAAAATACTTTCTTCAAAGACCGGCCAGATTTAGTAAACATTAGCTTAGGTTTACTAATAAAGTACTTTGTGGTCGAACAAGTAAAAGAGACCATACATCCTTGGCCTTGATATAGTGAGTGCAGTGTTTTATAGCTTTCTCAAATAACACTCAGGCCGAACCATTCGAGAACCTGCCTTGGCCATAGAGTCGGCGATCACGTACCTTTCACTAGCCTGTTGAAACAGAAAAGTAATAAAAGTTTTACTTTTCTTACACAGTGCAATACTTTCACTTGGAAAGCAAACTGTAATCGCATAATGTGTATGTGCTATAAACTTGCGTGATATGATTGGGAAACGTTTCTAAGTTTTTTACATCCGATGATCTCGATGATGACGATGGATAAGGCAAAGACAAAGAATGATCAAAGTTTAACTCTGGTAATAGTTTGGCATTTACCCATATCAACTTATGTTATATAAGGATTTAACAAGTAGATGTTTTAGTGTATGTACCAAAGTCCGAGTGAAAGTGTTCCATGCCCCAATGCAACTCAGTCAGAAAACTGCGAAATAAAATTTTTCAAAATAAAAATCTGCAGTGATGGCAGAAACAAAACGGTCTGTATAGGTAGTGAGATGAAAGCCAAAGCAGTAGCACGCCATATCCTGTTGTATGTTAAATTTTGCTAAAGTGGAATTCGAGTTAATCACAGATATCATAGGTCTGATATCAGCATAGCTCTGAGCACCAAACCATAAACATTCAAGACCTTCCTAGGGTCAACTTTTGAAAATTTTTAACAGAAACTGATTGACCATCAAGTTTGGTCATATGTTGTAACTCTATTACAAAGCAATATCGAGATTTTGGTTAATTCCGATGATAGAAAACCAAATATTTTCAAAAGTACCTGCAGTATACCCACAAAACGATTGATTCTACTTATTCTTCAGTGCTTGCGTGACCGTGAAATATTTTAGCGGAAACACCAACACTATAGATGTGCAGATACTGTGCTTGTATTTTCGAAAGAGATATACAACTTAAATATTTTTTCTTAAACCAATTGATTATTAAGATGCTGGATAATAAATTAAATTGAATTTTAAAATACTGTTCGTGATGTTTCGATTAAACTTGGTTCCATCTTGAAATAACTATAGCATGGGTCTGAGATAGTTGGTACAATTAGATTCTTCTTAGCTTCAGTTTATCAATCAGATGCTTTGTGCAATATATGTCCTCGAAACGTATCAGGTTCGAATCATTTATGATCTCCCAACGAAACAAAAACATCACTTAGTTTCGTCTTTTGGTCTGCCATAACGCCTAATGATGCCAATCTTGCTTTTATTAAATCACCATGTCTCGTTGAGTAATATATTGCGTCCCACGGTTTCGGTACTATACGTTTTGCATATTTTAGTCACTTGTGTGTACGAGAAACAGGAAATAACATCCAATTGGATTACTGAAACAACCATATTTTTCAAGACAAAAGATAAATACTGTGAAAGCACTGCATCGGTTTCGATACGTCATGGAGCCATCGTCACCGACAGCGACCTCTTTACCTACCGAGAGGCGACTTTCTCCTTGAAGATAGTTTCGGTACAATATGGTCACGCCAAGGCAAGGTATCCGCTGTCCTTTTATTTCATGCCCCATATCATGAATTTGCAATAAATTCCTGATCTCGAGATTAAAAATCTCGAGAATAAAAATCCTGATCTCTTACATTTGCAAGATATTTTGATTTCAGAAATGGACGTAGAAAGTGGAGTATGTGTGTCTTGGTCTCCAAACCAGAGATCAGATATTAAGTTTTGGATTAATTGATTTTGAGACCAACGGGCGCCGAAAACTGTTTCAGTGGATAAAGTATCTCTTTCACTCCATTGTCATTTAATCCAATCACACAGATATCATCAAAAGTTGTTTGAATTGTAGAAATAAGGTATTGTTTTCCAACATGAGATTCAAAAGTATCGGGGACAGCGGATCTCCTTGTCGAACACCAGAAGTAATTGCAAAAGTTCTTGATAGCCTATTTTCAACTTTGACACAGCATTGTGACTGCGTTACTGAAATTTTACACAGATGTACGTATATTTGTTTGGTATTCCTAAATATTCAAGCGCATACCGTAGCCTCTCTCGATTGATCGAGTGATAGGCTTGTTTCGTAGTACTTGGAAAGAATCATTCGTATAGTGAAAAAACTTGATCAGTGACTGACCAATTTGGATAGAGTCTTCGCTGGTAGTCACCGATAAGATGACTAAGATGAATTTATCAAAGGATGGTTCGAATATAGTTGACATAAATAGGAGCCCTAATGGCTTCATATATTTTCAAAAGATAAAGCTATATGTGGGCTTAAATGATTTTATTTGTTACCTAAGTCAATGTATACTATTGCTTTGACATTTTGCGACATTAAGTTCGTTCGACTTATCCAATAACAGTTGGGAGATAATATATTTTCCGTTCACTCGTATATACTCAGTTCGATAAGCTCAAATCATATAAACGCAACATGTATATACGTTATGGATGGAAAATCGAGGCTAAATTTCAGCTCACTGGTGTTCAACTAATTCGAGGGTGTTTTTAAACAATAATTTTTGTAGCCAGATAAAAGCTAACAGACATAATTTCTTCTGAGACTCTATAGAAGCTGTGTGTTTCATAATCTGTTTTCCGACCCTATGTGCAGATCAACTCACAATACATATTGTGCCAGATAACCCGTTGCAAAAAAACAGAAAATTTAACTTTTCAGACAGTTAGCAATACCACTCAACCGCCCTACCTTTTTACTACCGGTTGGTTGTTTTAAACGTAAACATTTTCGGTTAATATATAATAAACTCCAGACATCTCGTTTTGATGAAACCAAAAACGACTGACGCCATTTAAAATATCATTAAGATCTATTTAGTTCAAAACTATTATACAATTACAATTCGACTGGCTCTATTTATGTGTTAACCAAACTCAAGCTGTCTGTTACAACTCGGATCATGTAAATCAAAATAAATAATCTGGCCTTAAAAAATAAATTATTTTTTTTTTTATATATATTGAAATTCAATTAAATTACATATTTCAAAATATGTGTGTGCTCATCTCTCTTGTTTGAAGTAATTTACGATCGAAACACACCAAACATTTCTTAAAAAATTATCTAAACATTTTTTTTGTTTTGTTTATTTCTAATTTACATGGGATTTCCGGGAAAAATTTTTCGTTGGATTTAATTTAACTAACACACGTCTTATCAATCATAAAAGGAGCCGAAAACATTATTTTTTCTTAATGATTTATTACCGTAAGACGCGCGGATAAAGTCAAGTATATTCACTTTATACAATTGCTTCCGGACTATTGTTGGATTTTTTTGTCATTCTGTGTGTCGAGGGCTCGCGACCGCTTATCTATTTTTATTTTACCCGTGTGGTGCATAACAATTTTGTATATTAACACTCGTCGTCTATATACAGTGTTCGATCTCTAAGGATTTCCATCCATCGTGTGACTCACATATTTATATAGAGTTTCGGCCGAAACGAGGAAAATTTGCGTGAACAAAACCAATTAACCATATACCTGCGCGCAAGTTTACCAACAAATATTTTACAATATTACTCGTGTGTTTATGATGGTGGAGGTCAGGTTCGACGCTAATAAAGATTTGATAAATGTTAGAAATGCTTTTATGTATTGTACGATACACTTGTATGTTTATATATATAAAAACAAAGTGGCAATCAAATTTTATTAAAATTGAACATACAATAAGCTTTTGAATATTTAATTAGGTTAACTAATGTTTAAAAGGAGCTTTTAAACCTAACACGCATAAATTTGATTTTATATGATAACATTTTGGACGTATAGCTGCGTATTCATGTTGTTTCGCCATGATAAAAACATTTAATCATATATTGCGTTTATTCTGGCAATCTTCTGACAGTCGTTCGTCATAACTTATATTTATATTTTGTGTTAAACTATAATATTATGGCTATGTGTGCGATAGAAGTATTATGGTTATTGTGTGATGTGTCTATTCTTTTGTCTAAATTAATGTCTAAATTAGTTAATTTGCATATATATGCTTGGATTAGTTAATTGGACAGTGTTTAAGATTTTTTGTAAAAATTTAATTAGTTTTATTGAATCGGGTGTTGTGATTTTCAGGATTCAATCACCTGGGCTAATTCTACATTTAAGATATTTGTATATAGAACAGCAACAACTGTCCTTCTAAAATTTTTCAAGTGTTTAAAAAGTTTAAGTAGGTCTTGGACATATTTTGGAATAACTCCAGCACACTTTCTTTCATGATGGTTCGAACATCGTCAAAAAATATTTTCAATATTGTTCTTGTCCTACTATGTAATCTGTTTTGCCGAAGCACCCCTCATTGATTCCTTCAAAATAGTTAACTAATACGTTTTCCGGCCGGAGTACATAGATATACCTCCCGGTTACCATCTACACCCATTTAATTATTAATGTAGCTTTAGTAGATAAGTGGACTGATTTGTTTATTGAGTCATTTGAAGCAACAGAAGTGTGCTCAGTTTCTTCTTAATCATTGAAAATGCCCCCATATCTTTGTTATATTACTGGTCAATCGTAATGTGTCCTTAAGCAACGATTCAGCTCTTCTAATTAATTTCTTTGGCACTTACAACCATATTGAAATCTGGGGGTTGCCGAAATTCACCGAATTTTTAATTTACCGGTAAATGATAAAAGTTCGCTTGGTTTACCGATTTACCGGTAAATTAATAGCTTTTACATTTTCTTTTTAATTATTTTCTCCAAGACCAAATTCTTTGATACCAAAATCAATTGGGTCGCTCCCATAGTTAAAATTTAATTCATGTCTCTTCTGAATAGCGAGTTGTAATCTTTCTTTCATCGTGGCCGATTTAGCATGAATTCAAGTGTGACATCTGCACTTAATAATGTAAAATCTGATAAGTTTAACGATTCTACTGTCAGTTTTACTGGTTCCAGTATCTTCATTATTTCATTAATTAGGCATAATGTTGGAAAAGCTAATGTCGATATTTAACTCTATCGAATTTCCAACGGGTTTGGCTATCCAGAAATGGGTGAGTGCCAAATATTTTTACTACTCGTCGTATTTTATTGATAACCGAATATAAGTCGTCATGCGCTATAACATGATCCCATTTTTTTCATCACAGCTGTACCTTCTGTTTTATTGCAACAACGTTACTTAAATTGGTTCCAAATTCTTGAATATTGACTATGAATATTGAACCATTGACCTCCATTAGTCGAGTGTGAGGCCAAAAGTTTCACCATTTTATCTGGCTTGCGGAATACGGAATTAATTACGAATTTTTTTCCGTAAGCCATTACAATATTTCTTATTAAATTTGACGATTTTGGAACGGAATATCCTTTGACGATTAGTAACATTCTTAAATCACTACACAATATTTGATTTTTTACCGGCAATTTGATTTTTTACCGGTAATTTCTGGTACAAAAATTTGGACAGTAAAACCAGTAAATTGATTTACCGTTTACCGATAATGCAAGCTCTTTTGAAATCTCTATCACTCGTCCAAGTGTAACCTTAATCGAGTTATTAACTTTGCTGCCCCACAACTTGTATTATTCACGTTAACGTCACGTTACAGTCCAGATTAATGTTAATATTAAAATGATCATGGTTAGGGTACCAAACCATTTTTAATGATTGCTCGATCCTATATGGTATATCATTAAGCAAAATTAATCGTTTTGAACATTATTTCTTCTAATGAAGTCCAGATCTTTTCAGAATCTCTGTTTTTAACTTATGCAGCTTCTTTTACTCAGATAAAGTTATTACGAATGGCAACACTGTCTTAAATTTGGCAACGTGTTGCTACAAATGATGCTGACATTGTGCTATATGTTTATAATTTAAATGTCTTCAGCTCATCGAAAAGCTTATATCACCAGAAGATATATTGGTTTTGGCAGTCGGAACTAGAATGATTTGGCGAGAAAAAATCAATACAGTATAACGGTATACGCATAAGCTTGGAACCAAAATGATTCATCAAGAATTTATTGAACCCTATACCAAAGAATATGCGATATTTTTTTAATTATGCTTTTTGTCTTCCAATATCCAATAATTAATGAGCAGCTATTACCAATTCCTGGTAGAGTTCGCTTCGAACAATACCTTCATTCTAACAAATAGGGACTTGAAAGGAATACTTTCTCTATCAGGAAAAGAATTGTTGTATATGAGCTTTCCTACCATTTTGAACAGTAATCAATTTGGTATAGTGTTTTATAAGCCTAGAGGTGACTCGTTATGTTCATACTACTTGTGTTGACTGTTGTGTTAATAAAACAAGTGTTGCCCGATAGAATAATTTTTCAGTATTCGACATATTTCAGGTCATCTATCGGATATTAATTTAACTACAATTTGATCTATAGAAAGTAGAAATTCTAGTCCTAAAAGGATACTAAACATTTAAACCTGATTGGAACTCTAATAAACCAAGTCCATAAAAACATAGGTTAATGGAACAAATTATATTGGATTGCAGCTTCTACAGCGCAAGTTCAAACTAAAACCGAAACAACAGATAGAAAGAGATAAAGCTAATGTGTTGCACTTGGATAAACGAAGGTCAGCTTTGTAACAGCTACAACAAACAGATGTGTGCTGAACTCTCAGAATAGGTATATTACATGCCAATTCTGTTAATGGCAAAGTATTCTGCTAGTCAAATCATGGTTGCACGTATCGATAGGATGGACTAGTAGGCCATTTCTTATCTATAGTACTGATTAGAAGCTAGGCCTCCAATATTTTAGATCTGGCAGTCCAATAAATTTAATTGTTGATGTTGAATACGACACCACAGTCGGCTTATATATAATTCTGTTGAACCATCAAATTTAAACCAACCTTTGAAATCGAATTAAGATAAATATATTAAATAAGATATCTTTACTTTAAATATATAACACCCACATAATTCAATTTCGATTATATTCTAATGAAAACCATTTTAAATTACGGTAAACCAACCACTTGAAAATAGCAATCAAAAAAACAAAACAAAAAAAAAGTATGTGTCAAAATTTATTATTTTCCAAATTTTCCAGCATCCACCCACCTCCTCGATATGTAGAAAAGTTTTCGATTCTTGTAAATATACATGTGAGTGTGTATGCGTACCAGCATTTTTTTTGTTTTAGTATATGTTGGTGCGGTGATAAGACACAAATGATATAGGTCAGTTTTCCTTTTTTTTTTATTTTTTGTTGCTGGCCCCGGCCGTCTAAATATTTATTTAGGGTTTGGTAGAGAATTTTTTATTTTTACTAATTTTGGGCCAAATAAAAAAACCCCCCAAACAAAATAAATAAAGAATAAAAATGGAAAAATTATTTTCAAAATATTAATTTTTTTTCTCATTTTGTGGTATTGTGTCGGATGAACGGAAGAGTTCTCCCATATTCGGAAGGAGTATAATTTTCTAAATAATTAAATGTTTTTCAATGCTCGGCACAATCGAAAGCAGCAAAGATAATACACAAAACAAAAAATATGGATAGTTTTTCCTTGAATTTTCTCTTTTTTTCATTGTTGTTACGATACTATATTGTGCATTTTAGAATACTTAAACAAACAATAAAAATTATCCTCGTATTTTATTATTATTATAATACAAGAGTAGCAGCGTACACAATATACATACATACGATGGAAAGGAATAAAGTATGATAAAAAAAGCTTTAAAAGCTCATACGTATATATAGTTTGGGCAAGATGTATACATATATATATATATATATATATATATATATATATATATATATATATATATATATATATATATATATATATATATATATATATATATCCATGTATATACCTTTTGTTACGGAACTTGGCAAATATGGTATATTCGAAAAAGAATGAGTTTTAGGATTTTTCATCAGAAATATGGATAAAAAGAAAATTTATATTAACATATTTTTTGTATACATATATATGTTCATGTAATAAATACAAGGAAGGTAGTAGCTCCACATAAAAAGAAAATGATATTGTGTTTTTGAGAGAGCGGCGAAAAAATATACAAAATAAAAAATGTTTTTCCAGATAAGGACGGTACACGGGTACACGATAAACCGTTTAATATTTTTTTTTGCCTCTTCTACATTATAATACATCTACTATATATGTGTTGTGATTTTACTTTAAAGGATTTTATTGTTATTTTATTATTTATATGTGTTACAATATGAGCTTTTTATCGAACGCTTTTATAATGTAGCGAGACACAAACAAAATGAACAGTTACGGGTAAATAATTTCGATAATGTCAAAGGTATATAGAAAAAAAAAATTGATTTTATTCATTTCGGTTGTAATCGGGCCGCATAAATACTAACCCCCGTTTTGCAGGCACCAGAATAACCCAGATTTCGAGTGTATATATATACAGGTAAAGCTCGCTTAACGAAGGGGTTTGGTTCCTGAAAATGCTTTGTTAAGCGCGAGGATACGTTAATCGTGAACCCTCTACTTGATGATTCTCAATTTCAACCGCGACAAGCTCGATCTTTAGATCTTGATAGAGGTTGCCGTTTCGAATGTACATTAACAATGCATCGCAGGATTTTATTTTGAACTGTTTGTACATGATTTGGATATGTGTCTTAATGCACAACCCCAGAGATAGCAGTGATATGTCCAGCAGTTTATTGTGGATCGGTGATATATTTTCTGGAATTTTATGTTTAGTTCTTCTCTCTATTTTTTATGTGTTTCTTCTATCTAGGTTTAGCATATTTATAAGTGTTTGCATGCGGTACTGCATGTTTGTGATGTGCACTTGGATTGATTTTGCTTCATATAAATTAATTCGCCATTTCTTTCCCAATTACATATCTGGTTAGTGTGGGAATAATCTCTAAAATAAAGGAGATAAAGAATTGGTCCAAGAACACTCCTTGTGGTACTCGTTATGTTATTATTTTTAAGTGAGAATAATCATTCTCATATCTTACTCGGAAGTCCCTCTCTGACATGTAAGGAATATGGTTGAGCATATTTTTTGCATTCTAGTGATTTTTCCATTACCTCAGTAATTCGATGTACTTGTTCTATCGTAGAATGGTTTTCGCTAAATCCAAACTGATGTAAGGATATAACAGTAATATTTTCCTCTTCTATTTGTTTTGGGTAAGGCTGGAATGTTTCCTTTCTTCGAGGTGATTTACAAACAAATCTAATTTTTGTTTAGCACTCGAGCCCAATTATCTTTACTTTGAACTGAAAAAACCTGAAGTTAGGTTTTTTAAGGTTCTTCGTTGCTTTTCGTAATGAATAATCACTTTTTCCCCAGTTAGAGTGCTAAGGTATTTATAAACTGACTGATTTTTAATTCTTCCGTGCTTTTCCTGTTATTTTTAAGAAGCTCTCTCACTTCTTCTGAATAGCTAGCATTGTGCTTCATTTCCTGACTATTTAAAACGAGTGCTTTCCCACGCAGTACTTTGAATATTATGGATGAGCTTATCTATTTCTTCTGCTATTTGAACTGGTCCCTCTATTTTGTTCTGTAATCTATTTTATTCTGTGAAATATATTTGGTTGAAATCTCAATTGGTTTTGTAGTTCGTTAATTTCGCGTTGCCTTCTTTATAATCATTGTTTGGCTAAGTAACTGGTGAATGAACCATGATAAACTCTCACTGTTCTCTACATGGATGTAATTATCTGAAATCTCTTTTGTAATAAAGAAGTCAATAAGATCTGGAGTCTTACTGATATGTGTTAGCCTAGAGGTGGGTGTACCGCCTGAGTGAAAATGACAGTTTAGTTGTTTTTCTGCTGAGAACAGTTCTTTTCCTTTAGCAATCGTTATCCGTAATCCCCAATAGGTATTTTTTGCATTATTGTCACCTCCAATTTAAAAGACACTTCCCAGATTAGTATAATCTATTTGTTTCAGATTGTATTTTCGGGGGAGAGGTGTTGGTGAGACAATATATTGCTTATCTCTAGCTTTGTTTTCTGGATGAATTGCATGGTAGCAATTCTATCCTTTTATTTTCCAGAATGAAGTTTTGGTGAAGTGGGTTCTTGATATAGTTCTTGAATGTGATGCAAAAGCCTATTTGCATTTTGTTTATAACACATCGTAGTCTTTTGGATAAAATAAATCACAATGCTACCTCTGTTTTCATTTTGATCATTATTTCTGATCTCATAGGTTTCATCCATTTCAAAAAAAAAATCATTCAGAATGTGGTGGGTTGAATCTTTGACTCTTCATGTTCTGTTGCTGATTTAGAACGTGATTCTCCCAGTATATTTGAACAACGCCTGTAAAAATTTATGCGGGCTGTTCATTAAACAATTCTCGTATGTGGACGAAGATCCACTCCTTCAATATCGGCTTACTTCGAGCCATAATTGACGGCAAAATGCATTTATTGTGATATTTCTGATCTTAAACGCACCCTTGGTCCATCGGTTGTATATAAGACTAGCAAATCAAAAATAAATGTCAAAACAAAATCACCTTAATGTTTGCAACAGTATTATCGAGTGTCCCACTGTTGGGATTTTACATGTCAAAAACGAAAAGACACCATTCGCACTGCCATCTGTTATAAAATGTCAAAAATGTACCAACGTTCGCTTTTCGGATTTGGTTAGATTTCAGGTCCACGATATTAGTTGAAAAGCGTTTTGTTTCACCTTCACCATAGCCTGTTAAGATGACTTTTAATGGAATTTACCTCTTAGTAATTTTAATCTTAATCGAAAATTACTATTATTTCAGTTCGTAGACGAAACAATCGTACACAGTTAATTATTTAACAAATTTTATTCGAAAAATAGTAAGATAATTTTTAAACAGATGGTGCTTTAGTAACAATTACATTTAATAAGAGATGGCGCGCCGGTTTTTTTACATTAAATCGGTTTTTACGTTTTTTACAAATAGAATGTAAAAAAGTATGTAAATAACATGTAAAAAAACCGTGTTAATTACATTGTGTAATTAACACGCACAACAGTTTTTCGAGGTATGAATTTGTTAAGTTATGTTTTATTAAGCGCGAGTTCGTTAAACGAGGTATACCTGTATATACCATATAATATATAATGTAAGTGAGATAACGAGGATGACCCCAATTTTTCACAAATGCTATATGTAGAGAAGTAGAACAGTCACACAAATCTTAGAGTGGTTTTACACAATACCATGTATGGTATAGTGTACATATATTGTACATGTATAGAGCAAAGTGACATCATGAATTTTCCACTAGTTTTCCTCCATAGAAATTTTTACTTAAAGATAAATTGCTTCTAGTAATGCTAAGAAATATATAGCGTACAATAGAACAATTTTGAATAATAAAAAATTAATTTAATATTTTTTTGTAATTTCGTTCGTTCGTTTTTAATTTTATTTTTGTGTATATAGTTTGTTTAAAATGAAAAGAAAATGTGTATTATATATACAATTTTCCCAAGATTTTTCCGTTTTTATTTTATTTTATGTTTGCTAATTAAAAATTAAAGTTTTTTTTTGTGTGTGTGTGTGTGTGTGCTTTTTTTTGTTATGCTGTGTGTTTGTGAAAATCAGCATGGGAAATTAGGTTGGCATACATATTGTGTAAGTTATATTTTATGCACGCCTCTCTTTTCAAAAATATAATACTCGTCGTATATACCATATATCTTGTGCATGATATGAGGTAATCATACCTAAGAATTATTTCCCAGAATAAATTTAAAAACATTAAATACAAAAAAAAAAGGTTTATACCTTTTGTGTACGATACACAGTGTTGATTACATTCCATATATAGTTGTAATTTGACTTGTTACTTGTGCCAAGAATCGACAACAAAACAAATCCCTCCTCTAATTCTCTCGATAATAATCAAACAGATCTCTCTCACTATACAAGAAGGAAATTCCTTTTTCTTATGTTATAAAATAAATTCAAATTAACACAATTTAACAACTTACATAATAATTTCAGCAACGAAACACAAAAAAAAGAGATTTTTTTTGTATTTAACTGAAATAAGAAGTACCACATAATACCCATCTCAAGAAGAGATAATCTTCATCTTCATTCTTATACATACATTAAGTAACAAAAACAAACAACAACAAAATAAATTGTATTAAATAAATAACAGACAAAAAATATCTAAGACAACGTAACAACAACAACAACAAATAAATATATTTTTGTAGTTATTCATTGCGGTTTGCCGGTTATTTTTCATTTTCTTAAGACACATCTTCCACACTATATACATAGCAGTAAGGTTTTGTAGTTTTGTTACTGTTGCTTTGCTGTGTGTGTGTATATAAATAAAGCATATTGTGGGTGCAATATAGCAGAACTTAACAATACAAAACTACATGAAAATATAGGAGGATTTGTTCTTCTTCGTTGTTGTCTTCTTATTTGTTCTTCGGTGTGTTTTACTTTTGTTTTTTTTTTGTTACAAACAACACCAAGAATAATACACACAACATGTGTTTTAACCAAACACCGAAGAAAACTATATCGTCTTAATAATAAGTACATTTTATGTTACGTTGTGTGCACTTACTACTCGTACGCTTGTTATAATCTTAAAGTGAAAATCAACAGAAAAGGGATTCAAAAAACAAAATTCATCCAGGATAATAATCCTGGAAGTTTAGTTGGAAGGATCTGAAAGTTTTGTCCTTATGCTGGCCCATGACGTACTCGTCCTGGAGCTTCAATGTTAGTAAAATAGTGTTGGCAATGAATTAATCACTATCGAGGTAGCTAAGTAGTAGAGAGAGTAAGATGCTCGCCCTTGAGCAACACATACTATAAAAGTTAAAAAGTTAAGTTGATGTGGCTGCTATCGCACACTTAGACCAAATTTGATCCGTGTTGATACCAATACGGCTATAGGTCCGAGTCTTTCCGTAGAGCCATCTGCGCATTGCATAGCTCCATGTCAGTCCTATAGTACTGACATGGAAGATGGGTCGGCCCAAGTATTCTAAACACGACAGAGGATCCAGATTATGTTTATTTTTCACCACCGAGCACCGCCCAAACGATCGAAGATGAAAAACCCATTTTGCATCCTGCCCCGAATCGGATTCGAACCCGGTACCTCCCGCTCCATCTGCCGCAGCTTTAACCACTGCGCCACCTGGGCGGTAACACATACTATGCTGCCAGATGAAAAAAGATTGTTGGGTTGACTTTTTAATAGCCAAATTAAGCCAATTACTAATTAGTGCCCTAATCTTTTTTTTCGATATTGGTGTCTAAGAACGATTAGTCTAGCTAATCCAGTAATTCTGTCCATATAAGCCTTACTAGTTAAGCCTTTAAAATCTAATTTGGAAAATTTCTGTTGGTTCGGTCTTCTACTACTTTTCAGCTTGTTATAAAGTAAATGCTATCTTTATTCGAGTTCATCCATGACAAAAACCCAAAGTGCACTAAAAACTCAATGCATTGTTTTAGAAATCGTACTCACCACGTCTGACAATCAAATTTAACTGGTTACACAAACCGAGCGTTGTAAACTTTCGAAATCGTAAATTTTGCAGTAAATCGAATTCTAAAAAAAACGTAGAAATATTCACTTCTAAAAAGTCGTTGGTTAACGTTTTTTGTCGTAATTATAGTTATAGTGGTGCCTTGAGTTTCCCGAAAAGGATATATGACCACAGGGAAGTTGTTGGACGTAATATTATCAGATTGCAGCCAATAAGAAAACATGTCAACTTTACGTTGGACTTTAAAACTATAAACTTGTACTTATTGTCGAATGTAACATGTGCATTAGCTGTCCTAAGTTAAGGCAATTTTTGGTACAATGTCTAGCAAAAGTGCTGAGAAGTTTATTTTCCGACCATAAAGTTTATTGGCTAACGAACACGTTATTATAGCTCGCGTCTATTTTCCAGAGTTATGTTACAGGTTTTACAGCCATACCGATATGGTGGTAAACGCTGCAGATTTTGTACGGTAATTCGTGATCATACTCCCAAAAGCCTTTCGAAGTGAAGTGACGGATTAACTTTTTCTAAATACCCTATAGTTTACAAATATTGGTATTATAAAACGGACACCAAACGGAAACAGCATATTACCATTGTGAGCGTACGTGAGCGAAGTAAGCGATGTATTAGATTCGGTGGCTTAGATAAAATTTGAACTATGCCACAAAGTTATTTGAGAACCCAAATGAGTATACCCAGTGATTTACAAAAGCTTATGAAGTCTAACGCCTTGGCAAAAACGGGGCGTACATCGACTTGTGTCAACTTGCTTGTGATTTTCTATAAATTTGATTATTCTGTTCTCTTTAAGATTTGTAGATGTTGATCTGAAACATGCCAAGGCACCAATTCTTTTTCAATTTTATAAAACAAGTTTAAATAACTTGGGTATAGATGAAATGGACGTTCTACTTCTATAACATGATTCATTAATTCTATTCCCAGTTTTAAATGAAGGCTAATCCTGGCTTTGTTCCGTTTTAAGGAGGTTCTGCCAATCCCAGTAACTAGAGATTGACCAATTCCTGAAAATTTTTATTCTCGTGCTTCGGGCATCCCATTTGTGACCAAGATTCGGGATTCTCGATCTAAATCTCAAAAATTTCGTGAGAATTTGTTCATAAAACTTCAAAATGTTTTCAACAAAAATAAATCCATATTCTGTGCCTGACTCATATACATATGTACATCCTCGACGCCATTTTCATGTTTAGATTGATATAACTCCGAAACATTATCAATTTCAGCTGTACTGTATTCAGGTTGTTTTTTCCTCAGGTTGGAACAAGTTATCCAAACTTAACCATGGTACTCGCTATACCACTGATCACAGATACATTGTTTCTTCATCATGACTTCTACAAATTTTCCGAGAGTTCTCTGGTGTAAACTTTCAAACTGGTGTAACCTTTCAAAAATGAAGCAGGTTATCGCCGAATGTTATCATACCCTTGTTTATGTCTTTCATTGTGATACATTCTACTTGACAGTACCCTGAGACAGTACCCTAGTGTAGTGAAGAGCTTCGTCATCTGGTTTAAAGACAGATTGAAAAATTTCAATGAACTTGTTGGAAAGTGCCCGTCCGATGTGTTTGCTTCATTGAATGTTATTTATGCACCAAAACCGTTGATTTCACGTTTTGTCTAACAAAAAAGCTCCAGAAGCGCTCTGGTTCGTTTTGAAATTTTTCTTTAATACAAGTTATGTAAGTCTTGCATTTAATCTAGAGTTACTCATGTTCAAATCATACATAATACAAAGAAATATATTTTTAATATTAATTCAACGGGCTTTTTTCGATAGAAGATTTTATGGCATTAGTGTTTAAATATGATTTCGGCCTAGTGGTCGCCAAGGCTGGCGCGTACATTGCAAACAATTTTCACAAACTTTTCGCAGCATTTACGGCCGTATTTCGCCAATTACTCTTCGAATGTTAAATGGATATTCAACATCAATATCAATTTGTGCTTCACCTCATTCACCGATTTGACGGTGCATAAGATGGTCGTTTGACTTTAATTCTTGCACAAGTTGAATCTTGAAAGCTTTTAAAAAAATGCAATCTTAACTAAAAGCAACTATCAGCAGGGTTGCCAACTCAAAGTTGTGAACTTGTAAAAAACACCCTTTATATAGTTTTATAAAATTGGTCTAAATTTTCTTCTATATTCCTGCTATGGAGTTGTTTCATACAGTATATCCCAGTATAGTATAGTTCGATAACACCGATTAAAGTATAGATTCGGATCTGAAATCCAAGGGAGACACAAACAGTGCCTTCTAGTATTTGCTTATCCTAACATCCTGACTAAAGCTTGATCATATCTGTCGCCTGATAAATTCCAGCCACCAACACTAATTTCCTAAAACAACAAACATCAATATTATTTTATACATAATTGCCGATTAACAATCGACACAGCTTGAATATAAATTCGCGTAATGTATTTCCAATTTGTGCAATAAAATTAAATTGATTAAACCGATTTATTGACCGATACGTATATATAGTATATACACATCGTGCCTCGTATTCACCCATGATTAGAAATCATTTAATGATACAAAAAAAAACTGATATAACCACAAATGCTATTGACATTTATTTAATATTTTGCCCATTAAATTAATTAATTTATTTATAACAAAAAATATAAATATATTATGTTGTGTGTGTGTAAACATATACGTTTGATTGGTTCGAACACCAAATAGCTACTGTTGATGTTAATTTTTCGACATACATGATGTATGAGCATATACAACACTCTAAATGTATTAGCGGAACCGACTGTCAAATCCACTGTTGTTTACATGCCCTCGAGCCCAATACAACATGTATTTAATTTTAAAATTAAAACCACAAATACAAAAAAAAAAAAAATTAACAAACATTTTAATGAAAATAATTAGAACATTTCATTGTGATTAATGTTTATAATATGGTTTGATGTTTGGTTTTCATGAAAATCTAATTAGGCAAAAAGTTTACTTTCCAAGAAATTATAATCATTATGTTGTTATTTTTTATTGGTCATCAATGTTTATGATGGAAATTATATACACGTACATAACCATATTTATTTATCTTAAGAATGAATTATTAAGATTTAAATTGGGGGCGTGGATGAAGGTCATTCATCATAAACAATTTCGTGTCTAGTGTTTTGCTATACGACCTGAACACTAAAATGAAAAATATTAAATTTTCTGGTTTTATTGCTATTTCAACATCATCTGGAAAATCACTTAAGTGATCGGATTACCCGAAACAAAGTATACGATTGCAAACATTTTGTATTTGAACAGATTATAGTCTTATTGTAGAATTTTTTATTTTATTTTATGTTCCATCTGCATTTCGAAGTCGTTAAAAAATAAATCAATTTCACTTTTTTTCCTTCCCCCCTCAGTTTTTTATATAAATTATTTTTATTATTTTAAAAATAAATAAATTATCTCATCAGCGGGCGCGTACAAGATGCGCGCGGCAAGGCACATCGTATACACACAAACAGCCATAAAAAATAAATAATTTTTTTGTTGTTGTTGTAGATTTTAATTTTTCATCTAAATATTTACATATTGATAAATCGAAAAGAATTTTTCTTGACTAGCACTGTCAATGATCTTGAGATTATTTTCTTTTATATTTATACGATTACGTATTACGATTAAGTAACAATGTACTATGTGGTGTTTATAATATGTATATATGTAACTATTGATAAATGAAATTAATTAATTTTTTTTTATTTGGGAAGATGCCTCGTTCATTCATTGTTTCAATCGAGACAAACAAATCGTTATATTATTTATTTTCTTAACTATATAGTCGAAAATTTCTATGGGTTTTCTTTATGCGGTCATGGTGTACACAATCGGTCTGACTGTGTATATAAATACAGAAATGAAAATAAATCGAAAATTTTGTTCATATACATATGGTGTATGATGGTGTGGTAAACGTGTCCCACTTTTGTATACATCTAGATGCAGACGGACACGATACAATTAATGTTATTGTTTCGAGCTTTTTAATAAATAATTTAATGCGTTTGACTCTGCGTCTAGTGTTTTGGGATACTTTATAATCATATAGCATATATAACAAAAATTCTAATATATATATATACATATATATATATATATATATATATATATATATATATATATATATATATATATATATATATATATATATATATATATATATATATATATATATATATATATATATATATACCCTATCCTGTTTTTACACGGTCTTTTTTTACACGATTTCGAAATAATACGAAAGGAAAAAATTAAGTAAACCTTTTTTTACACGGCCGGAATTTTTTTTACACTGCAAAAAAATTATTTAATTATTAAATTTCGCATTTAATTTGAGTTTGATGATATTGTTAGTGGGAATCCCATTCGCCGTTCAATAATTCGTTGTTTCGTCTGCTTTTATTTCATTCTGTGTAGTTCTTTCTTCGAATAAGGTTCTAATCTTAGCTCTAAGACGTCTCCGTATTCAAGAAATGTGGCATTGGAACAAATAGAGAAAGCATTAATAACTTGAACCGAGGATAATACTAAAAACCGGATTTCGGTAGATGGTTACATTATTTTTTAGAAAGGTATGCCTTATACAACGTTAAAAATGAAATGTCTTTGGTAATACGGAAGCTGCTAGAGAATATCCTGCAAAAGTGGAAAAGTTAATTGAAGAAGTTGGATATAATGCAGAAAGTGTTAAACGCCGACGAAACGGGGTTGTTTTGGAAAAATGTGTGAACCTATATCGCTAAAACACAGAAATAGATCCTATATCGCTAAAACACAGAAACTTGAAGAACATTGGTGAAAAATAAGTCGCTTTGCCCAAGTGCAATGAAGGTTGTTAAATTAAATATTTTGCCAGTCCTCTGGATGGCGAACAAAAAAGGGTGGGTCAGCTATTTTTACTGATTGTTGCACACTTGTTTAATTTATGATGTCAGGCGATACTTAAAGGACAAACGTCACTTATTTAACCGTTGGATCAATTTATTATCGCTACCGTTATTTTTTCAATTCATATTGAACAAAATCGATAAAGATACTTACATGACGGTAATTGAAGCCCGAAGCAATTTTCTTTTTTGGATTGTGTAAACCTTTCCTATTTGGCATTATCTGAAATAAAATCATCCGCCCTAAATGCCAGAATGTGCAACAGATAACATTTCTCAGCTTGAAGCTCCCATTAATGATGTCAATTCAGAAATATTAATGTTAGCTCAAACGATTTGGTGTTGATGATATATCATCCGAATTGATATATAACCGAATTGATTGAAGACAGAGCGCTTAATGAGGCAGAGCTGCTAGAAATAGCTCTTAAAGAGGCTTACTCAGAAGTTAGTAGCGATCCACCAGAATTAACGTCTGTTTTAATTCTTGAAGGCATCTAAATTGTAAACAAATTGGAAACTCATTTTTTATGAAATGAACTCGCTGATGAACATGGAAAAAAATTTCAACCTAATTTGAAATTTTGTATGGCTCGACACACGGAATTATCAAAAGAGCTTTCCAAAATAGGTGTTCAACGATTTATTTCAGAATTTACGGTTAAAATTGGCGACATCCAGTCCTAAGAATGTAATTTTAAGTATGTTTTAATATTAAAAACATGTCATTTAATTTTGCAATAACAAAATATATGTATTTACTTTAATTTGAAACCTAAACCAAGTCTTGGAACGTATCTATTATTTCACCATATATTTCACCATCTTTGTCTTTTTTTACACGTTTTTTTTTTACACGACTTAGTCTGGAACGTATCTACCGTGTAAAAAGAGGATTAGGTGTATATATATATATATATATATATATATATATATATATATATATATATACATATATATATATATATATATATATATATATATATATATATATATATATAAATATATATATATATATATATATATATATATATATATATATATATATATATATATATATATATCTTCAAAAATACTGCTGTTTGCATCACTACGTTTCTGTATCTACTGTAGCCTGTAAGGCAAGATTCCTTTAAATTATATTAAATTAAGACTAACGTTTCACGATAGTGTTGCCAAATGGAACTAGCATTTTGGCAAAATAAGATCTCATTTTTAGTTCACTGGATGGTGTGCGAGAGGAGTGAACTTTGATTTAATGATCTCTTTTGGATGATTTTGAAAACTACTATATAGAACGTTCCGCCAAAAACTTCCTGTCAAAGCTTCAACACTTAGTCTGATATTGTAACAGGTAATCCTGACGATATATTCGCTTCTAGGTTGTTGGAAATCGAAATAATGTCAAACTGGTTGTTAAAAATAGTAAGTCCATTTATTAATATAATTAAAGTTAAAATATTAACAGGATCTGTCACCGTTTATTTTTTACACAATCAAACCTATTAAGCTGAATTCATACTTCAATTTCTTCATTCATTCAATCATTCAAACCATGTTTCGGCCAATCGTAGTGCTCCAAAATGACAATGTTCTAAATTTTATCACAAGAGATAGTTTATTTTTAACTGTTTGTCTGAACGAACATTGAGTAAAAGAGACGACATGACACCAAAACGAAAAAGAAGCAAATAACAGCCATGTTATTCGGAAACAAAATACATAGAATGTGTCCGTGCGTGTCAATGGGATAAAATTATTTTAGATCGTGCAAAATCGTTCTGAAATTTTACCATAGTATGAATCGTCAAAACAAAATTACCGAACGAATGAATGAATGAACGGAGAAATCGAAGCATGAACAAGCTAAATTTCTCGTTTAAAAAGACTAGTTAAATAAGAATAATTGAACAGCATTTCTTTTTCATAAATCATATTTATACTCAATATTACAGTCGTACTCTCGTGATGTGAAGTTAATGGCCTTAAACACCTACCACATTTTTCTATAGCACAAGTTGCTGCGAGGCTACCGTTTTGCGTACAAAATGCACCCTAGTAAATTACTTTTGCGAAGGCAGTCAGTTATATATATATATATATGTATATATATATATATATATATATATATATATATATATATATATATATATATATATATATATATATATAATGCGCGTCATATGGATATAGGGCCAGGTGTTTTTTCATTTTGGTTCATAGCAGGCTTGATTGTTGTAATTTAGGTTTCTCTCTCTTAAGATGAGTGAGAGAATCAGTAACAACACCACAGAAATAAATTAACTTCAGAAATTACCATTACTTTTATTGTCATTTGTTTTCATCAGCGCACGAAATATAGATTTTTAATTGTTTCATCGGAATAGAACCACTTAGGGAAATACCAATGTAGCCTCCTTAATTGGAAATCACTTCATAAGCCCGGTTTTGGATTGATTTATCAAGTGATTGTAAATAATCGAATGAAACATTGCTTTCATTTCCTCAGTGATTGTTTGTCATTAAACTGTTTCCCGTTTTCGTATACTTTTTTCACTAACCATCCCCATATATTGTTCATTGTGTTAAGCCCAGGCCTTAATACGGTGGCAATGACAAAAGGTTGACGTTTTGATTTGGGATCCATGTTTTTAATAATGTCTGCTGTATATTATGACATTCTAAAATACTATTGTATGGCATTGCAGTCTTTCTAAATGTATCAAAACTAAATTCTAGAGCTCCATAATAGGAGACTCCTCTCAGACCATTATACCACCTTTTCTACTGTGATGTGGTAAAATAGGAATTTAAAAGATCCGGATCATCCAAATAATTAATTTTTTTATCGAATATCACGACCTTCTTCGAACTGTTAGTCCACGACATTGTAGTTCTAGCAATTTCTTACCATTTTACCATTTTTCTTACCATTTATACCATTAATGACATACATTTTGTCAGTCCGAATTCAGCTTTGATTTTAGCCGAAGATTTACTTGAATTGGAAGCCGCTTGAAATATTGAACGCCTATCTTGTATCATCTTTTATATTTTGCCTTAGCCTTTAATATCTTTTAAAAAATTGTCCACCAAGGCTTACTATTTCCATATTTTGGAGCTATACGAGGGTTGCCTTTTATATTTCGGGATTTGGCAACCCTGGTGTTGCAATCTGTCAACTGATAGCTCTTTTAGTAAAGTTAGAAAATTTTGAGGTTATACGTACTCAGAACGTTTTGACATACGAGCGCTATTTGTGTTGTTTACAGTAAATAAAAAGATTCATCTGCCCCCAAGAATGGAATTAAATCGTGAACATTTTCGTGCGATTATTTTTTACATCTTTTGAACAACTTTTGAATGAGCTTAATTCAATTTTTGGTTATGAAGCTCCATCAAGGACCAGTGTTTATCGATGGTATGGTGAATTCAATCGTGGTCGGAGTTCACTCCAAGACGAATTTCGTGAAGGTCGTCCAAAATCAGTTGTTGTTCCGAAAAACATTGATGGTGTGCGCGAACCGATATTGCAAGATCGTCATGTGACCTATCGTTTGTGACCTTAGGCATTAGTGGGACCAGCATACACTCAATATTGCATGAACAACTGTCAAAAAAATTTGTTCGCGTTGGATCCCACAAAATTTGTCAATCGCTCAAAAAAAAGGCTCGTGGAAGAGTGGAAAAGGTGCTTCGACAATTGGTTCAAACGCATGCAAAAGTGTCAATTAGTTCAAACGCATGCAACAGTATCTTTTCGTTTGATTAACCAACAATATTTTCTGGAGCGTGCAATCGAGATATTCACGAAAATCCTCATCACAACTCATAGCAACACATTTCCACTTTGCATGTGCGTTTGGAACCCTAATAATTTTTTTAACCCGATAGATGGCCTGGAAATATTAACCAAACTATGTGTTTAGGAATTAATTACTTATCACATCATATAGTCATTTGGTGCTCCGATAATGTGCACATATAGATGGCGCTACAATATACAAAAATTGTACGAATTGAAGTTTGAATTGCTTCCCAATTCAACGTATTGTTCGAATCTGACTTTAATCGACTACTATTTGCTCGTGCAATACACTCAACAAAACAAGTAATCGTTAATATCGTTTTTATAGTTAGTTGTATTTTGTGGTAACAATTAGTATTTAGGGACAAGTCGTGGGTACATTTCCAGTCGGTTTAAATCATAACCAAGACCAAGACTTGGTTTTTTTTCAATATAGGGTACTAGAACCAGTAAAGCTATTTTACTATGTAATTGTGATCTCTCCGAGGTATAATGATGTATATATATACATATATATATATATATATATATATATATATATATATATATATATATATATATATATATATATATATATATATATATATATATATATATATATATTTATATATATATAATATATATATATAATATATATATATATATATATATATATATATATATATATATATATATATATATATATATATATTTATATATATGTGCACCAATCGTTAAAATGGTTCATAAGGTCTCAGTTGAGACGCGGTAAGGGCCGTTTACGGCCTCTAAGCTATAGTTTATTTCTCAGCCCTTACAGCCGTTACAGTGTATTCAATCAGAATTCTTCCGAAACAATATTTGATAGCACAACAAATGACAGAAATATACTCCTAATCTGAATTAAGCACAACCAAACACCAACGAACTTAGGATAATCAAACTTAGTATAGATATGTTCAGACTTTATTTTTCTATTTCATCGTGTTGAGCTCACAAAACAATTTACTTTGGTAATCAGAACCACCAAATACTTTCAAATAATTTGTTGATTCCAGAACTATCTTCTGTAACATACCTGCGGTACACACATCGGTGAACATTACGTGGTAACAACAATTCTGGAGGGTGTAAATAGTTTGAATAATTTAGTTTATTTTTATTGGATTAAACGGCTTATTCGTCGATACTCGTCTATATAGTTAAAATGATCTTTCGAATCAATCCAATTAAAAAAATTCGATTCATAATACTATTTTAAACATGCAGCATCGCAAAAAATACAACTAAAAATTTGCAATAAATTTCAACATTTTTTTTCCATTTCACAATTATTTAGTTTAGTTCTCATGAAAAACTCTACTTAAATTCTCTTAATAAAAATTCATATTTTCCAGTTTTTTTTTTGCTTATTAAAAAGTTTTTCAATTTAATTTTTTATTCATAACTAATAGCAAAAAAAAAATGTTTTCATTTTCTGCCCGCACACAAAAAAGCTGAGTGTCTTCTCAAAGCGTATAATCGTATATTATATGTTCGTAGCATCGAGCACACAATTGTGTATGTAGAGAAATTGGGTAAAGATTTTGTTCTCAATTTATTCCTCAACATTTTATTTTTTTTTTTAAAATTGCAATATAATAATAATCATGTCTTCTTCTTCGTCCTCAACCACTCTTATTCCTCCTATATTTTTCTCATTATCTTTCAATAACCTACATATTATAATTTCGTCTTCGGATTCCGTATATAGCTATATAGATGTTTTCAAGTACGGTTTTATTGCTATATAATGCTTTAAATTAATTAAAATGACCAAAGTCGAAAGAAGTATAGAACGGAAATAATTGGTGCAGAGATAGGTCAGTGTTTTTTATTCGTTGGTTGGATTTGTTGAGGTACGAGTATATATAGTCATTCTCGTATAAATGTATATAAAAACAGTTTGCCTAGAACATAAATCGATGCATGTAATTTAAACTGGGATAATTACATATTTTTTTTTGCATGAAAGCCAATTAGTTAAATAATTCGGTTTCGTTTGCACAAAAGGTATTTGCATATTGTTAATGACTGAATGATTTTCACCGACCAACGTAAACAATTTACTATCGAGGCTGGTCATGTCGTAATGTAGTTAGACGCTAGGTTTTCGACTCATTTGTTGTGTCATTTATGGAGGAATTCAAAAAAGCTTCAATCAGGTTGATCGAAAATATTTTGATAATATTTCGGGGCTTAAGAACTTGCTATCATACATTCTAACCATTTTATTTGTTTTAATAAATTTGTCTGAGCTTTCTGAAGCTTTTCGATTTTGTTGCAGCTGTCTTACTATACACATTTTAGTTCATTTTGGCAAAGCTAGAATAAACCGTTTTTTGAAACCTTTTCAAGAGAAGAGTTTTGAAAGTTAAGGCCACGATCAAACTTTTGTGGGAAAAGAGCAGCAATCTTCCCAACTTAAGATATGGTAATTTTATTCGACTTATATGTTGTGTCATTTATGGATGAATCGACGAAAGCTTCAATCAGGTTGATCGGAAATATTTGGTTAATATTTCTGAGTTTAAGAACTTCCTATCTACATTTTAACCATTTTTTGTTTTAATGAAAGCGTCTGAGCTTTCGGAAGCTTTTTGATTTTGTCGCAGCTATATACATTTGAGTTCATTTTGGCAAAGCAAGAATGAATCATTTTTTGAAACTTTTTCAAAAACTTTTGGCCACGGGAAAAAGCAACAATCTTCAAGCAAAGCCAAAGATAGTATGTAGTTCAATGTACAGTTAATTTTGATTTATTTCAGGAGTAAAAGTAAATTATTAGTACTTTGAGCTTGTGTTGCATACTCATCATAGAAATGCTACAAAAAATAAATCGATAATCTTAAAATCAAGACTATTGCATTTTTATTTCTGTAGCTGAGTAAATGTATCGACCGGTACGACAAGCTAATAAATATGATATTAGGATCTCACTCTTCTTTTCATAAAATAAAAGCTCGTAAAAAGATAAACATGATATCTAAATTATTATATTTTTTTTATGGTATTTACAGGCCATTGTTGGCCGTGTCAGCAATGGAACTTCATCGGTTATAATCACGATTTAGCTCTTTATGACTTAGTTGACTTAGATTTTAAGGAATAGCGCAATCCGTTGACCCTTTGTAAAAACGCGAATTACGCTCATACTAAATAGTTATATTCTTAAGACCTTAGGATTCACAATTAACGCTGCTTCTGTCTATATAAATTATTTTATAGTTGTCCTTCTAGCAAGAATCTTTATTTTGCGATTAATGATGGATTATGTTTGATTGCTTAACAACAAGACACCATTTGTCATGAAACCAATCATTTTTGAGCTTAGTTTTCGCGATGCTGAAAGTTTGTTAGGCGACACCGAGAACTAAAGGTTTTAATACTTCCCAGACAGTGCTCACGTCAGACTGTTAATTAGACCGGAATTGTTTCTGCCAGAATGGAATTTTGCAATGACCAGAATGGTATCCTGTGGTTGACTTGCTCAGTAGGCGCATGCTCAGTTTGATTAATTGAATAGTCTAACCTTTTTTACCTGTGGTCCGATAAGGAATCCAGCTCCAAGATTAACGAGGTCATATTCATAAAGCTGTCAGTTTTCCTAAGTTAGTGCATAGTCTACGTGCCGATCCTTAATCTCGTGTCTGGGTTGAACGTTCAAATAATTAACAATTTTTTTGTGGTCTCCTCATATGACTAGCAACAGATTAAGTCTCCTCCTATGATAAGCTCTTGTTACTGTGGTGGTATTTTATTTGTCTTATGTTTTCTTCGAAATATTTACAAAAGAAGGATGCTGCACCGACAGGGGTATAAATTATTCTCAAATATTTACTTGTTATTTGTGGCGATATGCTTGATATCTTATTCAGATTTCAAGCTATTATTAAATTCGTGTGTGCCACCCTCACAAATTCTCACAATTTAATATGTAAAATGTTTCGTCGATCTTCACTGCTTCATAAGTCATAACAACAAATCTAATCTTCCTAATCCGTCTCTGCTTTCCGAATTGGTGTCGTGAGTTACCTAAACATCGAATTAATTCCGCTATACTTGTCCATATACCATAGATTTGTTTATAATGTATGGTTGATTCGGTTTAAAATTTATCGATTCCACGAACTTCATTAAAAATTTAATTAAACGGAAAATCATGGGAAAATCCATGAATACAAATGTTGTCCCCGTCCTCCAACCAATTTATGTACACACCTACATCATATAATTTAATCTAATTTGTTAGAAATTTAAAGACGATTATTGAAGGGTAGATAAGTAATATTATTCTCTCTGTACAAATGACACACACACACACTATATATACGCTAGAAAGGGGTAGCAGTATTCCAAACCACTTAATCTTTTACCATAGAACGCAGTTGAAGAATTTAATTTAATTATATTTACTTTGTCTTATTTATAAATTATATAAGAGAAACAAGACACTTGGAAGTATATCATAAGCTCTGCGATTCGAGTATACGAAAAATGGAAATTTATTTTATTTAAACCCACCTGATGCTCATTCATTTTTTGTTTTGTTGTTGTTGTTGCTGCTGCTGTGTATATTCGTTGTCGTGTATACGTTTTGGTTCGGTCCATGTCTAAGCACTCCCATGACACAATCTTCATCATTTTCAGATAAAAAAAAAACGAAAAAAATAAAATTATTCTACAGAAATATATCATTCAACCCCTATAATTTTTGTTTGCGCTCTGGAATAAAAAAAAATCGGGTAACAGCAACAACATCAAAAAAATATAATTTCCGTCAATGGAAATTTTTTTTTTTTTGGTTGGTTGGGAAATTTAGTTTTTGTTGAATGTATCATTGAACAAAATCTAAATTAGTTTTTTTTGCGTTTGTCGGTGGCAGCATCGTTTATTGGGTGTGTGTGTGGGGAGTTTTTGAACACTAGGCTCTGATGGTGGTAATGAGAAAATTGCAACTTGTTTTTCACTTTACAGAATATTGAAACAAAAGCGATAATAAATTATGGGTACTGTATGGGAGATAAAAATATAAACAGAGATTTGTTATGCAGATTGTGCAAAATGATTTAATTTTGTTGTGTTGCAGCATAATTTCCTTTTTAATCATCAGTTTTGCGACATTTCTTTATGTAATGCATACATATAAATATATATGTACTTGACATTAAACATTTTCGAAATAGTTTAAACTTTAAATCGATTTTATCGCTCTCGTGGCAGAGAAAGTAGCGTGCTTGCTCTGTCGTTCGGGGGTCTCGGGTTCGATTGTATGTTTTTAATCTGTAAGAGTATGTGGATTGAACTGTGGGCCCTACTATCATTGAGTTCTAGAATAATTTACGCCTTCTTTTATTTTTTTAATCCACTTCTATGAGCAAGTTATTGAACCCAAAAACTATTTGTGCGTAGTTTCATTACATTAGCACTTCACATGCACGTATGCGGCACACAAGTACTATTTAAGCACATTGTTAAACAATGTCGTTTATACGTCATATATTTATAAAAAAAAAGTACTTTTTACGCCATTGATTTCATATTTCACTTTTTTTTTCTCGAAGCTTTCAAAGGGTGAAATTTTCCGTTTTTTTTCTTCAAGGAGTACGTAAAAAAAGTGTAAAATAATTTCCTTTTTATTCATATCCTTATATATGTATGTATATGTGTGTATGTTTTTCACATTATACTCGATTTTTTAACGTTCTTATAAAGAGATAAGAGTCGAGTTTTCATCATCACTAAACATTTTCACAATTTTTCCTCGACTATGTATACATATATATGTACCTTTTTTGTGTACTTTATTATTTATCAAACACACAAATGAATGACATGAAATCCATAAAAAAAAATCATCATTGTAAGTGATTCAATGTAGATTCAATCTATAAGCACACACAGTGCTTTTTTGTTGTATTTTTTTTTGTGCCTCATAGTCATTTCAAGAAGGAAGAATGCAAACAACAACAGTACGTATATATATCGGAAAAATCGGGAAAAAAGTGAGGGAAAATTGATGAAAAATCAATTTTTTTTTTTATACTTGTCGTATTGTGTTGGTGTAATTTTTGGTGTGGTGGCATTATATTTAGATTGCTTGTACTTGCCTTCCTTGTCTCGCTGACTAAAGACGGTACAAATTTTATACGTTCAGCATATATATGGATCTGTTTGGCGCGATTCTGTGGTTGTTAATTTTTATTTTCTGTTCACTTGACTCAACCCTCCTTATACAATGTATATATGTATGTATGTACACGATATTGGAAAATTTTCTTGTTTAGATTAAAATGTGATAAGTCACACTGTTGCTTAAGTGTTAATCAGTATAAACCATATTTATATGGAAATCAGTTTTTTTCCCTGTTATAATACAAATCATGTACATACATATATATGGGGGTAGGTGTTTGCTTATGTATGCAAGTAGACTATATAGATATAGTATTTTCTCATGTAATTAGTATGTGAAGCACACTCTAGAAATTTGTGCCATATCATCGCTAGGCAATAAAATACTTTTACATATAGGCGATATATTTTGAATTTAAAATCAATTTGTCAAGCTCGGACATCTTATATCGTGGTGTATATATATATAGGAAGAGAGGGCCAGTACAAAACTTATTCATTCGAATAGATAAATTGAAAACGATCTATTTATATTTCCATTTCATTGTTGTATACACACACACACACACACACATATATATAAAAACCCTTTTATTGACACGTTTGATTTATTTTATTCTACAAATTTTTTATTCAAATAACACAAAAACGTATAAATATAAATCAAGTAAATGCTAAAGAAAGAACGTATCTTCTATATACGACGTAACGTTTAAGTATATACATAGTAGCAGCAGCAGCATCTCAAGAAAGCAATTGATAAAAATCGTGAACTAAATTTGTTAAGTAAATATTTGAATATTGATTTATTAACAGCAACAACAACTATACACGAATTCTATAATAGTCTTAAAGACAATATATATGTATATATATAGCGCACACCCAGAGTTAGAGCCAAGAAAAAGGCAAAAGGATATTTTTTTTCTTCTAAAACTCAATATTCCTCTTTTTTTATTTTGTGTTATGCTTCTGTTAGGCACGTGATTAGAATACACATCGAGCATAATCTTAAGACAATATAACTTCTTTTTTTTTTTGCTGCTGCTACAATAGAACACATTTTACAGATAAATTTCTTCTTTTTGTGTACTTCTTCTTTATGCGATCTTGAATAATATTTGGCTGCTTTTTATTAAATTAAATTGATTTAAATCAAATAAATTAAAATAAAAAAAATTTATAGAAATTATAAATTAGAAAAGATTTTTTTTTTATAGAATTGACCTTTTTCTTCTTACACTATTCACTGATTAGTCAGCATTCGCGCCAATTGTCTGTACAGTATCCCGGGAATAAGTTTGTGAAATAATTCTGTGGCACGTATAATTATATATTGCCCGCGATGATCGAATAGAAAATTATATACTTTGTTAAGTAATCAGAAATCGTTATTCTCGTTTGTTTCATTTTCCACACATTGTTTTGTTTTGCTGTCCAATTTGAGTGCGTACAGTGGAGTGGAATAGTGAAATATGTAGTTTTATAGGCCGGTGAAAAGGCGTCTGGAAATTCACTTCATATAAATATAATTTGGGCGTTAGTCGAGAATTACCTGTAAATAATATAAAAAGCACCTGCTGCGATATCATTTATCATAAACAAAACATTATAATTTATTTATAAAGAGAACTCTACATGAGCCTACCTGTCTACCAAATTATTATATCTTTATAAATATTTTGCACAAAAATAAAACCCAATCCCACATCTTTATACATCATTTTGTATATAAAGAGTGATCCAATAGGAGATACTTTTTCTCATTGTCATGTTGATATGACATTACAAGTCGGTCTGATGTAAATAAGGCCTGTTGACCTTCATTTCTGTTTTCGATTTGATTTATGAGCGCTGGAACAGCTCCAAATTGACGAGTTTTTTTTACCGAATAATTGTATTCAGCGATGAAGCAACCAGAACAGAATCAGAGCTTCTAATGCATCCCGAAAAATTTACTGTTTGGGGCGGTTTATGGCCAGTAATAATAAATGGACTTTTATTGCCAACATTTCTAGATATTGGTGTAGCCGACTTGTGGTTTCAACAGGATGGTGTAACGTGGCACACAGCAGGCCAAAACACCGATTTATTGAAAGAAAATTTTAATGAGAACATCATACGAACAAAGGGACTCGTGAATTGGCCTCCAAGATATTTTGATCTGACGCCGTTATACTTCATTTTATAGAGATGTCTGAAATCACTTGTTTATTTTGATGAACCACCATCGATTCCTGTATCAATTCTTACACCGTAACTGGGTTCGTACATAATCTTGATGCTATGACGTATTACTTTAGTGGTTGAAACGTAAGTTTATCCAAGTAGGAAATTTAATTAGTGCTCTTTACCGAGTGCTGGTCTAGAACAATACAATTACTTTGAACAAATTAGAGTGCTTAAAGCAGGCCATCTGCGCCTAAATATTCATGCATGGAATAATAAAATAAAACGTCTGTTCTATTTGCTATTGGTTTTTAGATCAAGATGTAATGATTTATAAAAGCAGTTGGGGGCATTAGTATAGGTAAAATCCGTGGACCGTCGTACGACTAACATAAGCAAAAGCATTTGCCAAAGATGTTTTCATTAATCAAGAACGAAAGTTAGAGGTTCGAAGGCGATCTGATACCGCCCTAGTTCTAACCATCGATTAAACTAAATTGACGGAAGGGTACCATCAGGAGTGAACCATGTTTCTTAATTTGACTCAACGCGGGGGAACTTTCGAGGCACGAATATAGTCGGCAAAGTAGATCCGTAAGTTCGAGATAAGGATTGACTCTGAGAATTGAGATAGCTCGGGCTTGATTAGGATGTGATAATATGACTGACTGTATTGTTTCATTTGAGTGAAGGTATTTGTTTGCTTTCAACTTACGCGATAGTTAAGTGTTTATAACCGGCTTAACTATAAATGAGTTAATAAATAAATTTTTTCGTGTTAGTATTGTTGTCGAATCCGTAAACATACTCCCGCGCCTTAACAAAATTTATTTAGTAATTAGCTTAATTAATTTGATGGTCGGTCGTTTGACTTTATTTTGAGCTGTTTTGAGTGTTACGACTCTGCGATGATTCGATCACTTCCGGTATAGAAACATGTTATTCTAGCAAGTACCCATTGACTAGGATACAAATTATCTCCTTAGAGGAGAATGATATCATCGATTTGAAATCGCCATGCCACCTGTTCCAAAATCCTTGTTTCCAAGTCGTTGCTGAATGTTTTGTCATCTCGACAATTTGTACTGCAATTAATCCTGGTTGCGGAAAATCTGTCAAAGCCTCTCCGAAAATGGTGTGAGGATTTCTAAATCGGCTGGATCATTGTTTGTTTTACATAACGGCCTCGAACTTAATATAATGACTCCTTTGTCATTTCTCGAAAGTGAGATTTGCACTTGTGGTCCAGCAAAGTCCAAACCCACCTTAGATAATGGTCGGCTTTGTGTACACCGTTCTGCTGGTAAGTCTCTCATTTTCTGCTGCGAATTGTGGCTTTGATATAGAATGCATATACTGCGTACATGACTTGATGCAATGCTTGATCATGTACCGTGGACCTTTGATCTAGTAAGTAATTATTTCGGATGATACTTAACATCCAAGAGTTGCTGGCATGTACTTTGTGTTTCTTCAGTAGGATAACTGGGTGTTTAGCACCATACGGTAATGACGATTTTTTTAATCTCTCTTCCTACTCGTAATAATCCAGTTAAATCTATGAAGTGATCAAGAGCTGATAAATGGATGCTTTGTGGGAAGTGGCTCTCTTTTCAGGAGTATTGCTACCTCTGCATCTTGATCATCATGATTTGTATTCTTGATTCTTTGTTCTGGTAGGTCAAATAGTAAAATGTATACCATGATTTTTCGATCTTTAAACCAACTTGAGAATTTGGCTAGAAATTGTTGAACTATATCTTCTGTATTGATGGTTCTCGATAGTACGCTGATATATTTTGAACGTTCTGCAAAATCTCATATAATTGTCTTATGATCTGTCTGAATATCTGAAGCAATTTACAGAATATCGTTGAGAGATGGTCGCTTGGTGGTTTTGCAGGACCCATTAAATACCACTTTAAATTTTATACTGCTGCTAACCTTTATGGTGTGGTAAATAGTATTTTGCTGCGTCAGTAACTGGAACATCATTTGGACGTATAAATATAAGTTATATACCGTAAAGCAATGTATTCTGCAGGCTAAGAATGGTTTGTACTTGTCACAAAATTCTGGATACTGTATGAATTTTCGTTCCATCGCTAACAATCGCTGGTGGGCTGCTTGGACCGAACTGCCTAATAAATGTATCTTGAATGTCAGTCTTACGATGAATTGACCAGTATAATCCTGTGATTGGCTCTTCAAAATATTGTTCACACATACTTATCGTAGGATTTTGCTCGATATGATCACCAAATTCTTCAACCTCTCAAAATTTCGTTAAAAGTTGATGTAGCTCGTCGTTCGATTATTTGTACATATTATTCAAGGTTACAGCGAATAACCATCCAACTGGCACGGACCAGCGGAATTCGGAATATCGGATCATAGAATGGATCTTTTAAGAGCCAGTCGTGGACAACATTTAAAACAATAGATTTTAATGCGTTTTATTTCAAGAAAAACTTTCGGAAGCTCTTACTGGATCACCCTTTATAAGCACGACACCATTCAACCGCCAACGACACTATATATATATATACACCAGTATGAAGACATAAGATATCCATTTGGTTTGTTTAGATCTTTCTTAATTGAATTAATTAAATCGCACAACAACCCACACTCGGATCGGAAACTATTTTAATTAATATTAAATAATCAATAATAATAATAAATTAATTAATTTTTAATTAATTCAAAACGACAAAAATCGGCCAAAAAAAAAAATAAACACGAGCAACATATGTTGTCATCTAAATATGTAAATCGGATGATCTTATATATTGATGCATTGGTGATGATTATTTTTAATTTATGTTTACAACGAAATATAAACATAAATAATTTAAAAAAAATTAATTTATCATTTTTTATTAGTTTTTATTTTTTTTGTAAATGAAATTTCTCGAAAATTAAAAATACATAAAAAAAAATTCTACGACCCATCATCATGGCATGTCTAAAGAATTTTCACGCCTAATTTACAATCGCAAATGCATTAAGAAGACGAAAATGAATTTAATTTTAATTGAATTGTAGTGAAAGATTTGTGTATGATTATGTCGTATGTGCGGAACGCGTTGTATTGTGGTGGTGGTGGTGAAAACTGGCAATTTTCTCATGTATATATATGATGTATGAGCGCGAAACAGCAACATATCATTAATAATCTCGTCAACATTTTTTTTTTCTCGTATATGTATGTACATATATAACAATACGATAATGATATGACGCCGCGTTCAAATGATGAAAAAGAACCGGGAAATTAATAAAAATCCGCAACAACGACGAGAAAACATTAAAATTAATATGATTCACTTTGATGGGTGCTAAATGCACAATTACATCCCACCAACAATAGCAACAACACAAAAGCAACAACAACTACAGCGACGATAACGCAGCATCGCGCATACGAGTATATGATGAGGAATGGCAATAAAAATTTCATAAAAATAAAATTGCAATAAAATTAGTTATGCAGCGCAAAATGAATTGAAAAGACCTAAGTTAAGAATTTGTGCTTTTATATATAGTGTTGTTTGTCTTATACTCGTACATACATAAGAACATGGGCAAAATGAGCGAATGATTGTGTGTAAGATGAATGGAAATGATTGTTTCATGATAATAATTTAATGATAGCGCGAAGACATAAACATAAACTATACATATAATGTATAATGTTGAAGGGACGATATATACGAAGACAAAACATAATTTTAATGTAAGACGGCGAGATGGTTCAGAATATACATGTTTTGTGCATAACGATGATGAAGGTAAATAATATTTATGAATTGGTCAGTTTATATTTATACATTGGATTAGGTTATAGAGATCGAAGATCTATCGACCAAGTAATCAACTGGTAGGAGCCCTGGATACACCGTTTTATCCGTAGTATGTCGAGAAGCTGGTACAGGTCGAATTTCATCAAAGTGTCGTCTTAATTTAGTAAGAAAGTCAGATTGTAAAATTTGATCGTTCGAGGCATCTAAAAATGTTCCAGGAACTCGAGTCATCCGTAAACCAGTTCAGCTGGAGTAGCTTTTAGTTCGTAACTATAAGTCGTTCGTAGTCCTAGCAAGATTGAGGGAAAAACATTGGTCGAATCAGAGTGGTTGTAACACATAATGGCAGATTTGATGACACGATGCATTCTTTCAATCATGCCATTACATTTAGGATTGTAACTAGTTGTTCTCCTTCGTTCAAAACCGAGTAAGTTAGCCCGTGAAAAAGTTGTGATTCGAATTGCATGCTTTGGTCCATAACAATGGTCAGTTGCTGTGCGATACCACAGCTCAATGCCAGCCTATAGTAAAGACATGGAAGATGGGTGGCCATAGATGTGTCCATTTACACCACTAATCGTAATCAGATGGTCTCTTTTGCATCCTGCCCCTATCGGGATTCGAATCTATTATTTGACTGACTATTTGACTGACAACGGTTTTCGATAGAAAAACTTAGGTTAAGATATTTAGAATTTTTTTAGCCAGCTTAGCTTAGTGGTCTCTCAAAGTTATGGGCAATTGATGACAAACTATGCATAATCCAGAATTTAGAGAATGCGATTACTATTCATTAAAAGAAACACCCCGCCCATCTAACTCTCAATTATTCAATCAATTGTGACCTTATTAAAATTAACTGAAGTATGGTTTTGTGAACATATATGTGTTTTTCGTGTGCTGACACACTAGAAAAGTCACTTAAGGTTATAGTTAAGTGCAGTTTTAATTAGCATGAGCCTACGGTCAAAGATGGCATACTTCAGACGAAACATCTAATGCAGAAACACATAAAAGATATTAAAAGCCTTCAGATGCTACCACCAATAGATTTTTTATAGTAAAAGCTTTCCATCAGTTGCAATCGGTTTTAGACTAATCGTTTAGATTCATTTCTCTGTTATAAGATTCTGCTTGAAACACATCATAGGTTATAACCAATATTTACCTAAATCGGAATATGTATATTTTTCATAAAGAAGCTCTAATTTAAAGCACGATGTCGTAAGTATATAAGACTTCATGCAATACTTTAGGCAATTCCAATTTCTACAATTCCTATTTTTTTTATATCTAATCTATTTTGGGGCTCAAGGCACTCCCTTCTACTTGTTCGCGGTTCACTAATTCACGTCCTATTTTGCGTTATTACATAGCTCAATCGAGAACATACGGCCTTAGGTCCGATTTACGTAGAATCATCTGCACATTGCATAGCTCCATGCCAGCCTATAGTGCTGACATGGAAGATGGGTCGGTCCATAAGTTCTGCACTTCTACAGGAAGTCATAGTTGTGTTCATTCACACCACAGATCGTAATCTCATGGTGAAAATTCTTTTCGCATCCTGCCCCTAACGGGATTCGAACCCGGTACCTCCTGTTCCAACTGCCGCAGTTTTAATCACGGCGCCACCTGGGCAATTCCTAGCTCAACCAGAAAGGTTAAATCGGGTCTTAAGGTTTACATACATCAAATGAGGCAGAAACAATCATAAAAAATACCAGCGTGTGATAAACAAACTATATTAGTCTCTGCTTGAATGACGCTCATACGGACTACTCTGGATCCTGGAATCGTATATGGATTCTCCTGTTTTATCATTGGGACGTGTAGTTTAATCCAGCGGTTTGCTAAATTTGCATCGGTGCAAAATTATCTGGTGCATATCAAGCTCCACTTTTCCCTGCAGCACACATAATTCACACTTTCTGTCAATGCGTTCAAAATCGAAAAGATTGGCATCTCTGCAGTCCACTGCCCATGTATTCTAATAAAGTATACTACTATCGGGAAAGCTAATGCATGTCATAATATCTATAAATGAGATCAAGTTTCGTTCTCATGAATGTTGTTTGATGTGTTAGGTTGATTTTCTAGCTGTGTACCGTCCAAGTATTGTTGGAAGTATGTGCAACCGAATGCACAGTCGATTTTTTGGCTTTTAAAATTATATGGTCAATTTGATCATCCTCACTAGTATAGAACGACGTTCATTCAACAGGATCTCTTCTTGCCATATAATCGCTGTTGATCGCTTTTCAAAATGTTTATGGCATGGTGATGTTACAGATGTGTTTCATTATATTTTGAGATTGAGGTTCATTATGGCCAGCGCTGAGTCAAAATTTCCTAAAATAATGCCAATTTGATTCCTTACACCTTACTTTGGGCTTCATAATTTCTTAATGCTTGCCACCAATAACTTATTATCCGCTTTTTTTTTTATTAAATTGCTACTGTAGGAATATTACGTTGCAATAATTACAGTCCCAATTTAATAACACAATGAGCCCTAGCTCCTCAAAGTTCGTCATACCTTCCGAATGGTTAAAAGAATTTATTTCAATATTGCCTTGTTTCAATATACTTAATAGATCACAAATGAACAGCTTCGATAATGCTAGATAAATGGGTCTGAACGACCCCTTGCTTGTATATGAGGTGGCCACCAACTAGTAGTCAATTGTGAGCACATTATTTTACAGTACTTTTATTTCAAAGTTTGCTCTTATTCCAGTCCTGTGGATGTGAACCGTTTTGTAACCCGTATTGGAAACTTTCGTAAATAGACTTCTTCCAAATAACGTATATTATATAACTCTAATATGGCTTGTCGACTCTTGCTTTGGCTGTTCTTAATTAAATGGTTCCAATATAATCTATGCTTGTTTTTGTGAACGGCTTCCTGTCACGTTGCTACATTACCCATTACACGCCTGGAGTCCGTTGCAATGTTCCTCGCTATTTAGAAGCGGTTTAGACCCAAATTGAACCTTATCGTAAAATCCAAATGGTGCTCCTCTGTTTAAACTAAATATACCTTGCAAATATTTCTGATTCATCTTCGTTGTATTTATCCATCTGAGTAATGGCTATGCGTGTCCTATTATCCCACTGTAAGCTATTCGAAGAGTTTTATACTTCGACAATATATCTCAAAGGTCATTTTTAAGTATAATTTAGACATCAAATTTGTTCGATACCGCATGATACAATATAAACGGTCAGTTAGACGACCCCCATATATACTTATTTTAAACAAACATCTTAAATAACATAATGCATCCCTATTTGTTTATGGCTTTCAAAGTGTAATTCAAACCGTTTTTTTTATACAAAATAATTCACACATTTAGAAAATTGACGAACAAATAATGGTGTAGACAGACAGATAGAATCAACATATAAATATATGTATGTAAAACACCCACTGCAGCATAAAGGAAGAAAACACCTTATTGTATATATGTACGTACATACATGGTGAAAAGAGTGATGTTTGCTATTAAAACGATCGAATTACATTCCAAGAATCATATTACTTATGTATACACGAGTATGTACAACTATATAGTAGTGCAGAATTGTATTGAACAACACAAAACCCCTTTTGATGGTATTTTTTTTTTTAACTTGCTGTTTGATTAAATTGAAGCCATATGGTGTGGTAGCTAGCCAGTTTCCTTCCAACGACATAAAGGATAAGTTTTGTTATTTTTGGTTTTTAGCAGCGAACGCAGCTTATAAATTTTTTGTGTGTGTGTGTGCGAATGAAAAGAAAATTAATGTGATTTAAAACGAATAAAATTATATGGGAATTTTATAGAGATATTTCATAATGCCATCATCTGACAATAATCTCATACTATCACTTTGAATGGCAATATTTATATACATAAAATTTTTGTATGCGATTCTGTAAAGATGAATACCCAAGATAAAAAAACATATATATTTTCTACTTTATATAAATAATCGGCTTATAAATATTTTATATTTCTACTTCTTATGCGTATATATACATAAGAAATATATTTCGGCAAGTTTGATTTACAGCCACAGCCATTCGTATATTGAGGTGCAAAACTAACCGCGCATTATATACTCATATACCTGATGAACCACTTTGTTCCATATAATTTAATTAAAATTCAATTTTTTTTTCTTACCAAAACGACGTGTGTGCTTATAATTAAAACCTGAACATACGCTTATGTATATACGTATACCAAATACAAAACAAACACAAAAAGCTCTTCGTCTAATGAATTTTATGAAAAACAACTTGTTCCATGCAATCAGACAAGGTGTGTATATAAAAGTGGAAATTTAACTATATATAGTGTACATATGTACAGGTAATTTTGTATATTATGGAAAAACAGGTTAAGTATTAAGGTTTAAAAATTGTGATTTCACTTAATAATTTATATTCTTATCTATTTTAGTAAGTCTATCATTCTGTGTAAATTATTATAGTTCCACTGTTTATAAAAATCTAAAAATCTCACACGCAAATAATCATAACATTAAATTATATATATATATATATATATATATATATATATATATATATATATATATATATATATATATATATATATATATATATATATATATATATATATATATATATATATATATATATATATATAATTAAAAGTATTACTTATCGTTACCCACTCTTTTTTGTTATTTTTCTGGCAATTTATGGATTCCATCGCAGAAAAACTGCGCCGGCTTGGCGGCCAAAAACGAATCGAGCAAATTTTCGATACCTTGAACTGAAGTGAAGCGTTGTTCCTGATAGAGCATACTGCATAGATCGAAATAGGTGGTACTTAGAAGGAGCACGGTATGGGCTATATAAGGCGGATGAGGCAGAAATTCCCATCCGTTACTCTCCAGGTAATTTTTGACCGGTGCCGCAATATGTGGCCAAGCGTTATTGTGGTGGAAAATGATTGACTCGTGTCTGGTAGATTTTTTGCTTCAATCGGATCAATTGTTGACTATAATGTTGGATATTAATGGTTTGCCCACTTGGCAACAGCTCATAGTGGATCACACCTAGCTGGCCTCACTAAATACACAGCAAGATCTTGGCCCCGTGAATATTTGGCTTTGGTGCCGATAGGCTAGCCTGACCTTTCTTGACGTACCCATTTTTGCGCTTCGGATTATCGTAATGGATCCATTTTTCATCGCCAGTAACAATACGATGCAAAAATGTGTGGTGCTCAAACAGTTTTTTCACTTCTCTTGGCTTCAATTTTTCATCTTTTTGGATGCCAAAGCTTTAAAACGTCTGGAAATTGTTGCTTGATCAACTCCCAATGATTCTGGAAGTTTTTCTTGCATTTGACATGAATCTTGATCGAGTAATGCCTCCAATTCTTCATCCTCAAATTTTTTCGTAAGATCAGGACGCTCTATGTCCTTGATGCCAAAATCACCACTTTTGAAGCGACTAAACCACTCAAAGCAAACGATGACTTTCAGTTGCAGTTTTGTTTCGACAAAGTGACTCATCAAAACTTTCAGCATATTTTGTTTTTTCAAAAAAAATTTTTTTTTCGGTTGGATGTGCACAATCAAAACTAAAACTTTTAGCTGATTTTGACAGGTACTGAATTAGGTTTTCAAAAGCCATACATGATTTACTATAACGCATAAACAAATAATGACGTCTAGTATCAAATTCCGGTTTTTAATGCATACACCCATATATATATATATATATATATATATATATATATATATATATATATATATATATATATATATATATATATATATATATATTTATATATATTTATATATATATATATATATATATATATATATATATATATATATATATATATATATATATTATATATATATATATATATATATATATATATATATATATATATATATATATGTATATATATATATATATATATATATATATATATATATATATATACATATATATATATATATATATATATATATATATATATATATATATATATATATATATATATATATATATATATATATATATATATATATATATATATATATATATATATATATATATATATATATATATATATATATATATATATATATATATATATATATATATATATATATATATATATATATATATATATATATATATATATATAATGCCACTCTCATGTCTTGGTTCTTATTGGTGAAAAATTCTGGCAATCGATTTTTACGATCTTCTCTTGATTGCAATTTCTTATCACTTAGGAAGTTTTCCAATGCGAGTAAATTGTGGAAATCGCTTTGTGTCAAGTCCGGACTATATGGTGGATGCACTAAAACTTCCCAATTAAGCTTTCTGAGTTTCTGGCGTTTCACTACGGACGTTTGTGGCCTGGCTTTATCCTGATGGAACACAATACCTTTTCTGTTGGCCAATTCTGGTCAAATCACACGGTCTTGTTGTTGACAGTAGAGATCTGGACTTCGTGTTTGGCCATATGGAAGCAACTCATAATAAATGATTCCTTTCCAGTTTCACCAAATTCACTGTAGAACCAGTCACCATCCGTTTAGGAAATGGGTCGATTTTATTCCTTTTGATTTTTGGTATTAATTGGTGTGGCACCCAAACAACGATATTTTTTTATCCAACTTTTCGCAAATGGTTTAAAACTGTACGATCGATCTTGAAATGCTGGGAGATGCTACGACTGCTAATATGCTGTGCGAGGTGCATCTTTAACATCGAAAATGTATGAAAAACTGTCAAATGTATTTTCTCTTTGTTGACATTTTTAACACCCTGTAACCAACCTATTATATATATATATATATATATATATATATATATATATATATATATATATATATATATATATATATATATATATATATATAATCTTCTTGGTATGAGCGTAATAAAATACGAAGGGTCGATATTTTATTTGTGGATATATAGCCACCCATCTTCTTATGAATGAGTGTATGTGTATATATATAAACGACCATTCCATATTATGAATGCGGGCGAGCAAAAACAAAATAACTGTTATATATATTTGTGTAAGGTACTAACGACGACGACAAACCATTTTCCATCGTCATGTCGGATAATGTACAGACGGTATATGTACAATGCAGAGCGTATAGACACGAAGAGACAGCAGAACAAACAACCAAACCCATGCAAACGAAAAAATAAAAAATTATTTATCTTTTTGGTATATAACCCCCATGGGGTTGTCATATTATTTTCCATGTGCAAAAAGGGAAAAAAATGGTTTTCTATTCGCTGAATTAATGATGAAGATTTATTATAATTATTAATAATAGGCTTGAAGTTTGTGTTCCATGGATATATAGGAATGGCCGGGCTACGAGCAGCACACATATACGTATACATATTAGGTTGATGTATAGGACAATTTTTTTTTGTTGTTCAATGTCTTTGGATTTTCCACCAAATTTATAACAACATGTGGTTAATTTATCAATCGTTCCTTATTTTGGATCATTCACTTTTGGGTTCCCAACTATATATATATATAAATTATCACTATACATTTATTTATTTATTTTAATTAATTTTTCAATCAGTTTGGGTACATATCGATTTTTCGTTTCTGTTCGAGATAAAAACATGATTAAAAATTAATTTGATGTGACATTGATGATCGGTGTAATGTGGAATGGTAATTAATTATTATTGTTTTTGTTAGAATAATGACGTATACATGTATATAATACGTGAGCGGTATGTGTGATGCTGTTTTAATCCAATTTTAATTTATGTCACACACACGCTAAATAATTATTTAAATTTTATTCGATTTTTAATTTATATCGATGTCATTATAAAATAAAAAAAACAGATTTGATTTAATCCAAATTCACAAATTTAAGAGATTAACACAGTCGCATAATAAATTTTATTATGTGTCATCTACATATATGTATGTATATATGTGCGTTCAGAGAGCATCCGTTAATCAAATTAAAATTAATTTATTTTAATGTCCAAATTAATATATATTTTCTAATTATGCAGCATCCTGTTGTGTTCAATTAACGCAAAAATTATTATTTCGTATATCGTTTCGAAACCACGCGATGAAAAATCAAAGTGATGGCAGGAAATTCGATCTATTTAAAGATGAAAATTATAGATTTGTGATACATCTGAATGTGTGTGTGTGTGTACGTACGCGGTTAATTAAAAATAAATAAAATATACACAAAGAGTTGAGATCGGGATGGATACACGCATGACCTAATTTGTCGACACAAATTAGATGATGAAAATATTCCCAGCATATATACGAATTCCCTATCCGAACCACTGTGTATGTATATATTATGTATTTGTTTATTGTTTTAAACAACCATTTTTAGCCCTATAAAACAAACCCTTATAATATACATTTTCGTATATGTGTATTATTACGATTATTATTACTCTCGAACACACAGAACAGTAGTATCTCTCCACCGCATCACTATACCTCCCCTCACCCTTTAAACCACCCCCACCACCACCACCTCCATTAACAACAACAATATAATAACAACACCCAAACAACACAAAACACACTGTAACAAGAAATAGAAATGAAAATTATATAATTGAGACAAAAACGAAATAAAAATACAAAAAAAAAATTAAATTTATGAAATGTAGATTTTTCCAGCAGCATCCCATCCACGTACCAAAAATTTAGCTCCCCATAAACCAAAAAAAAAAAACGTAATGTAAATCTATTGTTGTTTTGGGGGTTAAATAAAACATTTTTTTCGAGATACACACACACACACAAATGGAAAACATTTAATTAATGTGTCAGTAAAATAATAGTACACTTATGTTCGTTTTTTTTTTGTCTCAACAGACTCAAAAGTCAAAGAATTTTCCACTTTTTTTCTATTCATTTTCTTTTCTTAAAAAAAAAAAAAAAAAAAGAATTACAAGTGGCACAATGGTTTGATGATGGACTGGGGAATGTGTTGTACATACACATATAGTATTGTATATAATGTTGATGGGAAAGGTTTGTGTGTACCAAAATATGTAATAGGAATGGATCAGAGAGTTGTATAATGGGAAATGATAATTTAATGATGGCTGATGAGATTTTTATATTTGTTTTTGTTGTTGTATATTCATCTCAAAAGACAATAAAATGTGAATAATATTTTCATAAATTTAAAAAAAAAAATTATGATGATGATACTCGTCGTTGTGTCTTTGTTGTAATCACCAAAAAAATATATATATGTAGATATAAGATTGTGGATAAATTATCCATTACATGCGTATACTTATATATTATGTACATAAACGAACAAAATCATCTTGATCAGCCCACACATCGAGATTTTGTATATTTCGTTGTTTATGTTGTTGTTTCTGTGTGGCGTCTCTCGTCGATTAATGTAATTATGTTATGTCAAATGATGGGCATACAGTGTCGTGATGAATTTTAATTAACCAAAAACAACATTTAAAACAAAATCTGTCAAGTTTTAATCTGAACTTACTTAATTGTATTGCAACATATGGTGTCTAGTTTGAATGGTGGTCATGAGAATGAAAATATTGGATTTGGAAAAAAAATGACCGACAATCTGAGATGTATTGACGAGATCGATAAATGTATGCGTGTGATGGTAACAATATAATGAGAGAGCTTTTAAGTTTAAAATATGAATTGGCCTGGAATAAAGACAAATACATATTTCTAGTAGACGTCTAGTTAAGCAGCTTAACAGGTTTTTGCAAAGAGATTCACAAATATGATGATTGGTGACTCGAGTGAAGAAAGCGGAAAGAAACATGAGCCTAATAAGTGTAAGAATTAATTTAATCGTGTTAAAATAATCATTCGGTAGATTTAAGAAATAAACTTTATTTAAACTCAACACATATAGTACCCATAAATATTTAAGACAACCAAAAAGCCTAGATTTAAGTAACCTCGTCTCTCCGAGGTCGAATTATATAAAAAAGTGTCTATATGTTACTGGACACACTTTGTATAGAAGAAGTTCCTTGATGGCTAGTTAGTACATGACTGTCCATTAGCTTGGAAGTTCTTTCCTGTTGTCAAGTCTTAAAACCTTCCATAATTTAAATTGTTGTCCTTATAAACAATGAATGTAAAATGAAACGCTATCTATCATTTTTGCCATCTCTTTGGCAAAGTCATGTGGCATCGAATTTTAAAAGTGACAATCCGGAGCAGATCCCGTTTTGATGGTGTTCTAGACAAAAAGTGTCCGATGACATGGAACGTTGTCGAGCTGCAATATCACTCGTTTGCAGACCAATCCATAGTCCAGATTGATGAGTTGTTGTTGGTAGCATTGTCCATTGACTGAAGCAATTTGGTTTAGGATCCTTCTATAAGATCCACTTCTCATCTCCTGATCTCAAGTAATATAATTAGAAGCTCTTTTTTAAGGTCATAAAGCAAAATTTAAGAAGTGTCACTTTTATTTCCCAACTGTCTATCATGCGGCACCCATTTTCCCTCCTTTTAAGTTTTTCCCATATCATGTAAGCGTTTGGAAATACCTTGGCGAGTCATGTTTAATGCCTCCGCAAGTTGATCTTGAGTTTGTTCCATATTATCTTCATGCAAAAACGCAGCTCGGTGTCGTCAAATATTTTTAGTCTTCTGAATTAATTTCATGTAGGCCGTATAGGGATCATCAAGCAAATAATGTGCTTCAGTGGCAAAGTTCCCGCAAATGCTGTTCTTTAGTACATAACTCAACATTAGTTAAGAACTATCCACGTTATTTACTAATACTTCTGACATACATTTCAGCTTCATGTGTCTATATTAATTTAAGCTGAATAAGCCGATAAACATATTTTTAACAAACCCATCGCGTTTGATGTATAGTAGAAGGCTCGATTTTAACTTTCTAGTTATCATTTCAAAACTATAATGGATGGTCTTCATAACTGTAATAGATAATACCTTTTGTTTTAGAACCAGGCTTGACAAAAGCGCTAGATTGCTTTTTATCATTAGTTTTTTTCCGATTGCCAAACATAATTAAAGCCCTTTATAAAAGCGGCCCAAATAGTAGTCATATAGCACCATGGTCTCCATGAAATTTTTACTCTTTCAATTTTGACCAAATAAAGTCATTTTGATTGAGCTTTCGGAGGTTGCAGGAGAAAAAATTATCCCTCCAACGAAAGGAGCTATAGATCCGACATTGCTTTTCATGTGCCTCTTACGTTGCAGCCAAATATAAATTTTTGATCACATTGTCTGTAAATTTTTTTAGTATCAGATCTTTCCTTTTTTGTTACTTTTATTATTATCAAAGTTGGCCATGACCCTTCGAGGTTACGCACTCAATGCCACAAATACCCATGGTGCAAGCCTATGATTTCATTAAGGTGCTAAGATACGTTCGAAACAGTAGGCAAAGAAAACAGTCGATGTATAGAAATAATTCTGGAATTGAACACAAAGGATATGATGCGATCGAAAGCCGGACAGCTGCTGATAAAATGATAATTATCAACACATCATTAAGACATTCATCATTAAGGCATTCAGGCAATTGGCAAGTTCCATGACATGAAGAAGATAGTTGAAACGACCTTGGGCAATGAGAATAAAAAGCAATATTCGGAAAATATGATCTCTTTATGATTGGCAATGAAAGCCGAATAAGCTATACTGAAAATGAAGGACTGTAATAAGGCTAGGGAGAGAATGATCTCCATGGCTAGGACAGGAGTCAAAACCATACATTTTCAACTCGACAAACTATATTTGGCATTGATGAGCATTAGTAGAACCAATGACTTGTTAATAAAATAAATCATTTTGGAGAATAATCCTCAAGAACTAACAAAATCTCTTCGGCTCTGCCAAAAAATGGCTTTTTTTGAAGTTTGAATTCCAGACGATACTGAAACTTTATTTTCTAATTATGGAATAGGTATCGTCCGACTTCCCAACTTTTGGAACAAAACTTACTTTACCTCTGCTCCTAGTTTGTGTAACAAAACTAAAAGCGATACACGTCTGGAACAGATATAGTAAATGTTCCTTAATGAGATGGTATCCAAACTGTAATTAAGTAGGAAATAGACCATCAGGACCGGTATATTTGAGGGGTTCAAAAGAAAAAACTTTAACGTAGGACGTATAATATATATATATATATATATATATATATATATATATATATATATATATATATTATATATATATATATATATATATATATATATATATATATATATATATATATATATATATATTTATATATATATATATATATATATATATATATATATATATATATATATATATATATATATATATATATACTATATTACAGCTCGGAACAAGGTCGCCTACTTCCATTTTATAGGAAAAAACTTCCTATTGAGAAGACGAAGTAAACATATCTACAGGTCTTATTCCTGCTCAGTGTTTTGTTAAGTTTTGAGCATAGCTAGAAAGCTATCGCAATCAATGAGAAGATTGAATCTTTTGGCCTGTTGCTTCAGCTTTCTGGTACTTTTCATCCAATTTCTTATTGTTAAACATCAAATAAGGTCTTTTTCTAGTTTTTTTGATTAGTGATTCGGAGTAAGGAAGCATTCTTAAGAGAAAATGACACTTAATTAGCATTTACATATTTTAATTTTGTCTCCAATTTGAGATGATTTTCATCGGCTCATAACTTAAAATGTAAATTTAAAATGTTTTGTGTGCAGTGGAGAGTTACCACCTCGCGTATATTTTTTAATCATATTCGTTTTCAAATAGACCAAAATATAAATTATATAGTTTACCAATCGTATTCATTATATAGGCAAATAATTCAAAATAAATTATATTCTGTTTATTAAAATATATTTTCATATACGTATAAATTAAAACTAAACTATATTATAAATATTAGGCTTACATTAAATAATTAACCATTCCACGTACTCTTATATATTATAAACTCACGTATTCCACCCCGGGGCCAAAGTATTAGTATAATCTATTTTAATAAACTAAGTTACAATAAACTAAAACACACTATATATATATATATATATATATATATATATATATATATATATATATATATATATATATATATATATTCCCACGGCGCACACATATAGATAGATCTATTTATAATGTGTATTTTTAATTAAATAATTTATTCACTAAAAATTATAAATTCATAATTTTTATTTAATTTAATATCATTTTTACACATCGTTAAATTTTAATTTATAATATTTTTTTTTTTTTTTTAAATAAAAATATATTTTTAGGTTAGTTTGGGAATATATAATATCGATTTTGCTCCCAAACCCTCCAACGATAAAAGTATATTATGTATCGTTTGTGCGTCAGCTAAAACAATTTTCTTGGCCTTAATTCGTTTATAATCGATGTTCAACATACCTGTTGTGATTATGTTGAGACTGAGAGTTTGTATGTAACTACTAAACAAAATAATTAAAAATGTATAAATTTTCCGGGATGATATTGATGGATATATCTAGACTGTATATACTATATACCCACACAACGGATCAACGGATATATATAGGCGCTCTTCAGCACAAGTCGGGTGAATAATTTTCCATCCAGTTTTTTTTTTGCGATTTTCTTAATTTTTCTTCCTATATCCTACACACATATACATACATACATATAAGCTTATCTATTTGTGATATGAAAATAAATTAAAAAAATATTTAAAACGAAACCGGGAAAAAAATTAGAACACGTAGGTGGAACGTGCTCTATTGATTAAAAATTTTCATTGATTTTAGTTTAAATATAAAAAAATGAAATTAAAATTAATTTGTTTTTTGTCTATCAAAATAAAAAAAAGCTCTCTGATTTTTATGTACACATACATGCCAGTACATATTAAACACACATGGAATTTTAATCACGTCTATCGTGTACACCAAGCTCACTGTTAAAACCAATTAAAATGATCTAATTACGTGTCGATCACGATTTCATCCTTTGCTCAAGAAAGAGCACAGATTTATTTTTTTATATAATTAACCGTATGTTTGTTTGTATTTCATAATTAGATTACCATATGATTACACGACACATGTATCGCTTCAGAGAGATCTATATGGTATACGAGTAGAATGGAATTACCACACCTATATATGTGTGTACCAAACCACAGAAAAAAAACTCTTTTCTTTTTATACGAGATGTATTTACACTTGACAAATCTCTTCCATACTCGTATTGTATATAAAAATACCGAAATAATTTCTTTTCGATTGAAATGAATCACAAAATTAGTCTAATTAAACTTAGCATATTTATCTAAATGAAAATAAACTACTATTTAAATAGAGTAGAGAATACATACCATATTCAGAATTGTAAATTACAATTTACAAAAACAAATAATTTTATTTTTAATTAAATTAAATATTTACATAATATATATAAAATGCTGGAAAAAGATCCTAATTTGTTTGGATAAATTGAATATAATGGTCTAATTTAAATATATAGTTTCTCCTCCACCTATAGATATATATATACCTCCTCCCCCCTGCCTAAATCTACTCTTGTGCAAATATTCAACTCACCTCATCGAATCGGAATTCATTCATTGTTTGTAGCATTTTACACATTTCACAACCGCACACAAAAATTTTGTCTCTATATACGACCTAGATAGTCGAATCGTACCTCGCCACCCACTAAATACTGTGCGACACTAAAAAGAAAAATTATTATTATTTTTATTGCAAAAATTGGAATTTTCAATTTGGTTTTTCCGTTTTGTGTTCATTTTTGGAACACACACACACACACACACACACACAAAAATTATTCCACATAGATATTCTTGTCTGTTGACAATTCGAATTGAATTTTACGTGAGTCAACAGAAATGTTATACTCGTATATGTACTGTGTACGAGGAAAATTAAAATTTGTTTAACATAAAAATTGGATCCTAACATATAAACATAATATATGTCTACCAACAGTATGATGATGTGTTAATTCTAGGGGAATTAACTTATTGTCGCATCACAACAATTTCTAATTTTGGTCTAATACATAATTATATTCATAGAAATATATTTTATTTGCATTTCTTGATCTTAAGATCATTTATCATAATGTAATTTGTTTTCTTAGATTTATATGTACCCATACCCGTACACACAACAAGTGTCTTGTACTCAATGTTATGTTGTTTCATCTGACAGACTATTGATAAATTGACACACAGTTGTGCGAGATAAATATACAAAAAAACACTAACAACAATTATTAGCGCTCGAAAGGTGTGTCTCGCAGTTTCAAGTGAATTATTAAGTCTTGCACACCAAGACATATTGTGTGGTCTATACGTTGGAGAATTTAATTTATAAAAAACTAGTTGTCTGCCGCACAACAATTTAATCATACTCGTATGAATATATGTACTTGAGCTTACGAATATGTCATTTGATTTTATTAATAGAGTTTGCAGCTGTCAAATAGATAAATAAATCTGTAAGGTTGATAAGTCGACAGACAAATGTCCCAGGGTTAAATCAACAAAAAAAAAACGATTCAGGTCGATATTTTATATGCGTTTCGAAATTTTTGGAAAGCCACAATTCTCAGAAAGGAACGAAACAATTGAACCGATGGCCGCAAGGAAATGTAGTGTAAACTCATCCGGAAATTTTTTTTTCGCTAAAATTCATTTTGATCTAAAATTAATAAAACAAATAATTTAAGGTAGACTGGAAAATAAATAAAATTATTCCACGATAAACTGTTTACCGCTTCAGTTCCACCATTCTACGAATTATATGTATATTCTATAACAGAACCGAAATTGTATTGCTTGATTCGTGGAAATTCTACCTGTTTCGAAAGTCATCCCATATGTCTTACCGATTCTAGGTCTCGAATGGCATGGTGAAATTTCTCACAATTCACTTGTTTTTAAGTCTACACCTGGTGGTGAGTGGCATAAAGATTTTTTTTACTGCCTATGGCTTTTATGCTTGAATCTTTCCTACATAGGAAACTAACAATTAATAAGTCTTAACCTATATTAGTTCTTAATATTAATGTGCACTCGGTAAATTTTGCATTACCTACAGGTAGATCCAGAGGAAACATTTTTTTAGTCACCTATTTCTTGGCCTATTTAATAGTTCCCTGGCTACTTCGTTGGGATGAAAAACAAGTTTTAACTGGTATTTTTTGCTGTTACAGTATCGATGAGTAAATCACGTCGAAGGTTTGCATTGCGTACATACCAGGGTGCGTTCACCATTGTTCGAAGTATTCGTGACTGCACTCTTTCTAGTTTTATTATGTTGGAAGCACACGCGGAGCCCCACAACTGAATACCATATATCCAGATGGGCTTAAGTATCATTTTGTACAGCAAGACCTTACAGTCCAGACATAACTTTGAGTGTTTTCCAATTTTCCAATTTAGTTTAACGCATTTTAATTTGATTTGTTGACGTTTAGCTTCAATGTGTTTTTTCCACTTGAGTCTTCTATCTAAATGAAGTCCAAGATATTTATAACGCTTCCGTGTTGTGGGAGAGTGATTTTATTACTCTCCCACAACACGGAAGCGTTGTTTTTCTCTAAATCCAAATTGATGATCCGGTATGATTTTTTTTTGTTCAAAATTGGATTAAGTTTTTGCAAAAGCATTTTTTCGCAAAACTTTGAGAGAGTTGGTAATAAGCTAATTGGGTGATATGAGTTAACTTTTGTTTCATCTTTGCCAGGTTTTGGAAACAATATAATAACTGAAATTTTCCAGATTTCTGGATAATGACCTGTTTTCATTATCGCGTTGAATATATAAGTTATTAGTTTGATACATTTATCCGGTAGATTTGACATCATTTTGCCACTTATATCAGATCATGTCCGGGTGCCTTTTTTACATCGATCTACAAAATTGATCAGATTTTCTTGATTTCCAACTTGCTCGTTAGGTGTCAACACTTCGCTAAGGTGTTTTGCAAATATATTTGCTTTATCTACGTCACTTCTTGCCCAGCTTCCGTCAGAGAGTCGAGATAATGTTGAAGCTCTTCGTCATGTTTATTTAACAAAACGATTTTCACCGTTTTAGTCGCTTTATTTAACCTCGATTTAAAAGTGGAGTTGCGATTGCCTGCGTATTGAGCGTTTTGTCGTTAGTAGTTGTTGAATATTCGGGGAAAGTTTATGTTTCTTAAAATTAACAGACTTGATCAGCGTAGCGTTAATCGGGGTAGCGATCTTAGCGGCTTGTTGTAGAATACTAGTTAGTTGTTGAACCGCTATGTCAATTTCATAGTTTGTCAGCTTATTGTAGTCTTAAATAGAGACCAATTAGTATGTTGATTTGTCAGGAATCTAGATGGCTCTAGTTGTGGAACTTGCGTGTTAAGTGTTATTAATACTGGAGAGTGATCAGAAGACAAATCGTAGCACGTTCGGCCTTTACTAATGTTCTAGGTATACCCATTGTTACACAAAAGTCTATTAAATCGGGGATTTTCCGCCTGTCAGTTGGCCAGTAGGTTTGGTAGCCAGAATATATGTGATCCATCTTTTCATTCTGTATACAGTTGTTTTCCTTTCGTAGAAATTAATCCCATTGGATATGCTTTGCGTTGTAGTCACCTCCTGCTATGAACTTATCTCCTAGAGTTCTAAAGTAATTCGCAAATTGTTCGCTCTTAATTCCCTGACCACTCTTCTAGACAGATGCTGGTTGCTTGGATATGTTCTTACCTAAATTTTTGGAGTTCATAGTGGTTTTTTCTGATTTTAATAAGAATAGCAGTTCCACCATGTAATTTTCCGCTAAGATGCTTAGTATATCGTAGATACTGTATCCTGAGATCTTGAGGTCACTCGTATTTGTAAACTGAATTTCGGAAATCAGCATAATATCGATATCGTTTTCAATAAGAAACTTTTGTACTTCAAGTTTATGTTGCGCTAGGCAATTGGCGTTCCATACAACTATCTTAATTGCATTCATCATTTAATTTCACTCATATTAGTCTCCATCATCTGCATAAATTTGTTCACTATCGCTATAGATAATTCACTATCGCTGGTTTGATTTTTTGAATATGTGATTTACCTTTTGTTGTTCGGCTCTTTGTCGTGGAATCATTTTCTTGCTTAACTCCTTGTATACTACACAACCTCTATAGTTTGCAGTATGATTTTCTCCACAGCTACTACATTTTCTAACCTCTGATTTTTTTTAATCCAGCTCACATTTGCTGGTTTCATGTAGGTTGCCGCATATAACGCACACAGCTGGAAGTTTACAATAATTTCTTGAATGGCCATATTCTTGGCAGTTGGTACATTGTAAAACAGATTTACGCTTGTGTGGTTCCAACATCATAAATCGGATGATGGCCCTTAAGTTTTATTGGCTCTGGTTCCAACTCAACTTTAAACAAAGGTTGTGGTTTTCTCTCGCGATTTATTATATTGATCACGGTTTTCACTTTAAAGGTCATAGGTTAGGTTAGGTTAGGTTGAGTGGCTGCTACAGCACACTTAGACCGGAAACGGTCCGTTGTGATACCACAGGATCTTACTCCCCTTTTACCCCTATGAGAACCAGTTAGAGCTGCTTACGTAGCGTAATAAGTCTCGCACATTACAGTTCTCGAGATCGGAAAGGCAGTCCATTAAAAACATACCCAGATATTCATGTCTTTTGTGTGCCAAAGCCGGGCATGAGCATAGGAGGTGGACTAACGTCTCTTCCTCCTCCTCGTCCCTACAGCTTCTGCAAAAGTCATTTACTTCCAGACCCAGCCTTCTCGCATGTTCTCCAAGAAGGCAGTGTCCTGTGAGTATCCCCACGACCGTTTTAAGTTCACGTCTTCGCAGGGAGATAAGTGCCTTTGAGCGTTTCAAGTTCAGCTTTGGCCAGACTTGTCTTGCCACTCTACATGAGAGGGTGTTCGTCCACCTATTGTTCGCAGAGGCTTCCGCCTCTTTTTTAAGCACAGTCCTTAGTGCGTTAATGGGTCTCCCCAACTTCGCCCTTTCCGGTAGCAGTTGGAGAGTTGTACCGTGCCTCGCTAGTTCGTCCGCCCTGCAGTTTCCCATAACGTCTGAGTGGCCGGGGACCCAGACTACCTGGATGTTGAAATGCTCACTCATCTCATTAAGAGACGAGCGGCAACCCAACGCCACTCTAGAAGTTAGAGAAACAGAACCCAGCGACTTGATTGCCGCCTGACTGTCCACATAAATTGCGATATCAGTCGAGGATACCACATTATGTTTCAACCAGTTCAGGACCTCTTCAATCGCTATCACTTCTGCCTGGTACACACTGCAGTGATCAGGGAGGCGAACTGCTATATCTACCTCTAGTTTATCACAGAAGACTCCAGCTCCTACTTTACCGTCTAGCTTGGAGCCATCCGTAAAGAACTGCAATGCTCCCGTTTCAGCTGCCAACCCGCTCCTCCAGGATTCCCTTGAAGGGCAGGTGGTTTTGAACCTTTTCTCGAAGCACAGAGTCGGTGTAACATAGTCAATATTCGCCAGTTCTTTCCTCAGCGATCTGACTATCGTCGAGTGTCCTATTTGAAGACATTTCCACTGAGATATGGCTGATAGTCGAGTGGCCGTAATCGACGCCATCTGCTTACCATAAATGTCCACGGGGAGAAGGTGAAACAAGACCTCTAAGGCACTTGTAGGTGTTGTCCTCAGTGCCCCGCTTATAAGCATGCAGGCCGTTCTTTGCACCTTCTCAATCCTTTTCCTGTATGTTATTTTATCAAGAGCTGGCCACCACACGCTCACCCCATACATAAGTACAGGTCTTACTACGGAAGTGTATAGCCAGTGTACCAGCTCCGGCGTCAGGCCCCATCTCTTTCCGATGGCGTTCCTACACGAGTACAAAGCTATATTGGCCTTGTTTACTCTTTCCAGAATGTTGGGCTTCCAGCTTAGCTTACTGTCCAAGATTACGCCTAGAAATCTTGCCTTGTCCGTAAAAGCTAGTCTGTTACCATTTAGGAGAGGTGGATCTACTACAGGGATTTTATATTTCCTCGTAAATAGTACCAATTCAGTTTTAGACGCGCTAATTGCCAGTCCACATTTGGTGGCCCACCTCGTTATAATTAGGAGGGCATTTTGGATTACCTCCACCACTGTGCTTATGTATTTCCCAGAGACAGCTATCGCTACATCATCTGCATAAGCAATCACTCCGATCCCTTCTCTCTCCAGCTTTAATAGCAGCTCATTGATTGCTATGTTCCAGAGAAGAGGAGACAGAACACCTCCCTGTGGGGTTCCCCTAGTCACCCGTCTCCTGATGGTGGATTCCCCCAGCTCTGAGTTAATCATCCTGCACCCAAGCATATGATTGATTAACCTACTTATAGGGTAATCCACACCTAGTAGCGACAATCCCTCCAGAATTGCCTCCTTCCTTACATTGTTAAAGGCGCCTTCAATGTCAAGAAACGCCACCATACAAAACTCTTGCGAGAATAATGATTTCTCAATTGTACTTACCAGGGCATGCAGAGCTGTGTCCACAGACTTCCCTTTACAGTAAGCGTGCTGAGTCTGAGCCCAGTCACTAGGTCTAATTTTTGAGCGTATGTAGATATCTATCAGCCTTTCCAAGGTTTTCAATAGAAAGGATGATAGAGTTATTGGTCTTAAGTCTTTAGGGTAGCCCTGCGAGCATTTACCCGCTTTCGGAATAAAAATCACTCTGACCTCCATCCACTCCCGCGGAGTACAGACAAGTTTTAAACACCCTTTGAAGATTACCTCCAACCAGGGGAGCATAACCCTCGAGTTTTTCTGAAGCTCCGCGGGAATAATACGGTCAGGGCCCGCCGATTTATAGGGTTTGAACCCTTCAATTGCCCATAGGATCCGTTCTTTGGTTACGATATCTTCTATGCGCATTACGTTTGCTTCTTGATGAGTACCAGTCCCTGTCGAGTCATCGAAGCTTCCCGGAAAGTGGGTTTCGATGAGAAGTTCCAAGGATTCCTTACTAGAAGCAGTCCAGGATCCATCTGGTTTAATTAAATAACTGGGACTGGTAGGATTGGTAGACAAAATCTTCCTAAGACGAGAGGTCTCGGAGACTTCTTCTATTTTGTCACAGAAGAGTCTCCATGATTTCCTCTGTGCCTTCCTTAATTCTTTTTTGTATATCTTGAGGTCCTCCTTGTAGGAGTCCCAGTCCTGAGCCTCTCTCGTACTTTTGGCTCTATTAAATGCTTTCCTACACGCCTTCCGGTAGGTCCCCAGTTCCTTAGACCACCATGCCGGTTTTTGCTTGCCCCTGGGTTTAACTATTGGGCAAGCAGCGTTGAAGGACCGATTGCAAGCAATTGTGAAAGTTTCCACTATGCTGTTCAGTTCCTTCACTGTCGCTGGTGGTTCAGGGGTCTCTGGTAATAGTAGTCCTATAAGGGTTTCCCCGTACTTGCTCCAGTTTGTCTTTCTGGGATTCCTGAAAGGTTTCCGGGTGGCAGGGGAAACGTTAAGACTAAATGTTATGTAACGATGGTCAGAGAAGGAGTGTTCCTTCGCCACTCTCCATTCCCTGACCAAAGGGTACAGGTTTTTTGAGGCGAAGGTTACGTCCAGAACCTCCTGCCGATTTTTAGTAATAAAAGTGGGTTCTTGCCCAATATTACACACCATGAGGTTGTTGTTTAAAATGTAATCTAAAAGTAACTCACCTCTCTCGTTGATATCAGTGCTTCCCCAGATTGCGTGGTGCGCATTTACATCACCTCCAAGGAGCACCCCAATCTTCTTCCTGTACGATTCGAGGACCAGGTCCCCCAGGTTATCCGGCGGAACCTGTTTGTCCCGGTCCAAATAGGCTGAGACCAGCCAAAATATACTGCCATCAACCTCTAGGCTGACCGCAGTAACGTCACCATTGCTGTATTGAGGAAGAAGGAACATATTTAAATTATTTTTTCCAAGAATGCAGGATCTGATATTCCCCGAATTTCTTGAGTATAATAAGTTATACCCCTTCATTTTAAGGCCACAGATCCTGTTGGTGTTTATCCAAGGTTCTTGAATAAGGACCACGTCCTCTTCTGATCTAGTCAGTCTGAGGAGTAAGGCGGCCGACGCCGCCTTTGAATGGTGTAGGTTAATTTGTATTAAATTTAGCATAAATTTACCAAGTTCAGCCTACTTACCTGTTTACTCCCCGCTACCGCAGGCTAGTTTCCTTTGTTTCCATTGGAGTCGCCGGTTTCTCCCGTCTCGCCCCCCATGGAACCTGTTTCCCCGACGTTTGCAGTCCTTCCGTCCCTTGGGTCCGACAGGTTTTCTTCGTCTGACGCCAGGGACAGTCGGCTGCCCATCTCCTCTCCAAGTGCGGTCACCTCGGAGAGCTCCATCGGTTGGGCTGTCTCTCCTCCAAGTGCAACTGCATCAGTTGTGGACGGGCTGCCTTCCTCTCGTGTTTCAGCCTCGTCTTTTTTGTATACTTTGAGAGTAATCGACCCGAAACCGAAGTCGATTACTCCCTTAGTCGCGGCAAGCGGCGCCAGGGACTCCGTGTTGATTATCATCGTTGATAATCTGGAGCCCCCCCTTGCATCCTCTTGCCTCACGATCTTCCAGTTTCCTGTCGGAAGATCGGGGTTGCTGATTCTGATTATCTCAAGAATCTCTTCTGGGCTAGCTGGTTCGGTTGGCAGCCAGACGCGTGCTCTTGGCCTGCTAGGAATCTCTTCCCTGCCTACAGCCGCCAGCTTCGCGCCTTGCCACACCTCTCCCACCTCCGCTACCGCCTTTTTATAAAGCTCCACTGATCTGGCATCAGAGCACGCTATAAGTTTAACGCGCCCTTGATGCCAGCCCGCATCTCTGCAGGATGGAGGGGGTCCTGGATTTTCTCTCAGGATCCTTAGGAAAACGGAGTTTAGTGCATTGTACACCAAACTCCATTTTCCCATGGTGATGCTCCCATCTTCATGACTCCTGTCAATGACGGCTAGCACCAACAAACGGTCCTTCACAATATCCCTGAAGGATTTTGGTCTAGCCTTGTTAGGAGGCAAAACCTTGTGAGGAGTTTCCTTCTCCGCCTGCATTTTGGGCCGTTTTGTGTCCACGAACTCCAACTCATCCTGGGACCGCTGTCTTTTTGACACATGGTCCCTCTCTGAGTTTTCGACCGTTTTCTTGGCCCATCTCACGGATTGCTTTTGTTCAGCCGTAAGCTGCCCCTCAGGGGTTGCAGCCCACCTGTCCAAAACTCTAAACGCCGCGCGTCTATCTCTATAGCGCTGCTTCGATTGGTTGACGTTAGTCGAACCTCCCTCAGCAGCCCTTAACTTACCCTGAGTTCCGCTCGTCCCTGGCTTAAAAGCCTTGAACTTGCTTCCCCCTGGTGTCTTTGAGGGAGCCCCACCTTTACGGTTTGAGCTCTCACTTTTTGTTTCCGGCCTTTGGAGAGTGCCGGTCTCGGTTTTTTCCGGCCTTTGGAGAGTGCCGGTCTCGGTTTTGTTTTTATTGGATTCCATGTTGTTCCCACGAGTGTCGGAGAAATATATGGTCCACCTGCGCAGAGATCCGCTTACGCAGGTAAGGCTACTTACAACTGGAGGTCGCCAGGTATCCAGAGGGCTCCGTTTGCGACTGGGCTTTGTTAAATGGGCCCCCAGCCTGGTAGTTTGTTGGCACGGGTCGCGTAACACCGTAAACCAGCCCATCTGCCGTCATTTAGCGTGACCCGCCCCACACCTAGGTCACTTTACCCACCCGTTCTAACGAACGAGGACCCGGAGGCGACGACAATTATGAAGCAAAAGTCATAGTATTTAGTCTTTCGCTAATTTCGTCTGGATGCACAGTGGACTCGATCCCTTTTATAACAACCGTGATTCCTTTAGCACTCTTTCACTCTTAATCTATACGTGTAAAAGAATTTTTGATTTTTTTTTAAGATGGCTATAATTATTGAATAGCCGTCAATATGTTTTGTTTGAATTCTAGTTTCACTAATATTGCCACGTTTGATTTGGGCAATAAAGAATTCACCATTGGTTTCCGCGTTGAGTGCAGTTACCAATTGTTAATTGCGCGACTAATTACCAATTGCGCGACTGGGAAGGAATGTCACAATGTTCAAATCGAGCCTGAGTAACGGGAAAAAGTACAGGTGTTGTTAAGCAATTATCCTCGTTGAATACTGAAATGGGTGTGGCTTGACACCATATTTGACCTTGAATTAAAGAAAAACAAATCATTTAGACATAGAAACCAAAATAAAGAGACGAAAGTGGAAATGGATTTGCCATACGGTGCAGAAATCACCAAGTGATATATCGAGAATGTCAACGGCTTCTAAAATAGGAGGTACATGCAATAAAAGACTGGCAAATAAATTTTATGATGAACTCAGAGTAGGATATCGCACTTCTTTTCATACCAGAGTCCAGTAGGTGGTATTAAGAATTTGTAGAATTGTTGTTTACTCTTAAGTACAGGTAACTGGTTATCAAACGAATTTGTTGACAATATTCTTGAATTGTCAAAATAATTACAGATGAATTGTATGTTGTGAAAATGTGCAACGATTTTCATTCATTATTCACTTTCTAGGTCATTAGTCTTTCATTGTAGGAATCTTTTAACAGGATTTTAGAGTAAGGTTAGAGTTGCTAAGACAAATTGAATTTGTTCATATACAAACCAAGATTTTGTTGAAAAGTCATCAAAAGTTCAAACTGGCTATATTTGACTGGTGGAAAAACTTTAATTTTTGTAGATCCAGTCCGCCTAACCTAGTATCAGGAAAATTATCAAAGCTGGATTGAAGTGAAACCTTCAATTAATTGGTTACTGTTAAAATCCAACTAGACAATGGCAAACTATAGCGGACAACCGGCATGAACTACTTTCGATAGTGTCTGGCCGTGTTATATCTTGTAACAGAATCATTATTCCACTTAAATCGATGTTTGAAATTGGAATTTTGTGTCGCCGACCTTCAATGCGTTGGCCATGTAAATATAGGTTTGATATAAGGATGCACGTTGAGGCGTCCCATAATATCTTTTCCACGCCACCTGGAATAATTAAATGTTTAAGCATTAACTAAGTTTAAGCATTAACTAACTACCATGTAACATGGCTCAAAGACTAGAATTGCATTCTGCACATGCAAATGTTGTGGAAAAAAACCCAATAGTTGAAAAAACTCCATTTAATTCTTGATGTAAAGCAGCTATCCTAAACATTGCATAATAAGATGCGTCGACGTAGAGTGATGCGTCGACTAGACGTGCATTACGAGAAGGAAATGTCAAGTATACATTGCGTTAACCAAATCATTTCTACAATTTTCGAATACAGCATCGGGCTCTGTTGTCCGCGTAAGCGATGTCTTGTCATTCTTTTGGTTTCCAAAGATCATTGACTGGTCTGGAAAAAGTTGATAATAGCATGAAAATGTTTATGCTCCTTTTTTTTAAGGTTGGCTTGATGTATTTTTTAATTGCTTTCTTTTCCGTTAAAGTATACATCGTCTGTGAAGTAATCAGTTGCCAAAGAAAATTAATTTCGCATTTAGCAAACTCGCAACTGGCTACATTTATTGCTATCCCATATCGACATAATACGGATATGTTGTTGATGTTCAGTTATATCTTTTAAGGCGAACTTGAGTCCTCTTAACACTTCATGCATCAATCGTTGGAACGTCTGTGAAACGTTACATAGGTGGAACGTCCATCTGGTTTTGTGATTAGCCCAATTGTTTGAATTGGCTTATTCAGAAATTGGTATTTTGATTTTCTGTCAATTTGACGGAATCCAGTCGCTTTGGACGAGCGAATAGTGGTTGGTCGACCTGTTGTTTCAATATGAGAATAGACTTCCGAGTTGATTAGCTTTGCACTCACTGGATATGTTATAACACTAATCGTTCGATCAAAAGTTTTTAGTGACAAACCATTAAGTTGCCGATTTATTCGGATCATTTCTCACCTCAAATCTATATGTAAATAATAGAATAAGATAATATTGGTGTCCAATATAGGTGTTTGAACATTGACAATAACAAACTCCCAGACGTATGGTTGTCCTTATCATAAGTCTAGCTGGCACCATCACATCGTTTAAGATGATTGACGGTGGATTAACCAATGGTGTGTTCGTAAAGTTGACATGTGCAGATCTTACTTCATTAAGTTGGATTTTCCGTCGCTTGGTGCACAGCTAGTATTGCGGGGTCGTCAGCAAACGTTGCTAAGCTCACGTGATCGGACTGTAGTATATCACTTGTATATTGTAGGTCTAGGGCTGGGCCCAAAATGCTGCCTTGTGGGACTCCTAATCTTACCTCTCTCAGTCCCTCATCGTCTTGTCTTACTCTAAAAGCGTTTCAGATAAAAAGGATCTCAAAAGATCAACATATGGTATCGTAAGGGTGCTGCCACATCAAGAAATTAAGTCGAACAAATTTGTTTATCTTCTTAGGCCTTTTCTATAATATCTATATAATTCTGTGAACCTCATTTTTAGCTTGATTCTTCGCAAAAGGTATCTCTCCATTAGCTTTTAAATTAACGTGGGGTGAAGGATTTACAATTTCTTTCGTTAAAAGGTCATACCCAGGACCCTTTACTTTTTTCTGGGTTACTAGAGGGGTTCTACCCCAATAATTGTTGCATCCATTTAAGATTATAATATCCGATTCGAATAGATTTTTAACATTTTACAACCTCTCGAGTTTTGACGCTCATGACTGGAAACTAATACAACCATTTACCTTTCAAGAATTAATCATGGTTTCTTCTGATGAAGCAGGAGTATAATGCCGAAGATATGCGTGCAATTAATTCACCTCACACTTCGTATATATCAATTTGAAAATCGCGATATCAAATTTATTATACCCGCATCAGCCATTAAATTCTTGGAAAAAGTTCTTCGACATCTACCTACTTAACTCGCTGAATCAACAAAATTTTTATAATTCGCGTTCCTATAAAAATAATAATATATGACTGGAAAATCGCATGTTTATGATATTTAATTATCATTTTTAATTCTGAACCATAAAAAAATAAATAAAAAAGTATTTTTCTGCTTTAATTTTAATTTTCAATTTTTTTTTTACCAAGCAACGCCGCGCGTCCTCCACCGTGGGTGGGCGGTAAGGATGGTTTTGTAATATAAAAATTTTTTTTTTATTATTTGTGCTTTCATGGTTTCGTGTGATAAAATATTGATAAGAAAGTCAACACAGGATTTATTTTATGATTTAAAAAAAATTACTTGTTTGATTTTAATTAGAATAAATTTTTATTGTTTTTTACGGTTTATACCACCGTTGAAGTTCTCGACGTCGTTGTCGTCGTCCTCGTCCTCGTCGAACACACAAAAGAACATTTATGTCTTTGATAATATTTTTTGTATATATACAGTAATGACCTGGTTGTTATATAAAACACATACACGCAAATATAAATTTGAAATTTTTACGACCATTTTATTTTTAGAAAATCTGCGGAAAAACATTTCCCATAAATGTATTATCTATATACTTGGTCGTGTTATTAAATGGGATTGATGTAATGTATATATGTATGTATACGAGTACGACAGAACAACCATATGCCAATGCGCTCGTAACAATAAAAATAATTAAATTTCGTGTTTTTTCTTCTTGTACCATTCCAGGTTACACAATAGCAGCAGCAGCAGCAGCGGCAGAAGCGCAAATGAGGAAACGTCTGATTATAAAATTCGTGAGAATATGTGTGGAATTTTGATGATCGAATCAAAATTTTTGACAATTTTGTTATTTTGAAAATCGGTATCGTCGAAATTAAGGTTAAAAAAAAAATTTAATTCAATTTGGGAGTGCGTCGCCCAAAGTGAAATACCCAACTATATAAGATATTAAATAAGATAAAAAAAACCAACCAAAATAATTATATTTAACGTAATCTGACAATCATTATGAAAAGCTTAAGAAAATTCTTTATTTTTGGATTAATTATATTATTAATTGGAGGACATTCAATTAGGATTACAAATGGATTAGACTTGGGTAAGTAACCAAATTCTTTTATTTTTTTTATTATTAGAATAAATCTTTTCGATTTTCCCGCCTTTTCGATTTGGCCAACAAGAATTCTTCTTGTATTTGTGCTTGTCGCGCCGCTTCCGCCTCGGCCGCTTCGACCGCTTCACGTTCTCGTGTCGCCTCGTCCGACAACTCTTGCACCAATTCGATGTGGCTCATGATCCCTTTTTTCATAAAATACTGAAAATTCACCGACAGTGTTATTTTGAATTCCATGCCCGAGATTTTTTGCAATTTTTGCCAATGAACATTCGCCCAGCACGGATTTTTCAAACACTCCATCACGAGTATGACAGGCTTAAATTCTTCAATTTCGTCCAAAAATGTTTGGCACACAATTTGTAAATTTTCATTTTCGTGAAATACAGCTTTTACACTTATCAACGTGTGCTCATACTCATCGATTGTCGCATGAATATTTTCTAATTCAATACCGGCAAACGGATTACCGCACCAAAGTTCGACATACTTTCGTAGATCGGCACCGGTCATCCACAATTGCCGGTATGGTTCGAAATTTTCGACCATCGTTGTGATTCCGGTCAAATCGATTGGAGGATTCTCGAACAATTTTTGCCGTTTATTCAACAACTTACCGTGCTGCATCAAATCGTCGATACTTTTCCATATTTTTTTGATTTCAACCGAAAATTCCATCGCCTTGGAGGGATCGTATTGCGTACGATACACATCAAACTGTATATTTAAACCTTCAACCCGTTCGTCGTATGTCGATAAATCGAAAATTTGATTTTTTTGAAATTTTTCCGTGTCCACTTCGTACATCTCCTTGCTGACCGGAATTTGATTAAGGATTTTCATTGGCCACGCGATTGCATCCCATTTTGTTTTGAAATCAGGATTTGGCAACGAGTACCAAAAATAATCGAGTATTTCGTATTCAAACAATTTTGTTCGCATTCCCTCCTCCGCTGTTTGAATAAGTTGCGGTATTGTTTCAATCCATTCGTTCAGTTCGAAGATTTGCTCGATCGAAATGGGTCGCTCGTTTAATCGCTTCATAATACTCATATAATCTTCGATAATCAATGTCGTCTCATTGGTTAACCGTTCGGTAAACATTTCGAGAATTTTTACTTTGAGCTCGTTCCGTTTGGTGTATAAAAATTGTTTCAACGGATCAGTTATAATGTTAAATGGGCCAATTATGATCGACGTTGGTACGACACGCTTTATATATCCCATCATTTGGTATTGCAACGAAATAAGCTCCTTGATCTCTTGCGGCGATTTCAGTTTGACCTCTTCGATGAAGTCGTTTATATTGAGATTGTAAAATTCGACAAATTGTTGATACTTTCGACAATAGGCTTTCAACGGGATCACAGCTTTTTCATACGATTTGATTATTCGATCACGACGTGCCACTACAATCTCGTCGAGCAAACCGACTGATGACAAATACATATTTTTAGGAAATACTAGCCCTGTGAGTAGAAGTGGTTCTATTTGAAAAATTGAATGAGTTTGAAATATTGCATCGTCATAAAGTTTAATCAACAACGGGTTGAATTCATCAGGATCTGTTGAGTAGAACGCAGTGTTTTCGCTAATTTTCATCGTTAGTGTAAATACAAATAGATGTTGGGATTGAAATGGGCTGTTTATCAAATCGAGACCCCATTCATAATCATCGGTTACTTCCATTAGTTTGTCACACGGATCGCACAATGTGTTGGTGTATCGTTCGGTCGAGCTCAGTACTAAATCACGTAGCGCCGATTCCATTCGCAGTTTAACCAAAATCATGAATCGATACAATTTCGCAACCAAATATATTTCCCAACTTTTAACACTGATGTCGAACCATCCCTTCCCAATGAATCGTAAATTCAAACATATCTCCTCGGACATATTATCGACCCAGAAGCCTCGTAAAAATTGCATTGTGCTTTTCTTCGATTCGAGTTGAATTGAATTGAAATCGGCCAGTGTCGCATTCTTAGTTAAATTTAGATTGAATAGTGCCATTTCGCTCACCTTTTGGCATGACGCAACCACGGTCCGCATCGCAAATAAGCTTTCGTCGAGACAGTACAGAATACCCTGTTGTAATATCTTCACGCCGAAGTTAACGTAATTTCGAAATTGAATCGCATGCTCACAAAATTTAATTATTTTATATTCGGTATTGTCAAACTTATCCTCTTCCGGCAGTTCCATTTTGTGAAATTCATCGGGACTTCGTCTAATATTAAATTTCAATTCAATTTCACAAAACACGCGCTGATACTCTAACTTCACTTCGGCTATTAAATCTTCGATTTGGGCCTGCTTCTCGTTCGACATATCGATGAGTCGACAAATTTTTTTTATCTTCTGGAAGCTTAATTCTTGTATCCCAGTCAACAACATACAATCGACTAGTATCGAAAATTTTAAATATTTTTCACATTTTTCGCGTAAATTGAGCGCATACTTGAGACGTTCAACATAGTGATGCGGATTTTCGGCAAGAAAATTAAAATACAGTTTTGGGATCAAAAATTGATTGCCCGTCTCAATATCGATAACATAAAACCGAGAGTTTTTTTCACAAAATCCCGAAACGGAAACGGTGCGATATTTAAAATTATACCCTTCGTCGGGTAGGAAAGCTTTCGCCGGTATAGTATATTGTACATTGTTTATAACGCCCAGCATAAACCAATCTTCGGGTCGCATTACAGCAAATTTATAGTTGTCGAACCATTCGAGTGGTAATTTACCCTTTTGTTTCGATATATGAATCGGAATCAAATCGTTTAGATCAATGCCCGCTTCAACGATCAAATCTTGTATGCTTTGTTCGGCGAACAACCGCCGTTGTCGTTCAACTTCGACTTCGCGCGGTATTTCACCGGGTGGTGCAATCAACATTTTTTGTACTTTCGGTTTGATCGTTTGAATGGGAAAATCAACTTTTATTTTTCCCGGAAACGTTAGCCATCGTTGGGCGGGGGCCAAATACGATTTTGGATATTTGCACGGATTGTGATAGTGGACGATGGGGACGGATTTTGCTCGTGTCACATTCCATGTGTACATGTCATGTACATAGGCGTATGTCGTTAAATTAATCATTTTTGATTCGGACGTACAGCCCTGGACCTCGGAAAAGTACGCACGATTTGTTTTTGATGAATTCATTTTTGGCCAAACCAGGTATTTTTCTATATACGTATTGTGGTGGTTATGTATGTTTACCGTGAAAATTTTATGACAACTCAAGAAAATATACGAGTCTCGTTTTTTTTTCACCGGTGTTGCTTGTGTATTTTTTTTTGTTCGCGGTGTTAGTTATTGGAAACACAAAGTGAAAATACATTGTCGAGCTGTGTGTATATGTATATATGTCTATGTTGTGGCATTACCATGATTACCAGATGTTACCGGGATTTTTTTTGTAGTCATTTTCGTTTTAAAATATTCTGTTCTGCTTCGTTTTGCTCGATGGTGGAAATAAATTTTCATTTTTCTTGGAAAAACAATGAAAATTTTCATTTTAATTAATTCCTATCGTATTTTGCACACAATTTTTGGTTTGCTTCTTGTTTGTCGTCGTTGTCGTAATTGTAGAGTCGCGCAAGGTGATTCCTTCAGCTTTTTATAATGTTATTGTTGGCTTGTTCGACAACTAATATAGTTGAAATGTAAATAAATGTGTTTACATGGAAATCTTTGACATATTTGGCAATTATCTCAAGAATTCCACGCGTTTGTTGAATTTATTCAGCCGAAATCATTTTCGCGGCTGTTTTAGTGTATTAGACAAATTGAACACCAAAGTCGTAACGTAATCAACTATATAGCAAAAATTATCACATTTCTAACGAATTAAAACTCGTTAGTACAATTATATAACGATTTAGAGTAAATTTATGATAATAAAAAAAATTAAATCGATAAACCAATCTAATTTCAATTAAATAAAAACTAAAACCTATACAAACCATATAATTTACACACACAGTATAAGAGAACGAGAGAGCCAAAATCCAATTTGCTAAGGAAAATTAGAAAAAAAACGAAAAACTTAATTAATTTTTAGTAAGTTTCCACCAAAACAAAAAAGCACGAATAAAAGTCGGCACACACACAGCACACACACACATACATATATAACACAACAATAGCAACAAATTATAACGAATTCCACGTTATTAAATAACAAACACAATCTAATTTTACGAAAAACCGAAATTAATAATTCACTCTCTTATTTTAACCCCTAACACCCCACGACCCTCCTCCCCCAAATGAAAAGCAACTAAAAGCCAATTTTCTTGTGTTTGAAAGGTGGATGGTATACGACGAGTTTACTACATATAGATATAGATATACGTATATAGAGACGTTATATATATATATATATATATATATATATATATATATATATATATATATATATATATATATATATGTCTATATATTTATATATATATATATATATATATATATATATATATATATATATATATATATATATATATATATATAAACTAACGAAAATAATAATAACACACTTACTAAATAGAATATTTATGAACTCAAAACGTAAATTACAAGGAAAATTGGATAAAATACAAAAATAAAGGAAATTCTAAGGAAGACATAAAAGCAGAAGAAGAATTTTCATCTAATCTAAAATATAATACAAAAACAACAACAAAACGAGCAAAAAAAAAATAAAACTTAAATTATAAATAAACCAACAAAAAAAAAAAGAAAAATAATAAGAAAACTAAAAACATGAAAATGAAATTAAATAAATAAAATAAATAAATAAATAAAACAAAAAAAAAGGAAATTTTTGTTCTTCTGCAAATGAGAATGGAAAATTCGAGTGGAAAACTAATTAGTAAAAATTTGTTGGATTTTTATTTTAGTGGTTTATATAAATAAAATGAGGATTCTATCATATGGGGGTACACTACTTGCCTTTGTCGTATGTATAGTGGTTGTGTTGTTGTATCTGCAGTTATTTATTTGATCTAAGCGATTAATCAAAATTTTTGTGTCAAAAGCTCTATAAATTAATATATTTAGTCTACCTTCTGTGACGTCATGTATATATACCATATAGATGATTTATTAATTTCGAACTCTTTGCGCGATATGCCGCTGTCGCTCCTCCAGTTTGATATAGTGTATTATATAGTTATATACGGTTGAAAACATTATATATTACAAAACGAGTTCGTAGAATCAGTTTTTTTTTGTTATGTTGGTAATTCTGTAAATTTCGACTAATTATTTCGTAGAATCATCTGACTACCTAATTAATTATATACCATTTCGTTGATGAACATTTAATTCAGATAACATTTTTTTTTTGTTGGATCTTAAAACATGAATTTTTAACATTTTCAACAAAAAGATTGGAATATTAAATTTTAGAGGTGGTTTTGGGGGATAGATACCATTACGAGGAATCTGGATTGTGTTTAACATTGTTGCGAGTATTATATAAACCATTGAATAAATCTCATAATGCTTTGGTTCTAGTACGCTAAATCCAAGTAATGAATTATTATCGTGAGTCTTTACCGAATCCATCTTTTAGAAATTTTTGACACCATTGTGTTCTGTAAACTTTAACTTGTTTTGAAGCAAACCCTTATGACATATATCTAGAAGTTTTATATTGGCCATCTGTTTGGTGATAGAAATATCAAGAGGACTGAGATGAAAAATAATCTCCTGTGGTTGAGTGGCTAAAGTCGTAAGTGTGCTGCCACTTCGCATATATGACTCTATATAGTCATCAAAAAATTGGTTGGTATTATACTCAATGCTAGCCACCAGAGAGGAACATACATTTGACCTCAAAACTGGGGTGTACGCTTATTTTCTGATACGAGGGTCTAGTGCAGACTTATCACAGCTATCTTATATACAGAAAAACCTCGATATACCGGACTAATTCAAACGAGGGCAGTCCGTTTTCATTCTGAACAATTTCGCACATTTAAGTATATTTTTAGTGTTTTATGTATGTTAGACCAGGACCCGTAAGAATACCGATCTATATTCTCTCCAAGTCCTGAACGTGATTTATTTAACCTCAGGTTAAGGTTACTAATAAAGAAATTCATGTTCCGACAAGTACAAGTGCTGTTTTGGTCAAAAAGTCGTCGGTCAAGTACCTATATGGTAAAATGTGTCCTGTTTATCCGAAGTCCGATATATCGGGGTTCGTTATATCGAGGTTTTATTGTATTAAGATCTCAGCTTCGTTTATCATCCAATATAAGAACTTTAAATTCGACCTTGTCTATGACCTTCAATATAAATCCGTGAAGAGTAGGAAGGTCATACTAAAATCCTTCAAAGAAAAGAGAGCAGTTCAATTTTCAGTGGGTTAACATCAAACACCTGTGACAGAGAATGCAGACCTCCATCAGTTTATAAATCAACCGGCTCTATTGAGCTCCTACTATACTCTGCTAAAGTGTCTTCTTGTCTCTCTAATCTTTCAACCGATGAAATAGTAAGATTATTGGATTTTGAGTTTTTATAGGATTACAATGAGCTTGTTTTCTTGTCTTATGTATTTTTTCTTTTTATATTAAGCTTTAATTGGGTGCAGGGCGGACTTTTAGACAGTCCTAGCTCCTTGTAACTGTCAGAGCTCCTGCACCCAACGCGCGGTCCTTCAAGTAAAGGTTGATAGCTGCCTTAAACTTGTGCATTCTATAATCCAACGGAAACTGAAAACCGGATAACGAATTCCACTTCCTGGATGTTCGATGAATGAATTCGCGCTTTGTACCTTCAGTTCGAGGTTTCGGCAGCTTCACCGTAAACCTATGCGCATTGACCGTTCCTCGTGTTACCCGTCCTGGCGTAACTAATGGTGGTATTTTCTCCTTTAATTCTGCAGAACATTTACCATTTATTAATCTATAGAACACGCATAGTTCTGCAACATCTCTGCGGTGCTGTAGGCTGTCTAGATCTTTCGTAAGTCTGGAGTTTCGTATTATTCGTATGGCACGCCGCTGAACTCTATCCAGCAACTGGAGAGCAGTGCCATATGCTCCACCCCAAACTTGACAGCAATATTCTATACACGGTCTAATAAAGGTTTTATATATCTGGAGAACCTGATTTAAAAAAAAATTAAAAAAAAAAATTAGTTACATTTATTTCAGTCAGTTTGTTGGGATTGGGCCACAGATCTTAATGTTTAATTATAGCTATCTGAAGAACTAATGGTGACTTCAATACAGGTTTAACTGTGCGATGCGTACAAATTCTTGCGAGGCTTCAATAGAAGCACGATCTAAGTTGTTGTGAATTGAACATTCAGAAATAGTGTCAGAAAATACGGTCATATGTCAGACCCTGATCTGGGTAGTCTACGATCTCCAATCTAAAAATCTTTGGCTTCCATTGTCATTTATAAATTGAATTTTGGTAAATGTATCACTATCGTATCTATAGTCAGTATGGTGAGTGACCTTTCATTTGATGAGTGCTGTTTCCTTGAATGACTGTTTGATGGAAAAGATCAAATCCATCACATCAGGTATATACTAATAAACTTTTCTACTGCTTCATGGTTTTGACTGATTTTTCTGGTCACTTAGACTTGAGTCTAAAGGTATGACAGAGGTTGAGATGAAATAGAATCGCCAGTGAGGGTGTGTCCAAAGATTTTGGTTGGCCATAGTCTCAATACTGGCTACCAGAGGCCACTATAGTTTTGAATAGGTTTATTATTACTGTGTGGTGCTAGAACCTAGTTCTCATTTTTTTCCGAATAATATTATTATTATATACCAGCACTATTGTAGCTGTCTTAATCAGATTAATAAGACCGTTAAATTGACGATATTCTTCCTAGAATGAACAAGTTTAGTTTTCAGTGCGTTAACACCGGATTGACAACTATAGGTCGAACTGATGAGAATACTGTTAGAAGCCTCTTTTTTACTATAAATGGAACCAAAACCTATTTCTAGTATTTATGAGTTTTCCCATTTTAGGAGCATTACGCATGTTGAAATGCTGGGGATTTCCCCGGCCCGATGGAGCATCCGGTGTAAAAAAAAACTCTGATATTTCCAACTAAAAAGCTAGACTTAGGGTCTAAACGATATATAAATTTACATTTATTTCAGTCCAATTGATGGAATTCTGACATAGATCAAAGTTGCTTTTTATACTAGTCTCCAACCAAATTACATATAGTTAATTGGCAAGACAGATTCAAGTTGAGGCTGATGGGTTACAGGCCATTGAATTAAATACCTCTTAGGGATAGCCAACTAAACTTTTGTGCTATCCGATTTGTATAAATGGTGAGTTGTGTTGATTCACTTTTATCACAGTAATGTCTTCGAGATCCACGGTTTTTCCTGTTAGGCTTCTATTATCATTTATTACTTCGACTTCTTTCATCATTTATATAGTTTAAATTTTGGTAACTGTATCATTTTCGTTTCTATAGGTCAGTTTGGTGTAGCTGGCTAGAATATCACTGTTTTTACTGATTTTTTTATTCAAGTTCTTAGAGACATAGTTTCGATATCAAGATGAGTGAGATCAAAGAAAATCTCTAATGATAATTAGGATGTAGTCCTAAAAGCATCACCAATTCAACATATAAGGATATTTTCTAAAGATTTTGGTTTGATTTAAAAGAGATGTAACGATTTATATGAAGGACTGAAGAACATTTTGCACATATTTATTTTGTTTGTTATATTGGCATTGGCATATTATACCGATTCTAGCAATTTTCCGGTGTAAGCTCGTCTCTAATATTTCCAGCCGAAAAATAAAATTTACATTTTCTCCAGTTCATTTGACGTAATTTTGAGATTATTTTTGCAAAAATTACCTCCAACCAGGCGACATATGGTTTAGTCGAACCTGTCAGTTATCTGTAGTAACAATGGTGATTCAAATAGGATAAACTGTATGATGCGTACAAAATCTGTTAGTTAGATTAAATTGAGGCAGTGTTTTTTAGAGATTCACAACTTTGAGTTGGCACCACTTCTTTATTTGACAACCTATTTAACAGCTGATTCTTGTTTAGTTTTAGATGCTTTTTGTTAAGTTTGAACAGTGTGCACTGAATCAAGCCGCTGTACAGGAAAGCATTGCAGAAGATCTAAATCAATTAATTCGTAGCCCTTCTCAGCAACTGGGGTTGTGTTCTTTCACTTTATGGAAGATTGTATATACGAAAAAATCTTGACTTCAAAGCTTTCAAGTTTTAATTTGTGCAGGAAATAAAGCCAAACGACCATCGTGTGCGCCGCCAATTCGTCGAATGGACTGAAGCACAAATTGATTATGATATTGAATTTCCATCCAAAATTTTGCGTTTGAGAATGAAATGCACAAGTTTAAGGTAGCTATCAACCTTTACTTGAAGGATCGTGCGTTGGGCAGGAGCTCTGATAGTTACAAAGAGCTAGGACAGTCTACATATAAAAAAAATTTGATTATTTTCTTTGGGGTTATGAAAAGTCACAGTGGGGTTATGTAAGATCGTGTGATGTTTTCGTTCCATTTTTTTGGCCAAATGATCACTTTCATTTAAAATATTCGTCTGATGACAGAGTTTGAACTACTTTAGTCCCAAAACAGATTGCAAAGATCAAGACCACATAACTTTACATGGTGAAGACCAAACACACCCACTTCTCATGTACACATACCAAATTTTTCCCCACACTATCTCTGCAATCGAATAATGTAATGATCGACACACGACGATAAATTAAATTCAATTGTCGATTAATTAAATATTCAGGGAAAAAAAATAAATAATTGACATAATTTCATTTAAACAAATAAAAGAAATTCAATCGATAATAATTTCAGTTTTTTTTATTTTATTTTTATTTATGTCATAAAAATAAATAAATAGTGAATTATATTCAATAAACATAAAAAAATAAACTATTTTATGTGAATCGTTATATCCAAATAATATACACTAATGGATATTGGTATGAGGGGCGTTTTGTGGATACAAATGACATTTCTTAGACGTAACATCCAAAATAAACTTAAATCGAAGACATATTGAACGACTATCGGACCGAAGCGCGTTAAACTCGTACACACACACACACACACATATATATATAATTTAATTGACGTTTGTTCTTTTAATGTTTTATGATTTATGATTTTTTAATTGTATCATGATTTTAGTTTTATGATTTTTATTTTTCATAATAAAATTATTTTTTTATTTAATCAATAAAATAGTTTTTGAGGGTTTTATTATGTACGAGTATGTATGTATGCATATAAAACGAAATTTGAAGAAGTCTGCGGGATAAAAGTCTGCATTTGTGTGTTGAAAAGATTTGAATTATTTACTGTATGCTCGATACATCGTATTCCCGATGGGAGGGAAAAAAAGACCCGTCCCGCGATCACATCGATATGGTTTATAAATATTTTTAATTCTAATTAATTTCCAATTATCGATTCAACTCAATAAATTTATATCTTTATATATACATATTTTATAGACTTGTCTATACACAATTCGAAAACTATTTGAAAGATCAAAAGGTTTTTTGTAGTTTTACAAAATAAAAAAAATTTTAAATTCAATTTTGTCCGAATATGTCTATAATACATTATTATGTTGGTTTGACTCTACTGTATATATAATATACTCGTATGCTCATCGAGTGTGGGTCTATTATGATATTTGATTTATTCAATATACAAAAATTAAAATAGTTTTTGAATTTATTAAGTTATGATTATGAAATAGTATCTCGAGATTTTGGTAGTTCAGATTTTTGGTCTATGTAAACGAGTGTGAAGCGTGAAGGCTTGCTTCGATCTGATGCTGACGTCATAATGACTTTGTGAACGAAAAGATCAAATCCATTTCTCATCAGACATATGCTATCCGGACTAGATGTTTTAATCGTGTCGCAACAGAGCTAGCGAATTACAAGAATAAACCTCGATTTATTTGATTCGATTAAGCGAACCTGGTTTGTATGCTGTATTCGGTGGATGCCCGAATTTGCCCACCAATATTTTACTGTGTTGCAGTATGTGAATATCCCGTGAATATCTGTGCCTTGAGAGGGCCATTGGAGAAGGCAAGCATTGAGAAACAGGGCCTTGTAAGGGTCACCAATGTATAACGCCCCGTTATCGGAAGACTTTGGATTGTAATTCGGAATGTTGCATTTTCTGATTTGATAGGCCGGTTTCGATCTGATGATGACGTCATTGAATAACTATGTGATCGAACGGATCAAATCCATCTCATCAAGCATATGCTACCGGACATGATGTTCGTACTGTGTGATTCGTATATGTACGTTCAGTCGTGAGCAACAGTGCTAGCGAATTACACAAACTTAACTCGAAATATCGATTTAATTGTATGAATAGCCTATCAACATATTTTTTAAATGTATTGGATGGTTACGCTTCAGAGCAGTATAATAGCTCATGTACCTACACCGAGTACTGGTGCAAATATGGAAATTTTGTGATACAGGTCTGTTAGTAGATGTTAAACGTAAACGAGTAATCGATCGATTCCTTAACGTCATTATAAATTGTCGGTTTATATAGTTAAATATTACGTTACATACAAAAAAAACTTTGTGATCCACCTGTTACTATTGAAGCAGTCTAAAGCTTCATTGTTACGGTGATGATGGAGCCCCTTCTGATGTTTAAGTGTGCTCTTCTTATTTTCCTCTGCTACTGTGTCAATGCCATAGATACCATTAGGCGTTTACTATCCCTCTGAGAACTTTATTTTGAAATTGTTGGAAGAGGCAGCAAAGAGGACACAACATTTACTAATACGTCAAGCAACCATTTCTAACTTTGGGTGACCGCGAGTTTCAACATGCTCCATAAGATCCTGTGAAGAAACACCAAGATACGAATATTCAATGCCTGTGTAAAATCAGTACTGTTTTATGGCTGTAAAACGTGGAAACCTACGCAGAACATCACAAGAAGACTCCAAGTGTTTGTGAATAAATGCCTTACGCGATTGATCAAATGCTTCTGGCAAAATAAGATCACAAACGAAGAATTACTGCGACAAACAAACCAAGTGGATGTTGAAATTGAGATGGATGAGACACACGCTGAGAAAAACAACAAATGACATAACCAGTCATTAGAATGGAATCCGTAAGGAAAAAAAATGGGAAGCCAGCAGTCTTTACAGAAGCAAAACATTTTGGAAAAACATGGGGAGAATAAAGAGAATAGCCCCAAATAGAGTTCGATTATCCAGTCTAGTAGACGCCCTATGGTCCTTTAGAATGGAGATAAAGGAAAAAAATGGATCAATCCGAACATCGGTAGATCTTTGACATTTTGAAAATAGATGGCACTGCGAATTGCCTCGTGTTTTACATATTGTTTACGTTTTTTGGAATTTACGCTGTCGTTTACAAAATTTACATAAGAGATGTAAAAAATGTATTTTACATGTAGACTTCCAACTATGACTAAATGTTGTTTGCTGGTTTTTGGTGCATTCGTATAGGTGAATAGCACATGTCCAGACTGAAATGAACTGAGAGTTTCTTCCAATCCAGTACATTTTTCTCTATTTTAATTGGAGCTCTTCTGCTTTCTTTTTTACGTTAACGTGCTTTCTTTTTTACATACCAAGATATTTTGCTTGATTTGCTTGTCGTACAAGAATATTATTGAGCGGTTCTATAAGTGAAATAAATGTGAGTAGCGTTTGATTCGTTCACTTTAATTCTCCACCTAGCTAGCCAATCTTGTATATTATTTATGGCTATTTGTAGTTTGGATGTGGCATCACCGATTGTGTCACCAACATTATGTCAGTGTCATCTACGTGTCGATGGTTGTCTCATTCGTCTGCGGTAAGTCGCTTGTAAACAGTACTAAAATGAATGACACATAAGACACTTTTCTGGGGGACTTCTGCTTCATCTTGTTTTATGGTAGAATTAACTCCTTCTCGTTTAACTCTAAACTGAAAGAACGGAACGTCTCCTGACTTTTCAATTTCAGGTTTAATTAGTTTAGGTATAATTATTACTTCTACAAATTTCCAAGCAAAATGGACATAACAGAGTCTGAAGGGGGCATTAAATTTACCCGATATTTTCCTAATAGCTTCGAGTTATTGAAGAATCTCTCCAGTAATCAATTTACTCATGTCTATTTTAGACAGATGGGTCTCTTCTCTATAACTAGTTATTTAATTTCAGTTAGGGAGCATTTGCCGGTAGTTATTTTGTTGCTTGTATTGGTACTGTTCCAATCTTTACTGTGTCATTTATTATCATTAAAATGAAGGAGTGGTCATACATGGAGTCAATTTTTTTCTGCATTTGTATATATTCTACCGGGACTTTTCCTTTAAAGAAGCCAATTATAGGTATCGTGTTTTATTTTGGTCGATGGACCAATAAGTAGATTAACCTGTGAGTGTCACTTGCAGTTGTATTTAATTATTGCTTCATGGAGCTCTCTCCCTTTAGTTGTTGTTAGTCTTCATCCCTAATTCGTATGTGTAGCATTGAAGTCACCTCCGATTATGAATTTTTTACCTGTAGTTGATTGAAGAAGTAAGTATAATCATTTTCTTTTATGTTATATATATCCAAATGGAAAATATATTGCGGTTACCATTTCTTGATGGTTTCGGGGCTTAGTGGTAACGCCAATTGCTTGTTCTTCATCTTTTAACTCTAATGTTGTTCGGCTTATTTCGAACTCTTTCTTGCTCTACTTCTTGTGAACTCAGTTTGTTAAAAATATTTGTATTATTTTATTACTTGAATCATTCTCTGAAACAGAACCCTGTTGTCTTCTCGAACTTTCGATATTGAGTGCACTAGCATATAATACCATGTTTAATGTTGGACGTGGCATTAACTTGTTGATGCTGAGTTAATTTCTGCTCAGGTTCTTATAGTAGTTACATATATACCAAGTATGATCTATTTTAGATTGATATCTAGTATTTCATTTTCAGTACTCTACATATCAACTTTCTGGTAACTGCAAAACAAAACTTTTGTTACTTTCACAAAATCGATTCGTAAAATAGTAAGAAGATTGTTTAATAGATGGCGGTTTAGTTACAATAAGATTTGATAAGAGATGGCGACTGTTCATCAGACGAGTGAAAATAAACCCGGGGCCTTCATAAAAGATGAATAACGATGCACATTCAGGTTTCTCTAATTTGATGACAAATCTTAAAATACACAATATACATACATACATATGGTGGAGATCAAATAAAATATCATAAATGCCATTTGGTTGGCGTAAACCCGTTAATTAGATCAAAACATTTACACAAAACGTCATCCCAACTATAAATCATTAATTTTTATGTGAATACGTATACATGTACCCGTCTATAGTTACGGATTGTCTTTAATATTTTTTAACAACCGGATAAGCTTTATCATAATTTAACGACATTATGTGTACGAAAATAAAAGTATTTACAACAAATTTGCATGTTGCAGTCGGCTGTCGGTTATTTTCTCTTGCATCCTCCTAATACATAAATTTTATGATTTTTTATGTTAAAATTAAGATTTCTAAGACAATTTATGTTTTCGTTTTCGTTTTATGATGCCATGGTTTTAGTTTTATTTAATATACATACTTATATATACTTAATTATGATGATTCATGCTGATTTATTTCGTTTGAGGCAAAAAAAAAATGTTAATCTAAAAATAGGAACGCAACCAACTCGTACGCGTATACAAAGTATAAGAATTTCGCGCGCGGACATAAATACATAAATTCCGAAATGTGAATTATGGCACGGCCTATAAATTATGTACATGCAATATGGGCAACATTTAACGTCGGAATTTTGTGTTTTATTCATTCGGTTATACGTACATGTATTGAAACAGCGTGTCGCTTTATTAAAACTGATTAGCAATCATCTTATCTATCTCACACTCATCTGTACGATAGTACTCAGACTCACAACACAAAACAGAAAATCTATAACATGACGCGATGGAATGGGGACTCATGAATCTGATGTACCAAAGCGTATTACTTAATTAAAATCTTAAAACGTGAAAAATGTGTGATAGCTTTATTTTTTTTTGTCTTATGTGTTCCAATCTCACATCGCATAATTTTTCTATCTTTGTCATATACGAGACGAATTTTGGTACATATATTGTTGTGTGTCTCAAATCAAATTACTCACATGATATGTTTTTAACAATTGATACTGAGATAAGTCATTCAATGAACAAAAAAAACGTAATAAACGAACGTACGAGTATGTAATTCAATTATAATTTAATAATGTTACATACAAACTCTTAGGATCTTGAACCCTTAAAGAAACTTGGTTACCTGTGTTTAATGTACGATGCACATATATAGGAATGTATATTTACTATAGACTTTGGACAAATATGTCCACAATATATTGTGAATGTTAAAAAATTCACTCAATTGTTGAAGCGAGCACATACACAAAACATAATAACATTGCAATGGTGAATATATGTATAAACATTTACCACCACCAAAAAAACAAATTCTGTCAACCACAGACGAAAAACAAAAAAATGTTTGAATTCAACTAACTAACCAACCAACCAGCCAACCACCAAATCTATGACACAATCAAACAAAAAAAATGTATATAACCGAATTAAAAACAAACAAATTGTTATATATTGTCACTAAATGGGTGAATAAATTTATACGATATACACAAGATCTGATGGGGTTGGGGGCCCCAAGATTAAAAGATTAAAAGAAAAAAAATAGTTAAACTTTTGGTTTTATTTTTAGAAAGCTTTTGTTTTTGGTTTTGAATTCGACGGCAAACTATGACGCAAAGAAATACAATCTGGGTTAAATATACATATAAATGTGCCTAGGTTATATATATATATATATATATATAACCGCCCAGGTGGCGCAGTGGTTAAAGCTGCGGCAGTTGGAGCGGGAGGTACCGGGTTCGAATCCGATTCGAGGCAGGATGCAAAATGGGTTTTTCACCTTCGATCGTTTGGGCGGTGCGATCGGTGGTGAAAAATAAACATAATCTGGATCCTCTGTCGTGTTTAGAATCCTTGGGCCGACCCATCTTCCATGTCAGTACTATAGGGCTGACATGGAGCTATGCAATGCGCAGATGGCTCTACGGAAAGACTCGGACCTATAGCCGTATAGAGTGGTATCACAACGGATCAAAATTGGTCTAAGTGTGCGATAGCAGCCACATCAACTTAACTTTTTTTTAACTTATATATATATATATATATATATATATATATATATATATATATATATATATATATATATATATATATATGTATATATATATATATATATATATATATATATATATATATATATATATATATGTATATATATATATATATATATATATATATATATATATATATATATATATATATATATATATATATATATATATATTTGAGTATGTGTATTAAAATTTCCACGAATCTGGAAGATAATTAAAGTTCTCTTACTTAAAAACGAGGGGAAACCGGATGGTGTGCCTGCGGCATATAGTCCACTTTGCTTGTGGGACACCTGTCAACTTGAGTCATAGGGAGGTTATTTAAATCTATCTGAGCGAGATATGAAACAAAACCTGTGGAGCGAGTAGATACTGCGGATGAAGTCATCTCCAAATAGCCAAAAAGACCGAGGCAGTTGTAATGGTGGGTAGGAGAATGCTTTTGCCTATGGAATTCAACATGGGAGGAATAAGAATAGTACCAACAGCAAAAATTATGTATTTGGGCGTGTGGCTGGATTACTGAAGAAGCTTTCAAGAACACATTAGACAAACAGTGGGTGAATAGAACAACAACGCCTTATTCAGCGCAACTAACAGCAAATTGCTCTCCAAGGAAGTGATATCAATCATACCCCATACAAGGTATCCTATGGATCTAGGTATGGATTCGAGTCTTGAACACTCCTAAAGCTCGTGATCAACAGAAGCGCGAGCAACGAACTATTGCACTTACGAACTTATGTAGTGCACATAGGGTGATCTCGAATAAGGCTGTCTTTATAATACCTAGCATGCCACCTATTATGTTAATGGATAAACACAGAGTCACAGTATTCAGGGGGACTCCTAAGAAAGGCGCCAAACAAGAAATGATGGAACAATGACGTACAAAAACGATGGGAGAACGCAGACAAGACAGCTGAATCCTAAAGACAAGACAGCTGTGTTAAAACTTTAGTGGATCGTAATCATGGTGAAATCAACTTCCACCTAACGCAATTGATATCTGGCCATGTCTGTTTTAACAGCAATTTCTTTAAAATACATATTAAAGAGAGAACTTCTTGTTTGCTACGGCTATTAAAATGATGCACCAGAACACCGTATTTTTCATTATGAACGATGGGGCGGAAGCGTCGCGAGTATGTACTGATTAAGTAGGGTAGCTAACATCAGAAAATAATTTCACTAACATGCTGTCGAAAGGGGCGGAATTGGGATGCCATTTATACCATGGTGGTATTGACGATATGACGCCATAAAATGAAAACGGAACATGAAGCTAACAACATAAACTGATAAAAATATGGACATCCAACGCCTGAAGTTATGCAAATTTTGCGATCCCGGTCGTGTGGAGGAGCGGCGATGGTAGGGTTCTAGTCGGTAAGAGTCCGGCACAGTGCTTACGAGAACCTTGGGGAAAAAATATATTAATATATAAATATATATATATATATATATATATATATATATATATATATATATATATATATATATTATATATATATATATATATATATATATATATATATATATATATATATTTATATATATATATATATATATATATATATATATATATATATATATATATATATATATATATATATATATATATATATATATATATATAAAGAAAGCTAAAAGGAGCATTATGCATGAGCCCCGCTTTTAAAGGGCCCAATTTCAATGTTTCTAAGTGAGCTAGTTTTTTCATTCTGATGTTCTAGTCAACGAATTGAGGATTTTCATAAGAAAATTTTCTAGGGATCGTAGAATTACTCAATAAGTGAGGGCCTTTTTTATACTACCTTATGTGAAGAGAATCCTCGAATCCCAATACACAAACATCCGTTTACAAGTTCATTATATGTCCTCATTTATTCAAAGTTAATTATTGAAATCTATGGAACCTTAATTCAAAAAAAAAAAAATTCTTTAAGAAATTTAGGTTTTAAAATATTTTTCTATAATCGTTGATGCACTTCAGATTGTTCACATAGCGAAGAAGCAAGTCTCGTTATCTTCTCTTTAAAACTAGTTGACAATTTCAAGTTTTCAATAAAGGAACGATTTGTCACCTCTCTCTTTGACTTGATCACTCAACGAATTCTAGAACTGCGAAATCAATTTGTGCTTGATTTCAGTTTTTTGTAAGATAATCTTATGATAACAGTGCAGATTGGGCAGAGCAGCATAATAGTGCACAATCAGTTCTACTAAAACTCATGCATTGAACTTAGTAGGAGTAGACAGTGTGGGAACGATTAAGGAAGCCATATAATATTTTTTAAAAATTGAACAAATGTAAAATTTCCTTAGAGGTAGTCAACAGAAATGTGTATTCACTTCGTCTTAACCTAAAGATGATTTGCATAAATTTGCCGTGAACCATTTATCCGTTTGGGTCTTTAAATGAATTGTTGGCAAAATTTTCTTTTGATATATTCGATCAAGCCTTATTTTTAATGAATATTTACATAGCCAATTTTGGCAAAGATCCATCACCTGGAAAATTGTTGAGAGATATACTTGAAGCAAGTTGAATGCAAGTGTTTCCAAATTTAGCAATTAGTCTAACAATATTTTGAGTTTACCCGCGGTTTCTTTTGCTTCCATTGGAATAAGTTTTAGTACACTGCAAATATTAAAAAATTTGAACAGATCGACGATTTTAGAAATGTAATACATGTGCTCCGAGATATATTTTTGCCCCGGCTCTTAGATTAAGCCCGCAAAGAGCCTAAATATATTGTCCCGGCAATATATTTAGGCTCTTTGCGGGCCTATATATATATATATATATATATATATATATATATATATATATATATATATATATAAATATATATATATATATATATATATATATATATATATATATATATATTTATATATATATATATATATATATATATATATATATATATATATATATATATATATATATATATATATAATATATACATCTACCTAGTATCTAGACTTAATTATTTTGGATTTATTCACAATTTTCACCTAATGTTTTTTTTAACGGAAATACAACACCAACAACAGTACCAAAATTTATGTTATTGAAATGATAATAACATCATCAACATAACACACAACATATATGAAACATATGTTGTACGTGATAAAAGTTTTATGAATCTATTTCTGATGTTTTTTTTACATGGAAGTCTCTCATATACATACATATTACATGCTAGACAAAAAGTAGGGGCTGATATTGTTGAAGGAGGTGGTTTGAAATTATAATCAAACTATAACATATTTTATTCGGTGTTTTATAAGGAGGTTTGCTAACTTTTGAACTTACTGATATAGTAGATGTTTAAACTAATAGGTGGTGTCAATTATGTATACGAAGTCAATATCGTCGGATAAGAGGAAATATATAGTCTTGTATGATTATATAACACGATGGTAATCAATTGAAACCTCCACTTGTGAGATTTTTCGATGTCATGGAAGTAATAAATGGCCTTCGTATCTTCTAAATCAACGAACAATTCGAAGGACTATCTAACCTTGTTACGCTCAAACTAGTATGGCAAACCAACTAGAGCGTTTTGATGTAATATTGTTATCATTTTTGATATGATATTACTCATATCCATCAGTTGGTTGAATAGGAATAAAAGGTGGCCCATCTGCCGTTTGCAATTTAATTTGGAACTAAATTCAAAACGATTAGGAAAGAGAATACATTGCCATTATATAGAAAACCATTTCCTTCCAATGACTTCCATGGCTAGCTTTTCAGTGCTTCACTCGGTCATGTTAGTTTTTAGAACATTTTCTATTTTATTGGCTCTTATCTCGTCAATTGTAATTTTCAAAGGTTCTTTGAAGTCCAGGTTAGTCTCTAACTGGTAACACTCTTTTAATGCCTCCCTCAAAAAAAATCCAACACAATCAAATCGCATCATCATACCCGAAAGCATTTTGTCGTTTGCTGTGTGATAAGTTGTGCCGTTCTGTTGAATTCAAATATTATGTGTGTACTCTTGTATTCTGGATAATAAAACCTAGTTTTTCATGGCTCAATAACGCTGTTTCAAAATATTCACCACACAGTCACTCGTTGTGGATGCATCGTCTGGTGATTTTCTGACCATCTTATTTTCATTATTAAATATGGCCGGAACCCTTAGAAAGCTGGGCCAGTAAGACAACCAATTGTCTCAAGTTGTCCTTATTCAATGAAATAACGTAATTGGTTAGCTTCGGGTTAAGCCCTTTGACAAAGTATTTCGCCTTGCGACAAGTTGGTGTGGTTGACCACGTAAGCTTTAGATTCGATAGGGCAGCGGTTTTAATTGTATTCTTCACTATGTGAAGAGGTAGAGGAGCAGCTAGATCAGGACCCACAAAATGTAAGCGAGAACCAGTTTTAGCCAAGCAATCTGCAATTTCGTTTTATTTCAATAAAAATACGAAATATAATTATTCTGCTTTATTTTGTACAAACAGCTTTTGTTACAAGTTTGTGTGGACAATTGATAGCCTCAGAAACCTGTTGAACTTTTATCAAAATATATCAGATTAATTATTAATCTTAAACCGGCACCACATCAGTATATACACGAGACAAGTAAACACGAGAAGAATATACAGATAAAGCTTAACGTTGGATTTAATTTTGATAAAAACAAAACACTCATGGCCAGTTTTTAAGGTAAATGAAAGCTCAGTTAGTACCATAACCAATATTTCGCATATCCTGAGTCGTTGCAATGACACGTTTTTTCAGATAGCTATTTTTATATCACACAGTATTGTCATGATGGTTTAATTATTCCAAATAAAAGGGTGGCGTCCTGATTTGTCTCGTTGATCCGCAAAACATGGTACTTTTTAAACCCCATTTAGAACACAAATATCGAAAAGCACTCTCGGTGCATTTTATAGTTCTTCTTGACCTTTATAATAAAATATACTCACTGCTCCAGCTAAACAGGTGTTGTTAGTGTATGAACTGAACTATAAGAAGACACCCTTATTATTAGTAAATCAAGCTTCCAGTTTTTTGGGAACACCTGAACCGATATGTGATTATAGTATCGACATTTATAATTTTAAGCAGTCGTAAATATGCTACATAATTACTATATAATTATATTGTTTATTTAATCGTTTTATAGAACCCGAAGATCTTTGAACCGAACACAGTCTAAGTATATACTATAGAGATAAAGTCATTAAGTAACTTCAAAGTTAATATGTTTCATATAATCTCTATAAGTAAACGGTTGTGTAATACTTGGAGAGATCCAGATTGTTGGCACACGAGCCAACGATGACCTTTAAACATCAGTTGCTATCATAATAATATCTATCATAATTATTAATTATAACAATTTGTTTCTGTTTTGCATATTCGAATGATTTAACAAGTTAAGCCGACCACTTTCGCTCAAATCGACCGATTGATTGTATCATAATCCACAATATTGATAAGCATTCCCAAACAAAACTGTGTACAAACCAGTTCCTTTATAACATATATCAATAAACATAAACAACATCTTGCTTAATTTATGTAAAATTAGTAAGATCATTAAAAAAAATCAAATTAATATAATTAACAGGTGGATCTGATATAAACAAAAGAAAAAAAAACTCATTTCTGTAGGCTATGTTGTATCGAATCGAAAACCTTCACTCATTCACTATATGCGATTCCCTTCCTCGATTACATCATTTTGTCTTAGCCAACGAAATCTAAAACACAAAAAAATGATTTCGAGCAATTTTTCTAGATCTGTACACAGACTATAAATCTATATACAGTCGGTTACATAATATCGACCTTACTATATACGGTTGGCTTTGTGTGGGAAATTTATTTTGGTTTCAAAAAAAAAAACAAAAAAAAATTAAGATAAGAGCAGTTTTCGATGATGAGGCATCAATTTAAAGATTATTAATAAACGTAAGAAGACAAAATGGAATAAGAAACTTAAGTTGTAAGCGAATTGCTGATTAGTTTTCAAGTTTCTATTTTTGGGTTGCGCACCACCAATTAGTTTAAGAGATGGTTAATCAATCGCGAAATCAAAAAAAAAAAAATATTTTAATGATTTTTTAATGTCTTAATGGAATTTGGTTAACCCGCGAGGTGCTCGAGTTTAGTAAAATATAAGCATTATGTATTTATACGTGTGGCGTACAGGGTTATTTTTTGAGAATATATTGTATTTGAATAACCTGTATATACATAATAAAATGCTATGAATGTCAAATAATGTCAGTAATAATTTCGTATTAAGATTTTGGTTTTTTGATTTCCGTTTGTTTGTGTGCTTTTGCGTGTATATAAGATGGGTCAAAGCACAAATAATTTTGTTTGATGAATATATATATATATATATTTTTTTTGTGCCAAAAGTTATTCCGGGATAAATACCTTGAGGTAAGGTAATTTCTTTTTTTATTGTTTCTGTATATATACCTTTCTCGTTATACTTGTATACCTTTATCGTCATAACACTATATATAAAAGCTTAAAAGCTCTGAACTATATAATATAATCGATTTATACTTTTTCGTTCATTCTAGCAAAATGTAAAGATGCACTGGGAATGGAATCAGGTGCTATAGCAGATTTTCAAATAACCGCAAGTTCAGCACATGATGTCGGCAATGTTGGACCCCAGCATGCAAGGTAAGGATATATATATATTTAATCATCCCCTATCAGTCAACCATATAACATATTTTTGTGCTGATCACATGTTGCACAGCCAGCCCATAATCCCTTTCAGGGGGATTTACGTTAATATATATATATTTTTTCTATTATTTTACCATTTTTGTGTGTTGATGGGTGTTTTTCTATTACGAAAATGAAATTGAAATGTGTAAATCTTTCATCTGACATTTTCGAAATGATAGATAAGTGAAATAAAATAGATACATGTGTGTGTTTTTTTGTATCATTACCATTGAAGATTTATTGTCAACAGTTACGTAGATATTTTTCATTCTTATAGACACGATTAATAATCGCATCGGGGCTACATGCAATAATCTTCCACATATGTACGAGTTTCTTAAGCTGACCCAACTTTAACCAAAAAAAAAAAAAAATCAATGACGATAATTTTCCCGCATTTTACGACATCTACCTTTACCTGGTTTGGTAGATACTCGACTCGTATAACCAAACAATATTTTTGTTTATAATTCAACAATAATCTACTGATTAACTACTTTACTTGTCTCAAAGTGTTTTTTTTTGTTATTTTAATTTTCCATATATATAGAGAGAGCTAAGGGATGGGAAAATTTAAATTTGTCCTCGTGTATACATACGAGTATATTTAGGGGTGGTTTATATACCATAGGCTAATATAGTCACAGATGATCATATTATTGCACAATTCTATTTAATTCTTATATTTTGAATACACCAAATGATGCTTTTCCCTTTTTTTGGTGTTGTTGTTGTTGCTGCTGCTTTTCTCGATTTTCATTTTATTTAGTTCGGCCTCGTTTATTTATGGTTTAAACCATAATGAACAGAATTTTTGCTTGAGTTATGTATTTATAGATATTCTCGTATACGCATCTAGATAGGGTGTCGTTAGATTATTATATTGATTTCTTGGAGAAAAATCGATAAATTTTCATTCGTCTTTGATGTACCAGAAAAGTGGTTTTATCACTTGATTTTGGATTTTGATTCTGTGTTTTATATGTCGAAAGAAAAAGGCGATCGAGATTTTTCGTTTATTTTGCGTGGGGGGGAAGTGCTAAATATTGCTTTGGGGATAGATGATTTTATTTATTTAATTTTTTTTTTACATAAAATGCTGAATAATCATTAAAATTGAAAATCACTGAACGCGTTGCAGAGGGACGCGGGGGTGCCTACTTTTTTAGTTCATATTTTCAATTAAATTCTTGAACAAATAGCAGTGAAGTATATATATGGGAGGAGGGGGTGATATTTTTTTTATTTTCTATTTTAAAGACTCATTCCAACTGACAATTTAGTACTCTTGTTGTTGTTGTAATCCTATTTCACTGATTTTCCCTTTTTACAAATAATATAAATTAGTCTTAGATGATTACAGTTTGGGAATAAATGTGGTTTGTTTTGTTTGGCGTAGGAGGGTGCTTTTGCACTAATGATTGATGGTTATGAAATATTCTGTATGATGATGAATGACGAAGACGACTTGGTTTATTTGTATTATACACAACTTATACTATTCGAATAATGGTTCAACGACCATTTATAAGGAAATGAATTTTTATAATCAACTATACCTAATGCTACCTTTATTGCGAATGGTATTACATAGAATTTGTTGCCGTGTCACGCAATTTAAGAAAGTTAGTTTAGATAATACATCTGTAGTCTTTCGAGACACATCAAAATTCACGATCTAGTCAAATTATTGTATCTTTAAAATTGCATTCATTAAATTTGAGAGCAACCTAAGAGGAGGCGAGATGCAAAAACTCCACAAGGGTTTGGGTGATTATTCTAGCTCATTAATAATCATAGTGTGAACTTAACGAGTAAAGACACTTTGCTTCTTAGAATAAACCATATTTGTTTCCAGTTTGTATCATGAGTTTGTCAATGTTAGTGAGAATGGACAGTACACTGTTTCTGGCAAACCCTGGTTCTTGGAGTGAATTATGAAATGGCCATATATTTGGCAGGCTGAATTGAGTGAGTGGCTACTGTAGAATATATTAAAATATTATTTTTAATTATTAATCAAGTCGAGGACTGTGAGCTATAAAGAATATTGACTGATATCCCAATGGCTCCAGGGACTCATAATTAGTCTTTTGTCTTCAACCATTACTCAATCGGATAACTGAAACTTCCTTAGTATAATACCCGATGAGACTTGTTGGTTTGCCATCTAACTGTAATCAAATGATTCCATCGAAAGTATTTATTTTTGATGCATATAAGCCGTTCCCATAATTTTGCCAAGTAGTATATTATAATATACATGAGGTATATATATAATATTTGTAACTATATGCCATCGATAAAGTATGTAAACAAGAAAAATGTCCACAGTTCAAATATTGATGACTACTGCACAACCAACTTTTATAAACAACTAGCTGTACCCTGAGCGCGTTGTTACATTACCAACTAAAATAAATTTACTCAACTGCCATTCAATGGAATACATCCGCGTCTCTCCAAAAACGTGATGCTTGAAAATAAAATTCATCAAAGATTTCAATTTTTGTTAAGTAAATGCGATGAACAAATATGACCGACCATATGCGCGAAGGTATGTCATCGCATCTTGTGCGTAGTCGTGCCGTGGACCATTCTTCCCAATTGGTTTGGATTCACTTTACAATCATTAACGATTGCGTCTCGTAAATGGATGTACTCTTCAGAACGCAACTCATTTTGATTCAATCGAATATATAGGAGTCGTTTGGTTTCAATCTTCACATACATGTCGACGATGTATGGATGGAACAATTGTTGACATTTCAATCGATACATAATAATTCATGACACTGACTTTCTTATTCGTTTCTTTGTCTGTTTGTGGATTTCTAATTTTGATGTTGAAATAATATTCATCGTTTTCTCGCCAAAACAGAATTGGACAATGCAATCCGTCGTATAAGCGATAAGTATCGCAAACTCAACGTTACCACTTCTGTGATGAAGAATCATGTCGCACAATTCGAATTCTTCGCCAACTATCATGATCGCCACTTCCATTGTTGGTGCATTGAATTGTCTCGAATTACAACTGCGTAGTCAACGGCTGGCATTCGTTGAATGGTGGTTCTAAACAACTGGAGTGCACCGAGATTTAAATTAGCGTAAACAGTGTTCGTCTTGATCGAGCGGTGCTTATTCGAACAGTTTGCAGCATTCTTTTCCGTTGTTCAGTTGTCTGAGACAAACAGGCCTGAGTAGTACGTATTCGATCAGATTCTAACCTTAATTCTCGTTGTTCAGATATTTTAAGCGAACGAGTCTCAGCGTCATGTACCCAACAATTTTCCAGCCTTAAGGCCTTTCTTTTTGTGCACGTTTGTCGCTGTTCTGACAATCCAGCTCGTAGAGTGACAACTCGTGAGATTGCCGAGAGGTTAAATTTTTCGAATTCAACCGTTAATGATCACGTAAAAAGTTTTGGTTTTATTTCAAAACTTAACTTATGGGTTCCACATGATCTTACAGACCGAAATTTCCTTCGTAACATTAACGACTGTGATTTGCTTCGAGTAAACGATTATGCTATAGAAGATTAAATCGATGTTATTAGATCAGGTGTCGATGGTGAACGTTAGTTGCTGCCTGCAAGGACAGTGAAAAAAGAAGATTTTCAGTCTTCAATTTCGAGCTACTCTAAGAGAATATGGTTCAAGTTCCGTAACATGTTGAGATTATACATGTTAAGCCCAATATTGAACGTATCGGCAATGTTGATGTTATTGGCGACATTCCGTACATTGCCTTCACGTAGTTTGTTGACGCTAATTTAAGTTACGATAAGTTGAGATGTCAAACGTTGTTATGGAAGTTCGATTCCTTAACCAAAATAATTTATAAAATAAAAATGAATTTTCTACGAAATGTCATTTCCATTGAAACGAATTACGAAGGATAATGAAGTTAACAGACTATTGATTTGTCGATGGATACAGAAACAAAATAAATCACTTTGAAAATTTTGGTTTAACCGCAAACCTGAACTAACCTCAAGTCGTTCAACCAAACGAACGATATTGACTCTATCAAATTGTTTAATCTACATTTTATTCCATTGTCTCTCTATTAAGAAGTCAAATTGTGGTTTTCATTCGAATTCCAATTTTCCAATTAGGGCAACACAATATGTATGAGAATGAAAGAAACAGATTTTATTCCATCCTAATTTCATGTGACACTGAAAATCAACCACAAATAGGAATGTACCACAAAATTTTTTTTTTTGGGGAGATTCGACAAAGAGAGACGAGTATGTAGAACACAACTATTATCAGATTTTTTTTGGAAAACTGTGATATGTACATAAATTACCATATACATATGCAAGATAATAAAAGAAAATGATTTTATCTTTTGTCGGTCTAGACTGTATTATATATTATATTTTATAAAATATTGAGCTTTTAATATAGTATTTTAATTAATTCCAAAAATATATACGATGAATTAGCTACACTAACGACATTCGGTCGCGCTGAAGTATAAAGGAAGAAAAATTGTACCTGTTTCGTATATTTGTATTTATAATACTAATCACTTTTATACTCAGGCAACACCAGAACCAACAACAACCATAACAAGGAAAAAATTTATAAATACACAAAACTTTCGCTAATTTTTCTTCATCAATCAAAGAATAAAATGACGGATGGGAATGAAACGGCGCACACCAAAGGGGGGGAGATGAAAATTGTGAATAGATGGATGGATTATTTGTAAATTCAAAACATGAAATTTCTTTAAATACAACCAACCAAAAAAAAAGCTCATCATTTACTTGTTAAATTTTCATTAAGCACAAAACAAAAATGAAATCTGTGCGAGTTGTTTTCACTTTTTTTGCTGTCGGGAAAATTTATTACCTTTCATAAATAATCTGTTAACTTTAACGCGTTTTTATTAAAGTAATTATTATTAATACATTCCGTATCATTCATTATTTGAACAAATTGTACTCTTTACATATACGAGTGTGTGTTTGTGTATATAAGTACAAATGATGAAAGCTCTTTGTTTAATTAAAAAACGAGAGTATATTAACCTGGTACCGTTCAAGACGCCAGTGATGTGTGAACTTTTAAACAACAAAAACAAAAGAAAATTGATTTTTTAAACGATAAAGTTAACAAATTAAGTCTGCGCCAATATCGTTTTGCATCTTGAGTCATTCTCACGCTATATCCATAAAATATACACCAAGCGTGTATAAAACTACCCCTGGAGCCAAATTATTTTTCTTTTTTAATTATTAAAACATTTTCTTATCAAAAATCGTCATTATGTTCATCACAATAAAATGATTAATTAAAATTAAAAAAAAAAAATTCTAAAGAATGAATTCGTAATCGTATATAACCTCAAAACATACAAAAATAGAATTTTTTGTTTGTGTGCTTGCGTCTTTAACGATTATCCGTATTCTTGTTAAAAAAATAAATAAATAAAATAACAAAAAAATGTTTTTTTTTAATTCAACAAAACGAAATTACATTATCATAATTGTTATTTCAATAATATTAATTTCCATAATAATTAATAATAATTATTTTTCGACTTAAACACAAAAAAAAATTAAGCAAACAACAACAGGCGGGAACCATAAGATCAAAAGTGGTGAGAAACGTAACTAAAAGACGATTAATTTATTCTGCATCTTGTATATAGACTAAATTAATACCTAGCCACTGTATATAATCTTGTCTGGATTTTTTTTTATAAACTGTTACTCTTTAGTGAGTCGTAGAGCCTACATATTTTCCGCTTTTTTACCCAGGATTACACCCACCTAACCCACTTCACTCATATGACGTTTATATAGACATTCCTTGCAATTTCCATGATTCAATCTAACTCACTCCATTGTTTGAACATTGTAGTGTCTTCTTTGATTTCCTTAAAGAAAGGTTTTGTCAAAGGGATACAACACAAATTCACTTTCCCATTTCCTTCACAGATTCATTTACGTCATCACTCAAGCTACCCCTTTTTGCAATCATATCTGCGCTCTTTCATTACCTTTAATATTTAAATGTGAAGGTATCCATTGACGAATCACTTCAGTGCCACAAGATCAAAGAAACTAAAACAATTTATTTACTTAAACATTATCCTTAGTACCTCATTCTATACTTATTAATTCTTAACCAGTGAGAGAGTCGAATAGTTGGAGAATCTTCTTTCTCCTTCCATGCATTGCCAACTTGATTCTTGCCAATATCTCATCATTTGGCATTCATTATGCTATCTTTACTCCTAACATTTCCTCGTTTTTGTCTCCAAAATTCTAACATACCGCCAGATTTGCAGTAGGAACTGTTGGCACCATTTATTTTCATATTCCCCAAAATTCCTAAAGTATGTTCCTGCCTGCAAACTGGTTATCATTTCATTAACTAATGCGTTATATTTTATAATAATACGCACAGTTTCACGCACGATCTATAATTAAGAGGTGAATCATCCATTTCAGACCATAGAGTGTATATGTTGAATTAATCGCCTCAAATTCAATTATAGGACTTGCATCATTGTCAGTTTTTTATTGACGCTAAATCTGATCCTAAAACGATCACCATACACGAGCTTTCCATACACAATTTGGGACTTGCAATGAACTCCCCATTTACCATAATCAGGTAGTTTCTTTATGTGTGCTTTAAAACTAAAACGTTGATCGATCCAAATTCCCAAATACTTACCCAATTTCACATATCCAAAACTGTCGTTATATTTTAAGACATAAATGGTTTGCCGCGTTCGAAAAGCCATTCAACAACAGGTTCTCGTATGCACAAGTCAATTTCAATCATTCAAACAGTTGATTACCCAATGCAGGCATTCCTGAGGTCGAATTACCCCGTTATAATAAAATCATCTGCAAAATGCAGAATGAGTTAGTCTTCTGAGTTAAATCCTTATAGATCGAGCTCGTATACAAATTGAAGAGAATTGGCAAAATTTTGTTCTCTTGCGGAAATCCAATATCTATCCTTCCCTCCAATCTGCAATCTGTTCCGGTTATTTCCGTTCATGCATAAAATCATATACCGATCGAAAATTTTTAAATGAACCCTAATTCAAAAGAACTTGTACATGAGTTGAAGTTTCCCTGGAACCACAAAATCAAATGCCAATATTCCTCAATATCGTCACAATTTTCTTATTCTCCTTTAGTACTTCCCAGACATTCATTGACAGAGTTGTTGCGACGGAACCCAAAGGTGGTTTGCGTCAGCAAATAACTTTCATTCAAGAGTTTTTCAATTCTTTCTTTTTGATTGAAAAGGTGCTTCAACCACCGCGGTCGGCAGTTTCCATCTATGTCAAAGCTTTGACCGCCAAATGTTTGCGATATGTTATAGTTTCCGAACACTCAAGTGATTTTTATATAAAGTTTAGTACATTTTTATCTAAAACCAACTTTAAACTCTATGGGTCGTGTTGTTCCATGTGATGAAATACATCGGCCGCCATCCATGCTGTTGGATTTAAAAATGTATCGTTCAATTGCTGAGTTGATTGGCAGACCTTTTAAATTGCTATCGGGCCTTAATCTCGACAACCTTGAAATCTCGTCAGCAGGTTCGTCCGACTTTGCTATGTAGATTCTAGCAGCATTTAAGACCGAAGCGTTGAGTACTTTGTCCCAAGATCTCAATCTCAAAAATATAAACTTCGAGCAAAGAGCTTGACGTAATTCGACCTGCTAAATAACAACTTTATGACTAACTAGATAATATTGTCATTTAGTTTTGAGTAGCTTCCTAATATAAGCCAATGTTAACCAGTGTTAAGGTTTGTATGTAAAAATTATTTTATTTGACAAACAGACTTCACTAATTGTTAGCTGAATATATGCCCAAAATCCTAATTCAATCGTGGCTAGATTTTTTTGGAGCTTAAACCAAGTTAGGTTCTTCCTATATTCAATCTAGCAGTATGAGCCTTGGTTGTAAACCGGTCTTTAAAGAGTCACCGTTTCGACCGATAGGATTACTTTGGTTGGCATAAGAAAATATATTTCAGAAATATTTTGAGTCATTATCATGCAAGGTACTTTTTTGCATTGGTTTAATAAAGTACATCGATTGTGGCCTGACTTATAATAAAATGAATCTTGGCTCAGGTTTTCTTTAAAAATGAAATGCATCCCAAGTCGTCGTTTTGGCTAATTTTTTCGTTAGTCGGAAATAATTTTCACCAACTTGCATGGAAGTAAACAATATGTACCCTGCCAGATACAAAAAATTTATAAATTAAACACAGGATTCGCTTACATACGGCTTAATTTTACATTGTATACGCACAGTTGCGATTTTACACGTAAACACTGTTGGTCGTGTAAATTACACGATTCAATTTACACGATTTTTTACATGTAAAAAACGTGTAATTTACATAAGGTTATTTTTTAACATTTAACTGTTTGACATTTAAAACAGATGGCACTGCGAATGGTCTTGTTTTTGTTTTTTAAATGTTTTTTACGTTTTATGTAGTTTACGCTGTTTTTTACATAATTTACATCAAAAATGTAAAAAACGTTTTTTACATGTATAATCGCAACTGTGCATGTAAAAACCTTTTTTACAATTTTTATGTTAGTTGTGTAAAAAAACAGCGTAAATTACATAAAACGTAAATTACATGTAAAAACAAAAACAACAATATTTGCAGTGCCATCTATTTTAAAACGTTAAAGATTTTCTGACAGTCAAGTGTAAGTTTTTTTAGTTACAAAAAATTTTGATTGATCAATCAATAAATTTCAAAAAAGTCCTGGTTATTATTGTTCACGATGATTTTGAGAATATGTCTCAAGGAATATGTAGACAAAGTATTAGCGCGTGTCTATATACCTCATTCAACTGAATACGAATAAAGATCAAAGAATGGAGACTTTGAGTGGGTTGCTGGCATTAAATGACGTAAATATTCCAGCTCGATATCAAGTATCACATTCACATCTCAAAGACATTTCATGGTTACTGCATATTATCCATTTGACATTCCAAAATCATCCATTATAACATCTTTTGGGTGGTTCCAAGTTTTTTGAATGTCATCTGGTCTAAGGAATGCAGAAAAATCTTTTCAGCAAATAGTATAGTTTAGATTATTCTTATTTTAGATTATTTTAGACAATTGGTTTTTATTATTCAGACGATATTTCGTAGTTTCTATCCGTAAAATAGTAAAACAATTTTTTAATAGATAGTGCTTTAATTACAATTAGATTTGATAAGAGATGGCGCGTCAGTTGCAACAACAAAACGTTTTTACATGAAATCATTTATTTTACATAACATTTTTTGTGTAAATTACACGCAATTGTACTACGAACAAGTTTAATTATTCGCGCATGTCATTACATTTTAAGAACTAATCAAGATTTGGGGATCCAAGAAGTCATATGTAAAATACAGTTTCGCGTGTTGAGCTCCCCATCACACATATACATACATACATACATCACATAAGCACAATACCACTTAACTGTCATATAAATTATTCGATCGATCGTTTTCGAAAGCACCAAACCACACTGCCTCGTCATATATACAATATGGCATGTATATGTATAAACTGTACTGCCGTAAGCCATAAACGTATCACATTTTTAATATCCTCGAATGACACAAGAAAAAAAATATAAAAAACGTATCTAAATATCGTTAAATGGCAATCAACATCTTGACAAAATGAAATAATTTCTTTATTTATTTCTTTATTTAATTTCGTATATTTATTATTTATTTTAGTTTTTGTTGTTGCCGTTGTTGTTATTTTTGAAAGAAATAAAACGAATCATGAATTTCTAAAAACCAAGCGAAATTTTTTTTTTGGTTTTTCAATTTTATGTGACATGCGATTTTCCTTATCCGAATATATATGTATGTACTCTGTGTGTGTGTGTATGTATGTACATTACATATTTGTAGTTTTTAATGTTTGTGACAGGATACATTCAGGATACGTAATTTTTCGTAAATGTACGAGCTTATATATGTGGTACGAGTATATTGACTCTCTATATATGTACTTTGTTGTCTTGTCACGTATACAGAAGGTTTTTTGTTCGCTGTCGTTTAAATTGTTTGTCCATTAAAACTAAGACACCAACCATGGTATTAACAACAACAACAACAGCAATAACATCAGCCAAAAGTGTGAAATATTTAATTTAATTTCGTAAATGAACTCGTAATTTATTGTATGAATTAGTCATCGACATAATATTATAATGGGAGTTGGTTTTGATGGCCACAAGGTCTAGGATGTGTATAATATTGTATGACATAAATTTCAAGTTTTAAATTTTTTTTATTAACTAATAATTTCTTGGCACTTCGAACAACATATACTTGTTATCAGATTTATTATTATAGTGTTTTTTTACATATACGAAGATAAAACTATCATTTCATACGAAATCTCTGAATGCAATAAACTCCACATCATAACCATTAAAATGTCCATAACCACAGTGTATAGATGAGAAAATATCTTGGCGTTGTTTACGGAACGACAAATCGACAACAACTATTTAAATTCTAGTGATACGATCAGGAGACTGATTTATTGATAATTTGGACTTGACAGTCACAATGTCATTATTTTATTTTGGCACTTATCGTTTATATATATATATATATATATATATATATATATATATATATATATATATATATATATATATATATATATATATATATATATTTATATTAGTTACCTTTTAGTTACTTACTATCCACACTCAGTGGTAGCTAAACTTCTCAGGCATATAATTTTCACTCATAGTAAGATAAGATGGGCTATTGACTCATCCAAACCATGCAATTATTCTAGAGAAAACGGTATTTTCTCAACTCTCCTCCAGAACGGTATTGAAGAGATTCATCCTAATAAGGTGCAAATTATAAGGGCAGACTGTACCTATAACTGCATTTCAAAACTTTGACACAATTAATAATTAAGAGTAGTTAATCCGGTCCTTATACCAAAAGGAATGGACGACTTGATACCCAACCAATGAAACTGGTACAGTTTTTAGCAGCCTGATTACAAACTCGACGAAAATATCACACAATATATTTTTGTAGTCATTGATAGTTATTTTGGCAATATCTCTTAAAAAAATAGCAGCAAAAGGAAAAGGGAGAATCCGCTGTCTGGAGGACAGTTCACAAAAAGGAGTATTATCGCGTTGCTGTGGTCATTGCTTATTGATCATAAACAGAGTAATATGTAGGCTTAAGATCACTGATTCCCTTGCTACTGTTTTCATTTAACCGGAATCATTCTTTGGAACTACTAAATAACACCTTAGAGCAGCGGAAACACGGAAGGCAGTATCTGGAGAAGATATTCTACTGGTACAGGATTTCTGGTGTGTAGCAGACAAAAATATTTGTCTCACCATCTCAGCCAGAGCACGTTTTGCATACTTGGCAGACTTGACTTGATGCTTTTAATATCTTGAAGAAATTGACAGTATCTCTTTAGGAAAGATTAGTAGGGGAGGAACAAAGCTGTGTTATGTAAATATAACAAAGCTGTAACTATCACGGCTGTAAACAATAGTTCATAAAGAAGAGTAGTATTATCGTGTTTGTTGTGCTCATTGATGTAATAGACAGAGAGATGATTTAGTTTTATTCATTAGTAGAAAATTTAACACAATTTGTAGCACTAATGCAGGTTTACGGTTAGGAAGAATGCAATGCTTGTATCCCACTCTTTCAACAGTAGTATAATTGTAATTGGAAAAAACAAATAATTATAAGGTTTAAAATAAAACCTCAAAAGCACTATGAGCATTTCAGTAAGTCTATAGGAAAACCTAGTCTAAAATCACTGGTTGGCCATTCCAAACAATCATAAGACGCAAGACAACATTGAGCTATTGGAGGATGGAGGCTCAAAGAGAGACATATATTACAGAAGGTTTATATATCGTATTTGACAGCCAATCAGCTATTAAGGAGTTTTTAGGGTTTTAAGCATCATTAAGTCATAACTGGCATTGCACTGCCTGAATACAAATAAATAACTGACAACCATAGACAATGTAAAAATCATGTGCTTAATGCGGTCGAGCTGTATAAGGCTGCTACTGTGCCTGTTAAATAAGTATTAAGAAAAAATCTTCTACAGGCACAGGGTTTCTGGTCTACGGCAGACTAAAATATTTGTTTCACTATCATAGCCAGAGAACTAGGCAGATCTTTTTGTACTAGGCAGATCTGAATTGAGGCGTTTAATCTTACTTTAAGAACGTGTGTACGAGGAATAGCTGCCGCTTATGTGACTTGGAAGTTAAATCAGTGGGATATAGAATGTGTCAATGCACGGTTAGTTTTCATCATTGGTTTTAACATCTAAATGGGAGATTTTGAAGCTCAAACTGAAGATAGATAGATGATGGATAGGTATTATGAGATACTATCCGACTTCTTTTGAACCGGTTATTTGATTGGAAAGTTTAACTAAAGAGGCCTAGTAAAGCCTAGTGGTCCACTGTATATATATATATATATATATATATATATATATATATATATATATATATACACACACACACATATATATATATATATATATATATATATATATATATATATATATATATATATATATATATATATATATATTTATATATATATATATATATATATATATATATATTTTTTTTTTTATTTTATATATTACAACTGATATTTACAAATCATCTAGTAATTTAACTATCATAAGTGTATACACGTTTGGAGGGTTATAACCCATTGGTTAGTCCCAATAAAAAATCACACCATCAGTCAATTTTATATCTAATTTGAATCTCCCAAGTCTAATGGTTTTATCCTTTGTAGCCGTCTTAATCAGTCGCTATTCAATAACATGCAACATATCTCATCATTTTGATGGTGAGCCAGGCGTTTCACATGTTTCCTTGCATGTTTTTTTATTTCTTCATCGACGGTTTCCACTTTTAGATCCCTGTGAATGTTGGCGTTTTTAATGTACCACAGAGCATTCACCATGTTCCGTAGAACCTTATTTTGAAATGTTTGTATCATTTTTACATTTGTCTTCTTAGTGCAGCCCCATAGCTGAATACCATAAGTCCAAACTGGTTTTAGGATTTGCCTGTATAGAAGCAGTTTGTTGTGCAGTGTAAGCTCAGATCTTCGCCCTAAGAGCCAGTACATTTTTTTGTATTTAATGTTACTCTCCGCTACTTTTGTCTTAACATGCTCTTCCCATTTAAGCTAATAAAGAGTCATACCAAGATATTTTGCTGTGTTTGCATTAGGAATAACTTGAGAATTAGTAAAAATTAATATGAACAGATTTTGATTCATTCAGTTTAATTCTCCATTTTTTCATCCAGCGGCATAATGTATCAATGGTTTTCTGCAGTTTATTACTCGCCTCTTCCACATTTTTTCCAACTGCTAGAACTGCAGTATCATCAGCAAATGTTGCTATAGTTGTATCGTCCTCAACTGGCATATTTGAGGATCCTTCCTTGCGGTACTCCTGCTGATATTTTCTTTAACTCTAAGTATTCGTCTTCATATTTAACACGGAAGTGTCGATCGGCGATATACGATTTCAATACCAAATAGAATTGTTTGGGAAAATCTCGGTTCAATTTATATTCTAAGCCTTGATGCCATACTTTATCAAAGGCTTGGGCCACATCCAAGAAAACAGTCGAACAAACCTGCTTCCGCTCTAACACTTCTTCGATAATGTTTGTAATTCTGTGCACCTGTTGGACAGTTGAGTGGTTTTCTCTGAATCCAAATTGGTGGGATGGGATTAAATTTCTTTCATCTATTATTTCTTTCAGTCTCTTGAGAAATAATTTTTCGAATAACTTTGAAATCGTTGGGAGCAAAGAAATCGGTCTATATGAGTTTTTATTGTTAGGTGGTTTGTTTGGCTTAGGTATCATAATTACCTCGGCAACCTTCCATTGAGATGGGACATGTTTTAGTCTGAGTACAGCATTTATAATATGAAGCAGCTTTTGCAAACCCTTTCTGGGTTGTTCCTTAACAATCTGCCCCGTAATTTGATCATAACCAGGACTCTTCTTTGCGCTTAGGTTTTTGTTGATTTCCTCTTTCAATTCTGGTAATTTAATAGGTCGAATGCTTTTCAGATCACTTTTTGGAGCTGAGGCTATATTTTCTTCTGCTGTTTGTCTCGGGAGTGGTTGAGATATGCGTTCAAGATGTTCTGCAAATAAGTCTGAGTTTTGCTTAGCATATATATATATATATATATATATATATATATATATATATATATATATATATATATATATATATATATATATATATATATATATATATATATATATATATATATATGTATATATATATATATATATATATATATATATATATATATATATATATATATATATATATATATATATATACCGATATTAGATGAAAATAGTTTGTGACATACCAATATGCTTATTGGCCAGTTTTAAACTCCAAACATTATATCACAACAAGCCATAAAAATCATCGTCTCTCATTAAAGTCATGTTAATGTTTTTTTATTTTTAATAAAATTATAATAAAATACAACCCAAACAGCACACACATATACATATATTGTGTACAAGCCCACATACGAAACATAACATATAAACAACATAATGTAGTTTGGATACATTGATTTAGATAACCGATAATTTTATAAAGAATAAAATTCACTGTACCATACTGTTTGTTTATGTTGTATTGAAACGAGAGTTAAAACCAAAATTATTTTTAACTCTTAACTTGTCTGTATCAATATATACAAGCCTTTAAATATCATCCTATCGTGTCGTGATTGTATAAATGTTTCGAAATTCAAAGGCAGGGCATTTTATTTTGTCCCGTCCCGCCACCCAATACCATATACACATGATTATTATGTAAAATGTAAATCAACAATTTTCTGTGTGTTGCAATATATGTATTATGCTTTTATGTATTTATGATACAATGACGACATACGAAGAGCGAGCACATAATGGTGTTTGTTCTAAAGAAAATGGGAATAGTACAGCAACAACACAAACAACTAACTGATATGGCATCAAAGAGGAAAATGGGAAATCTGGTAGTTTTTTTGCTCCTTTTTTTCTATTCAAATTCTATTGAATTTGTTAATTAGAGTGAAGTAAATAGAAATTGATGAATTACAGTAATTTAATTACGTATAGTTATGATACAAATTATTTCGTGGAGAAAGCTAAAATTTTCCAACCGGCTCCAGTTACGAGGGCTGTCGTAAAAGTTTTTAAAAAGTGTAACATTTTTGGAGGTTATGTTTGTCAGAAGTCATTTGTCAGTTCGCATTGGAACGTGAAGGTCGGCCAAAAACAGCTGTTGTGTCAGAAAACATCGATGTTGTGAGAAAACTTAAAGGTGCAGAAGCTGTGTGTACGTTGGACTTATGTGCTCCACATTTGTTGACAGACGCACAAAAAAAAAGGTTTGTGTTGAATTGGGCCGCAAAAATTTTGTAAAATTCATTGGGCGTATTTCAAAAACCGTATACAAGATCATGAAAGGTGACGATTTATGGACATGTGTGTATGAGCCAGAATGACAGCAGCCTTCGTTAATATACAACTTTAATATAATTAAAATATAAAGGTTAAGTGCGGCAACATGGCTTTCGAATCGTATACAGTGAAAATGTGTTCGGTGCGATACGACGGTGCCAGGAATGATTCCCTCTATATACAAACACATATATCATGCTCTATGTTAATATTCGACGATGTATATTCTTGCCCTACTTTCAAAATGATATGAATCCGCCATCATGTCTCCTGTATAAATAACTAAGCATTAAATATCGGAAATTATTTTTTTTTTTACAATTTTTTCATATTTTAGCGATATTGCATGGAAATGGTAACAACATAACGAAATGTTGCGTGCAAAGTAGTAAGATGTCATCAAATTTATTATATCATTTATACGATTTATATATGTTGTATAATCGGCATCACTCTCGTTATATAGTTTTAGACGAGTATGTAAGTCATCTAGATGTCACTATTTTGTTGTTTTTTTTTAAACTATTAAATATTAAAATTAAAATGTCAATTTATAATAGAAATTCTTGATAGACAAAACAATAGGAAAAAAATAAAAAAACTAAATTATTAAGATTTTTAATATTTGATAAGAAAAATTCGAAATCCATTAAATATGAAATTTGTTTTATATTTATTGTTCGATAATTTATCGTTTTCACCTTTCAATCTAATGTCAAATTTAACATTAATAACGGTTGTGGTATGTATATATGTATAAAAGTTGATGGAAATTTTTTTTTGTGACAAGGATTTGTCTTTTATATAATATATGTTATTTTTATAAGAATTTAAAATTATTATTTTCTAGTTCAATAACTGACATCATGCCACTCTAGAAGTATGTTAGAGTGCGCTTTATCAAAGCTAATTGATTTTTGAAACATTCGAGTTAATAGCACGTCAACGTTTTTACAATTGAGTCTATTCCAACTCATTTCAACCAATATTATCTAAACATATCTCAATTGAGACCCTACGAACCAATAAAAAAAAATATTGTTGCACATTATAGGTGCGGTCACGCAAAACAGGAAAGTGATAAGAAACTCTATTGACCATACAACCAGTGACATCTACAATTATTTTGTTGCGTAAACTATTAATATTATATCGTCACGGTCACAAATGCTGAATTGATATTCAGCCTAAGCAGTTATTCAATGACGTTATGATGCCAAGCTACCAGCATCTATAACTAAATCAGATTAGAAAGTAAAAGAATTCTATATTGAAGATCTCTATGGTGCTGTTTAGGGCATAACACGTCCGACCTTTTGATATCGAAAGCTCTCCTTTTCATATTAAGATATCTGCTCATAATCAACTCAAATGTCATTGTTCCTTCAACATCAACTGAGTAACATTCTTCCCAAATACGTGTAAATTACATGATGTATTTTACTTTTTTTTTTACATGTAAAAGCTATGTAATTTACATTAGATAATATTTTACAATCCATATGGAAAAAATGTAAAATCTGATTATATACATATATGTAAAAACTGACGCGACATCTTTTATCAAATCTAATTGTATGCAAAGCACCATCTATTAAAAACTCTTCATACTATTTGACCAAAAGAATATGTGAAAAAATTAGCTGTTTAGCATTTTTTTGACTGGATAACGAATGTTACAATAATATTTGCTGATTAACTGATTTTGTAAATACACATTTAACTATATGTTAAGGAAATTGGACGTTGGTAAATTGTTGAAATTTTAAAATAGATGGCACTGCGAATGATGTTGTTTTCGTTTTTTACATGTAATTTACGTTTTAATGATTTATGCTATTTTTTACATAATTTACTTCTGATAGATTAAATACCACTTAGACTACTAGTTCAGTCACTTAAATCTAACTTACAAAAAAGCTCAATCAATGCCACTTTGAAATTTTGGTATAACTCTCATCCCATCAGCTGTCACGTTCACAGCTATCTCAGCATCATATATACTAACATTATCATATCCTACCATCTTAAACACCGAACAACTGCATCTTTCAAAACACAATCTGTGAAAAACACTACTACAACTGATTCTACATGACTGTTTTATTCTGGATTGAGGAAACTGGCCTTTCATTTCAAATATATAAGCATTTTATTTAATCACGTGGATTGAGTAGGTCGTTCCATCTTGCATGTTTGGCATGCTCATTCGCATATTTTGACTTCGGTTCCTTACTAAGATCTGACTATCGGTTACGGAACAATTAAGTTTCATTCAAACTACTGATTCAGTGAACCAAAGCTTCACTGAAAATGATTTTAGTAATCGATCAAAATGTGTGCCATACGCTGTAAAACCTGCAATACTAGTGTCACGAACGCTCTCGTTTTTACTGAACTCTAAATTCACCTTTGCACCTATTCCCAAAAGTAAAGTCAAAATTCTTAAGTATTCCCTCAAAATGTATCGCTATTTCAACTGGTACTCGACAAAGGTACCTTACAAAGATCTCTGCATATTCCAAAACCAAACAGCTTGGTTCTGTAAAATGAAAGACAAGTACAAATTTGATGTCATCTTAGAAAACCAGTAACCAAGAAGATAACAACTACAGCGGTTTTTAGATGACTACTTCATTCGGAATAGAAAAATTGTTGACCCTTGATTGCATTATATTTGATTATTCATCATATTTATCACAATTACGTGTACTATGTTGTAAGAGGAAGCCGCGTCTTCATTTGAATTTAGTTCGAAAAATTTATATTGAAAATTAATCAAAATTGATCGTTGATCTAAGAAACTTAGTCATTAGATATAGGTCGTTCTTTTATCTTGAAGTATTATTTTGGGCATGTATATTCGCATCTTATACCTCTCTAAAATTTCAGTGGTTGATGATGAGATCGACTTCAGTTACGTTATGAGAACCAAAATTTATGTCCATGTTAAGGAACCAGTCATTTCTTTCATTCAGGTATAACTACGTCAGTGCCTTTAAACTGTCGCCACATAAAGCGCAAAATTTGATATATTTGAGATCTATGGCGACTTAAGGCACCAATATAAATCGATCCACCAAAAGGTTATAAATTATTATTAGTTATAGATATTATTTATAGATTCGACATTATCTACTAGAAGTGTACGTTGACGTAGAGTTACCCATCTCTGACTTTATTGAATTTGAATTCAAAACCATTTATATACTGTATCAATATGTATGTATATATTTTATATATATATATATATATATATATATATATATATTTATATATATATATATATATATATATATATATATATATATATATATATATATAATATATATATATATATGTATATATATATATATATATATATATATATATATATATAATATATATATATATATATATATATATATATATATATATATATATACATATATATATATATATATATATATATATATATATATATGTATATATATATATATATATATATATATATATATATATATATATATATATATATATATATTATATATATATATATATATATATATATATATATAGATATATATAGATATAGATATACATATATATATATATATATATATATATATATATATATATATATATATATATATATATATATGTATATATATATATATATATATATATATATATATATATATATATATATATATATATATATATCTATATACTATCCTATTCTTATATATTTGTGCAGTATACATTTTTATTGCAACGCCGCACAAACTTCTTTAAAATTGATATAAACAAAAATTATTTAGCTTTCTAATTCAATAAAAAAGAATGTTTAATTTTAATTATAGGGAAAGTTACAGTTAATTTAATCTTATACAAAAGTATTTGTGCATATAAATTTTTATTCATTATTATTTGTGCACACCAAAAATACTCGTTAAAATTAATTTATAATAATTAAATCAGTAATTTTTAATTCAGAATAAACAAAAATACATCAAACAACAAATCCATATGACGTGTTTCCTCCTGTTGACTTCGGATCTTCTGTGATCCGCCTGAGCATAGAGTCGATTAAATTTTTTTTTAAAATCTATTGGCACGGTGCTCCACCCATTTATTATGGCGTTCCAAGTGGCTTTTTCAATCCTTCCAACAACACAAGGAATTTGTCTGTCTATGTACGCCCACATATTCTCAATCACATTATGATCCGGGCATTCTAATAAAGGTTGGTCCAAATCTTTTAAAAAATTTAGTACCATTTGGGCATTATCCTGTTGCAGAATAAAATGTTCTCAAATTAATTTGCATACAGCCACTAACGCCACATGATATAGAAGATTCAAATAACGGCTTTGACCATAACCTTACCTCTTAACAAATTAATCTGGACAACACTATCATACGATACGCATTCCCATATCATTAAGTGGCCTCCACCAGAATGACGCGGTGGTGCGACGACTGAACGTTTAAACTTCTCTGAAGGTTTCAATAAAATAAATGTCTTCTCCAGGTCCCATCAAGAGAAAAAAATGATCCGTCCATCCATTAAATATTCATCCAAAACTGAACCGGCTTGTTAGTATGCTTCCTTTGCAAATTTTAATCTTTTTAATTTATTTACTTTTGATATTAATAGTTGGTTTGAGTGGTGGATTTTTTAATATTCTCCTCCCTTAATCTTCTATGTATTGTTGGTTGAAGTACGAGCTTATTTCTTGAAAAGATTATTAACTTTTGTAAACTGTTTTGCGTCGTTGCTGGATTGATTTTCACAGATCTTATAATTGCCACCTTTGAATAGACGCCTCAGAACCCGGATCTTTATGTGATTGAGAATATATGGGAGTACACAGAATGGCATATTCCTTATGTTGTTGGAACGACTGAAAAAGCCGAAATATATATATATATATATATATATATATATATATATATATATATATATATATATATATATATATATATATATATATATATATATATATATATATATATATATATATATATATATATATATTTATAGACAGTCCAATTTAGTGAATACAAAGTGAGTTGCAGAATTTTAAAATATTACAAAATTGTTATACCTCAAATTCCTACTTGCAATATTTCGATCGTGCAAGTATCACCTAAATGATCTCAACTCAAATGTTCACCGGATAAATACAAATCTCACCAAGGTTTATGCATGTGTTGGTTTGTTGCCGTGACATTTGTAGAAACAGAGATAAAATATTCAAATTATGATTCTTGCCATTCTCGATGAAACTTTGTGACATAATAATTTATTCGGTGAATAAGGCAGAGATTGCAGAAGGCCAGTTTAACAATTTCGTACATAGTGAAAGCCTCTCACTTTTTTTATGTCATCCGTAACTTAAGCTCTATTGGTCCATTGTGACATCCCCCCGACGTTCACCGATTTATACGTAGAAACATCTTCGTATTGTATAACTACCAAGCTATAGTACTGCCATAGAAGGAGTTTGATTTATGGGCTGTGCCTCTAACTATATTTATACTAGAGCACAAACTTCAGGCTTCCATTTCTAGCAGTACAACAGTTATTCGCTAGATGGGACGAAACCAAGTAGAATGGAAAATGGGTCAGTTATGTCCTTTTTATAAATAACTATTTTTTTAAGGAAGTATACAATCACTCCTTTTTTACAGTGCCAATATGTGTGGAAAATATCTTATACTTGACCGGGATTTTGAAGATTAGAGCTTTACAGTTTTCACAGATAGATGATATTACATTGGATGGAACAAAGAGATTGGGATATTATCAGTTGACACAATACTCAGTTTGCATTGTTCTCAAAATCACTGACTGAATAAAAGCTTCATATATGAGCGGCAACCATGCATGTTACTATTTAGTTTAGGCTTCACCTTATACACAGGTAACTATTTAAATATGTGAAACCTAAACCAGTGGTATATCTTCTTAATGTTTAATCATATCAATATTAATCACATCTACTTTAGTGATGTTTATCGATCAATCAATCAATCAATCAATCAGTCATAAATCTAATTTAGTTCATCCATATTATAATGAAACCCAACCAACAGCAATTTGTGTTTTTTATTGTCTCAATTATTAATTCAACTCTGACATATGGATATGATTAGAATAATTATTAGACAAAAAACGAAAAAATATTTTGTTACACGATTTGTTTGTGGAAAATATCTCATGTTCGATTATCTTAAATTACTCCATATAATTATGTATGGTGGAACATGGTATAATAATAGAAACAATTCATTGTCTTATCGAATTATGTTATCTTAAATATTATGTCTTATTATGTTATTTATCGAAAAATATGTCTATTGTTTTTCTGCATGATGTGTGTGGTTGGTGCGACGTATGTACGTCGGGCGGTTTGGGGGCAATCATAAATTATTATAACTAATTGGATGAATGCGTATATGCATACATGGTTAAATATGATTTATACTTTTTGATTGTGTACATTTTAGTTGGTTCGAAAGCTCGATTAATTTTTATAATCACGAGAAAACCTTTTACATACACCAAACCATCCCGTTTTTGGAAAATTTACAACTGTGTTCGGGTTTTTATTATTTTTTGTCCGAAAAGTATATAAATTTCAATTAAAACCCAAAAACCCGTTTTCTAGTGTATGTGTGTGTGTGTATTGTATGACAATAAAAGTAATTATTATTACTGTTTGTATGTAAGCATAAGCTTTTATGATTAAAGCTTGTTTTTAAATTTTGTTCGTGTGAAGTTTAAACACATTCAATATAAATTTTCCATAATAATTCCACCACAGTATGCAGCGATTGTCGTAGAAGGCGACTGAAACTAGTTGGATCCCTGATTCAATCAGAAAGCGACCAGGCATCTTCTAATTTCTTGCAACAGCATGAAGATGGAGTCAAATTGTTGACACGATACGCCAACAATAGCCTGTTATATTTCTATTTAAACATAAGCTTGTATGATTAAAGCTGGGTTTTTAATCCTGTGCGTGTGATATTTTTACACACACACACACGCACATCCAATATTAATTTTCCATTAAATAATTTTAATTATTTATTTTATAATTTTTGTTTGTGCGAACGAAGGATTATTATTAATTTTTTGTGGTCTAACCGACAGACACACAAAATCGCTGTATTTTGAAGGATTTTTATAAGACGCCGCCTTGTGTACCAACTGACAGCGATTTTCCAGCACAATCATTAATTTTTCATTCACAATTTAAAAAATTAATGTCACTTCAGTCAAAGTAAATCATCCAAATTAATCCCACCCGTTTATGTATATTATATATAGTATATCATGTTCCTTGTTTGTTAAGAAGCAGCGCGAGATGACAAAAAACACCTTGAACGATGTTATAGTGTATATTATGTATATGTTGGAGGATGATGAACGGGAAAAAGATAAAATGTATAATGTTATAAATTGACATACACTTAATATTACACACACACATATATATATTTATTCAAGTTTCGTGTTTCTTTTATGCCATCATTTTCATCTTATATTATTATGATTATTAGTCTTAATCTTAAATATATAAAAAAAAATATTGTCAAGAAAATCGCGTTCCCAATACTTTGTTTTCTCGTTGTCTTGTCGGTGGATGTGTTTGCCTTCTAAAAGTGATTAATGGATTTTTAATATTTTTTTATTTTTCTGCCATATACTTTCAGTTTATAGCGCGCGCTATAAACACTTTGAGTATGCGGATGGGAAATATCGAGCTACAAAAAAAAAATATTGTAACAGAGATAAGCAAAACACAAAGTAAAAAACATAATACTTTGCCTTAAGATGATTTCTGTCTGTGTGATTATGATTAACGTGAAAATTGATTTTCTATAATAATATTGTGCCTCCGCAATATTATGTACACATTTAAGATAATTGACATGTAAATATGCCCGTTGATGCAGACACAATATATATATATATATATATATATATATATATATATATATATATATATATATATATATATATATATATATATATATATATATATATATATATATATATATATATATATATATATATATATATATATATATTAATTGCGCGCCATCTTGATTATGTGACGTTTAGATCAGTTTCGCTTTAACCATTGCGTTTTGTGTAGTAGACACCCCAATTTTATAATGAATAAATATACGCCACAAGAACAAGCAGAAATAGTGACAATATTTATTGAACATAATCGTTCCATTATTGCCACTTAGCGGAAATTGCGTCAAAAATATCCTAATCGTCCAGTGCCTCATAAAACCACAATTTATCGTGTACATGCAAAAGTTCGACAGTACGGTACAACAGTAGAAACACCTTGTTCTGTAAGAGAACGGACATCACGTAACGCTGAAAATGTGGCTCTGTTGCGCGATACTTTTGCAGTGTCTCCAGAAACATCAATTCGGAGACGTGGTTCCCAGTTAGACATTTCTGCACGCAGTTCAAAAATTGTTACCGAGTAGTCCTGATCAACAATTTGAGTACAGTAATGCAATCCTAAGGCTGTCTGGTGAAATTGACAATTTTTCGTCTTAATTGATAATGAGCGATGAAGCCCATTTTCATCTCAGTGGCACCGTCAATAAACAGAACAGTTGGTCCTTATTTTTTGAAAGTGAATACTGTCTCGAAGTTAATGTTACTGCCGAACATGATTACCAAGACATGATTCGAAATTTTCTTATGCCTGAAATGGAAGAGCAAGGTCTAGAGGACATGAAGTTTCAGCAAGATGGAGCCACAGCACATACAAATCGTTCAACAATTAGATTATTGAATGAGATTTTTTCACGAAGACTAATTTAACGAAATGGCGATTTAGCATGACCAGCCAGATCTCCGGATTTAACAGCACCAGACTTTTTAAAAATTAAAGAAATTCAGCCTGAGATGTCATGAAAAAAAACAGAGCCGAAAGTTGCATAGTCACCATTTAGCCGGTATAATTTTCCAATCATAACGAAAAAAAATGTTAAGGCCCACAGCTAGAGGGGCTCACAGCTAAAGGGATTTAAATTGTCAATATTGTATGCACTATAAAACTCTTCTCAGAAGAACGAAAAGTAAATGATAACTGGTGTGAGCATGTTATCAGAGATTGACGTGGTCTTTCTAAAAAAAATTAAAATCCACAAAAAAATAGCCAACAACATGTATTAATTGATGCACTTATGTAAGATGGCGACATAATGAAACAATTGATAAAAATATAGAAGAACAAAACCGATACGAATCAAAATTTTGGGAGAAGTCAGTCTTAAAGCAGATAGTTAATAAAAAATTCTTTTGCTTTTCGTGGTCATCGTGAATCATATGACAAAGAATAAAATGGTAATTTTTTAACCCAAGTTCAACTCTTAGATAAATATGATACTGTTATGTAGCAAGTCTTTAGTATCCCAAATGGATCTGTAAAATATTTAAGCCGTCAAATTCAAAACGAAGTCATACATTACATTGGAACTCATTTAAAAGCCACCTTTACGGCTGTATTAATAGTTCACCTTTTTAACTGAAAAACAAAAGAAGTCATATCAATTAAAATAAAAGTAGTTTTCTCGGGTTGCACGGAAATATATAACCACACTGCTGCTGGACTACATGAAGATATTTTAAATATGCTCAAAAATCAATCCAATGCTACGAACATGCATTGCGCAGCTCCCAATCTAAATCTTGTTATTAACGATGGGGTCAAATGTTGCATTAGAAATAATACTAAAGAGGTTAAATTCAACGCGATGGGCAGGACGATTTACGTTTCTTTTGGTCTTTTAAATCCGCTTTTTTGATATAATGGAAGCTCTTTCATAGATATCAATAACACAATAACAAGTACAAAACTTGTAGAACGCGAAGAAGCAGTACGAATACAAATAAATATGAGCAGTTTCGAATTTGTTTTCTTTTCAAGTTTATTCGCCTCCTCTACAACAGTTTGCCCTAGTATAGCGGTGTCGTCAGCAAGCGTTGCTATTCTTACGTGATCGGACGATGGTATATCACTTATATATATATATATATATATATATATATATATATATATATATATATATATATATATATATATATATATATTTATATATATATATATTATATATATATATATATATATATATATATATATATATATATATATATATATATATATATATTTATATATATATAAATATATTTATATATATATATATATATATATATATATATATATATATATATATATATATATATATATTAGGTATAAGAGGGTTTTCTGCCCTTACCTCTCTCAGATCGGAATACTCATCTTCTTGTCTTACTCTCAAAAACCTTTCAGATAATTATGATCTCAAAAGATCCTGGAAGCATTACATTACATTAAGTTTATATATTAAACAATCGAGCCATATGGAAAACTGCTGCCACATCTAGAAATAAGGTAGCAAAAATTTGTTTATCTTCTAACGCCTTTTCTATGATATTGGTTATTCTATGAACCTGATCAATTGATAAATGTTTGCATCTGAATTCAAATTAGTGATCCGGTATTAGGACTTTACCTTCTATTATAAGATTCATTCTTCTCAAGAGTAGTCTTTCCATTAGCTTTGAAATGATAGGGACCAGGGATATCGGACGATACAATTTAGCTTCATTGGGCGGTTTACCTGGCTTTGGTAACATAATAATTTCCGCAACTTTTCAGGCAGAAGGAACATGTAATATACTACCACATACATAATGCTGTTATTTTATACGTAATATGATAAACGTAATATGTAGTAACGTAATATGATAACAGCATTAAGCAAGTGATTTAGTTAAGCTTTCTTTGGTAGTTCATTTAGAATTTCTTCCGTTAAAAAGTCATACCCAGGAGCTTTTGCTGACTTCAGATTCACTTGCTTTCATTTTTGATTATAATATCCGATATGGTCTCATTCGGTATGATAATATCAATAAGATGATTAGCAATTTCTTTAGTTTTTGATTTGTGATCCCTATAGCGAATGAGCCATCATTATATATTTTTTTTATAAGTTGTGTTGCCTTCCATATTGAGTAGTTCGTATTTTGATCAGCGGTCAATGTTCCAAAATTAAAAGAAAACGAATTTTCATTTAGCTTCTGAATTTCTCGCTTAAACTGTTATAATTTGTGATTTACAAGATGGACTTTTCGTTTGTTACCATTTTCTTCTAGCTTTCCTTTTTTCGTAGACAAAATTTTACTTTTATCATTGGATTTGGATATTGTTCCTTTATAGTATTGTTTCAGGCGGTCACGTGAATGACATCAGTGAAAATTCCCACCTCTTCTAGTTCCTGAACCGTTTTAAGTCGTTTTTGTGGTTTAATCTTGCTTTCTAATTAAAACTGAAGCTCTCCCAATTAATTGTTTTAAAGTGTTGCCATTCGATGAGTGGACCAACGAAGAAATTAGAAAGGAGCAATCAGAATATCTCGATTTATCGATCATATAAAAATTCGTGGAAAACCAGCACAGACCATTATGGAAGGAGATTGCTGACAAGAGTTCTATAGTTAAGGCATATTAGGCTCAATGGGATAGTCTGTTAATTAAAGTTGGCTGTTTAACCACAGGGGTACGAAGGATCCGAATTCCAGAAATTTTTTTAGAGAATATCACGGAGGAACAAGTGTCGGCTATCTAGGCATCAATAAGACTTTGACAAAAGTCCGTGAAAGATTTTACTAGGCAGGATGCAGACAATCGGTCGCCGAATGGTGTCAAAAATGTGACCAATGCATGGCAGTTAAAGGTCCTGCAAAATGAAGTCATATTTTAGGGGTGTTGGATTATTTCAGTTAATGGTGGTAAATAATTGGATTAGTCGATATGGAGTACCTATGGAACTGCATTCAGTGGTGTTCAGTGGTGTTCCAGGAATGTGTCTATTATTGGAGATCAACAAAACAAGAATAAAACCATTTCATCCTCAGTCAGTCGGCATGGTCAGTCGGCATTCTAAAGAAAACCGTGGAGAAATCAACGTTATTGGGACAAAAATATACCATTGTTTCTATACTGGCATATCGGCCAGCAACACATGAGACAACGGGAATAGCACCAACTACCATCATTTTTGGGAACAATTTAAGATTGCCTGGGGACTTGAAGTTTGGAGCAATTCCTACAACAGCTTTTTGTGGACAAGCGCATGTCGTTAAATCGAAAAAAGATATCGACGAGATCCACAAATTTGTCAGAGAAATGATACAAACTTCACAATTTACAACAGAAGAGAGGGTTATCATCAAAATTGCAAACTGGCTGGGAAGGACCATACAAGGTGATTACAAAAATTAATGATGTAATTTAACGAATTCAGAAGGGCATCTGAGGAAAACCAAAGTTTGTACATTTGAGAAGGTTGGCTCTCTATAGAGGAAGAGAATTGGGTCATTGGGCGGAGGGTGGTGTTACGAACGTGGGTAACATCTCTGATTGAATAGAATAGAATACCTATATCTTCGTAATTGGAAATCAGCATGAATCGCAGTATACAGGCGAAATAATAAACAAATGGAAACTTCTTCTTTAATCGAGCAGCGGGCAAAATGAGTATAAATACACGAACAAAAAGCGCAGAGTTTTTCAGTTTTAATGGGGACAGCGATAAATTAAAATCGGGAAAAAGTGATATAGTGAAAGCAACAGTGAAATCAAATTACTGTTAAGTGAATTGTGGTGCATGTTAAATAAAGTTATAGTGAAAAACAAGCAAGTGGGTTTCATTATTCACAATCCAGTTATCAAAATCCGTGAATTGGTTTGGTACCCGGAAAAACGTAACAAAATATATATATATCGCCGGTCGTAGCTTAATGGTTAAGAGAGTTTCTCATCACGCCGCGGTCTCGAGTTCGATTCTCGCTGCTGACCAAAAATTAACATGCCACCGGATGACATAAAATGCGTTTGTGTGTAAAAACATTCGTTGGGTTGACCACCTACAATGTGCACCAATCGTTAAAATTGGTTCGTAAGGTCTCAGTTGAGACGCGGTAAGGGCAGTTTACGTCCTCTAAGCCATAGATTATTTATATATATATATATATATATATATATATATATATATATATATATATATATATATATATATATATTTATATTTATATATATATATATATATATATATATATATATATATATATATATATATATATATATATATATATATATATTAATATATATATATATATATATATATATATATATATATATATATATATATATATATATATATATATATATATAGATATATATATATATATATATATATATATATATATATATATATATATATATATATAACGAATTAAGAATACATACTCCATTATGAGTAATAAAGATTAAATTGGTGATTTAGCATAAATTGTACGGCTTACACAATGAACTTTAATCGAAATGGTACAGTAGCACAGCTTCAATCGTATATAATGCATGCATGTACCAAACAATCAAACTATAAAGTCATCATATACTTTCTTAATTTTTATTAAATTAATTTTTTTTTTGGAATTCACTCGTTTAACAATAAAAATTATTGTTATTTGAATAGTCACGTGTTTAAATCATTTATCATACCGAATCTCTTTTGGATTTTCAATTCCAATGAAATTTTAAATTGAATTGAATTGTGTTGTACCGAAAGTATACATTTTATTATATACGAGAGAAAGAAAAATATGACTTCTTTTGTTGCTTCTTCTCAGCATTAAGAATGTGTATATATAAAATGAAAACTGCCACCTGAACCAAAAAAAAAAAAAAAATTATATATTTCTATCTTGTTGGCAATATATAGCATAGTATGTACATATATTTCATATTCTTTATTATATGTATATACATAAACGAAGCTTTTTAAAAAATATGTAACTCATAGGACACATTTGGCATTGTATTTTTTGGGGTAGCTTTGGAGCTTTTTATGTTATACAGTTTTTTTCGTCGTTTTTGCTGCTCGATTCAATAATGAATGCAAATTAAATATAAAATATTTCGTGATGGATTCAAAATTATTGAAACGTGATCATAAGAAATTTTCAATATTTTTTTTTTCTATATTTACACCGTCGCCCGCTTATACAAAATAAAAAAATGTATGTTATGGAAAAGCTTTTCATCTCTCGTTACATTTTTGATTAATATTTATACCAGTCTATTCTAGAGTATATATGATGTGTTATTTGTTCGTATTAAAATTCCAAAAAGCTCCTACTTATTATATATTGTTACATACATGATGTTTTATAGAGCTTTTAATATTTTCGAATGTCACATAATTTTGATCGAATTTATAAATTTTATTGGATTTTGATATATTACATACATATGGGGGTGTAGTCGATTATACATATATACAGTGTTTGTTTCGCCTCTGATCATGAAAAGTACAGCTTTCAAGTACTTTACTTCATGTTTTATTTAAATATGTGTTTGATACACAAGTCCTAGAGATACATATGCCGTAACAATACATATTTATATACGAAATGTATTTTCTTATGCCAACTGTCAGTAAATATATATTTTGAAGTGCGTTGTTGTTTTGCCAGAAATGAAAATATGTATACACCATAAATGGACGTATGTTATTTTCTTATATGTGTTGATACATATACAGCATCTTTAGGAAAACCCACTGTATCGATTTTTATTTTGTATATACTATCATATACAGGGTTTTCCAATCAGTGGTTTCGAATCATAAATTGGAACATGAATTGGTTATACGATCGAAAGTGGAAATGTACACTGCGAAATAATGAAAAGGCAGATTTTGTGCTAATGGTCATACCTATCCTAAAATTAATGATATTGCTGAATTATTTAGTCATTGTCCTAATATTTGTAAGTGTATACAATAACTTGAATCGTATCGGGGTTTTGTATGAATGTTACTTCTCCCGCTTTTAAGCATTGGTCACCCAGTTAACATTTAAGTCCTGAAATGAGATCGATCCGTAAATCTTGATTGGTTGGACAGTGTGGGTCTGTAAAAATTCCCAGTACTCAGGTGCTGCATCGCAATAAGCTAGTGCGGCTCATTGCAACCGCCCAAAATACATTTTATGGTAATTTTTTTCTGATAATTTACTTGATTTTGTTCGATGTAATTGCCGAATGCACTTTGAATTGTATATTGAGTGAATTGAGGCGGCTAACATTCTATAATGTTTGTGTGGATGATATCCTGTTACCTCCAACTGTCTACTGAAGCATTACTATTGGGCCCTGACCTGTCTTTTGCTTCTTCTCACTTGCATTGACTTTGCTATTCATCACCTGCTAACCAGTTATTGTTGGTTAACTTGTAAACCGCCATCCGCACTTTCGACACTGAGTTTGATTTGAGTTTGATTGTAGTCGGAAAAGACTTAATGAGCGCACTTGTTTATTTGGTTGCATTATCTTCCCACGAGTAGCACGGGAAATACGGTCACACATGACAAATCTCTGTATTATCATAGGAATTCAATATTGTCAAACCCGAAGGTCACCAAGTCGGAGTTATCATACTAGATGCGAAGCAACCAGCTGTAAATCTAAAAGCTGTTATCTGACAAGTAAAACCCAGGCTATGAGTAATAATGGTACGATACACGCTTCAACAATGCATTGAAATTGTTTAAATTCACTACTAAAATGGTGACAATTTTGAAGTCACGGTTCGCAAAACTATAGCCTTTTTTGGACCGTCGTTAAGCACATTCTTGGCCGGCAATAGTGAAACAGCAGAATTATGGTATTTGAAGGTCAGAAAATCCAAGAATGCTTGTTGAAAAGGCTGGTGCAACTGTTACGGTGAATGAATTGTGCTACCCAGCTATGATGAATGATTTTTAATGGCTGGAATCGGAATATATTGATGTGCACGGCATTTTTAGCAAGAAAAATTTCCTGACCGTGTTATTTCTCGAAACGTTGATCCGAAAAGGCCACCGAGATGTTGTGATTTAATACTTTTATACTTTTTCAAAGCAAATTCAGGACTTTAAAGGTGATATTCGTGAAGTTATCGAGGACATACAAGCTAATACGTTTTTTTTTTCAAATATCAAAATGAAACCTCTTATTGAAAACCCTTTTGTATAAAAGCACCACCACTGTTATATCGAAAAAATTACGACAATTTTAGTCTTCGTAATGAAAATAAATCATAAAAAAGTACAAAATTGTCAACCCACTCGACGCAATAGTTTTTTGTGTGTATTACACAGTATTATCTTGAGAATGTGCGGTTGATTGGTTTTAGATTAACAAGACAACAAAATTGCCACACCACGATAATCTGTCGTTATGGGCTTAGAGCATTATTAAACATTTTAACTTGGTCCTTTTGCTCACTCTCTCGCTTACGAGCGACTAGCGAGTGTATATATAATAAATAATCTAATCAAAAGTTTGGATTTTTTCGGCACTTAAGTGATTAAGTTTTTTTTCCGTCTCTTCCCGCATTCAACAAAAAAAAAATCTTTTCCAAAAACAAAATTCATCTTTTACTTTTTATTCTTCATCAACCTTTAATTATTTAAAATGTATTTTATTTTTGGGAAAAATCCATAAATTTTCCCCATTTTTTTTTTTTTTTTTTGAAAATAAATTTTCTATATAGCATGGACTCAAAGTTAATTGAGATAAATAATTCATCATTTTTATTCATGTTTTTTTCCAAAAAAAAAAAATACGAACAATTTTCTACCTTTCGGAAAATAAAGTAAAATTAAATCTCATTCCGCCGCGCATATTTTTTTTGTGTTCGATTCAAAATAAAACAAAAAAACCGTGTTCCATATACAATACTCTATATACCATTACCACCGGCACCACCCCCACCACCACCCATCATCATCATGATTACCCTTCAACCCTGTGAATATTATATTCGTATATACCTATATAACCAGTGTTTCAAATGGAAAATTGGATTTTTTTATACTCCTGTCTAAGACGGTTGTTTTTCCGTTTGTTTTTTATTTCTTTAATATAATATTAACAATAACAACAACAACAGCAGCAGCGGCAGCAGCAAACGAAAACAATTCGAAAATACATGAAAAACACAGGAAAATATGGTTTTTTTGTAAATATATCCTCTTGCTTTGGTATTATATACAGGAGAACAACAGAAAACGGAAATGGGATGAAAATTAAGCGTGTTTTGGATTAATCAATTTCCCGATATTATTGTCGAAAGTTTAATTTAAAATTCGCGGTTGGTTTAAAATTCTGCAAGAAGGTATTGAATACATATACCATATAAAGCATGACTTGATTTTTTTGGTATATATGTATAGGGGGGAAGGTAATACCTAAATCCTCTGCGATGTAAAATTAACCGCCAAGCTACGCATATTATGAATGGCATCCTCGAAGTTATATAAAATGGAGATCATACAAATTTTGATCTAATACCACTTGTTACTGGAAGCCGGATTTATGTAGAGTTCTCGATATGATGATGTTTTACTTGCCGATTTTGATAGCCTGAAACGTTTTCGTCCTGCTTTGAAAAATGCCCTTTATTGGTTATTTTAATACAAATTTAGGGTTTTTGGCTATTAATTTGATATGAAACGTCATACTCTTATTTTACATAAGAGAAAAGTACGTTTCATTCGTTTACTTACAACATTATGAGTTTGTTAAACTGTTTCTGACACACAGAATTACAATTCCTCAGATCTCGTTGTATTTTAAATGTCCATTCAATGTTCGGGTCAGTAGTTATAAAATGGTTTTCTAGCGAATTTTAGATTGAATTTCGACTTGGGGTGATACAAAATAATAAAAAGCACTGCAAATAACTTTTTTTCACAAGAACTAAGGAAAAACTATCCAAATCGGGGAATCTTACCGAATAAATAAATCAAACAATGTACAATCATAACAAATAAATCAAACTACCAAATGGGATAAAATAATACGACTTAAAACCGTATAAAAACCGGCCTATATATATATATATATATATATATATATATATATATATATATATATATATACATATATATATATATATATACATATATATATATATATATATATATATATATATATATATATATATATATATATATATATATATATATATATATATATATATATATATATCTTTATATATATAAATATATATATATATATATATATATATATATATATATATATATATATATATATATATATATATATATATATATATCACAAACTCGTTTATTATCATAAGTTCTAATGTACAATCAATGATACTGAAAAAATCGTAGCTGTTAGCACAGCTTCCTCCAATAATTTTGTTAAAGCGCCATTTTGATTATCATTTGGATAATGATTTCCAGCTGTCTAAAATTAAGATTTGATCATTTTGAATTCTTGTCAAAGTTTCATCTCTAATTGGTTGCCACATAAAAGTATTTATTTTCATTGATTATAGCCTCATTGTTCGTTGTTAAACGACCTATAATGAAGGACTATCTGACTGTGTATGAATCACAGTCAAAAGTGGGGACCGAGACCCATTCTTTACTACATCACCCGCCTCCCTATTTGTCTGTCAATTTCTATCTTTGCTATCTCTTTTGGATCCAACTATTTCGTGGTTCGCTTCTTTACGTCCTATTTTAAACCAATACATAGCTAAATTGAAGACGTAAGGCTGCTATAGGTTCGATTTAAGTAGAGCCATCGGCACATTGTATGGAAAATATGTTGGTCTTTGAATTCTGGACTCGAACAGAAGGCAATAAATCATTCACACCACCGATCGTAATCAGATGGTGAAAACTCCCTTTTGCATATTGGGGTCCGAACCCATTATCTCACTCTCCAATTGCCGCAGCTGACCTCTAGTTTTTTCGATGGTATTAGCGTGGTAGTTAAGCAAATGACTTTTGCTCGGTCAGTATCAAGTTTCTACTTATTTGTGGGTTCCACTAACAAATAATGTGCTAATCGAAATTTTTGTATTACATACATATGTGCATTATGCTAATTTAAACCTTCTATAATAACACTCAAATTTAGTCGTTGCTTGATGTATTTGATTTCGTCGCTTTATAACCAATTAATTATATACGGGGTCTGAACAATTCTTTGCCCTTAATTAAATATATAAATTAACAAACATCGAAAACATTTCGAATAAAGTATCTATAATTCGCTAAAACTGTTGCAGTGCGACACACAATATATTAACAATATATATATATATATATATATATATATATATATATATATATATATAATATATATATATATATATATATATATATATATATATACAATATATATATATATATATATATATATATATATATATATATATATATATATATATATATATATATATATATATATATATATATATATATATATATATATATATATATATATATATATATATTTATGACTAATGAGATGTAATTGATGTTTTCGAACGCTCGATTATTCAATGAGCTTAATGCTACCCTTTAGAGTTCACACGTAAGTTTCCATCACTATCACTAGCATAGCATCCATCATGTGTCATATTCTTCAAAACCTGTGAACAATCGAGATTTGAATGTGGTTCTCAGGAAAAATAGTTTACTAATTCTGATTGCTTTCATTTCATTTCATTTAAATAGTTATTGTAATTTAATCAATTATAAATTTCAAAGATATTTTTATTTTTATTCAATTAATCAAAATTTAAAACCAAATCAATAATATGAAAAAAATATCTGGGTTGTACGACATCATTTACAACATTTGAATAAGATGTAATCTTTAATACTGTTAAAATTAAACTTCAGTTAGGCAAATATACGATTTTTAAATTATAATTAAGTTAATTATTCAACTGAAGTTCAACCTGGCAAATCTAACTGGAATTAAGACCATTTAAAAATTGAAAATGGAATTCCAATTGGAAACTCACAATTTATTTTTGCTCCAAATTATTTGTACGTTCCAGCTTTTAGAATTTTGAAGTGCAATAAAATATTTTTACTAGCTTTAATAAACATAAGCCTACATCTTGAGTCATCTATAAGGATGGCCTTGGAGTGTTAAGGAATTAAATGTGAGACGATATTTGTGGAAATAATTTTCTATATAACTATTTCCACAAATAAAAAATCACACTCAAATTTTCCCACTCCATAGCCATTATTGGCCATCCATATAGATGTTGACTCAAGTTTGCTTCTGATTTGTATAGTTAATTGAATTATCTAATTTTATACTAAAGCACAAATAACTTTTATACAGATAAACAAACTATATTGAAAAATTATGTATACTAGACTGAAATAAGGGGAAATAATTGTACCCTCGGTGAAAAGGCTATATTTGAATTTTCCTGAATGAAACTTAACGCAGTGGCACAGAGAATAAATATAAAGAGGAACATCTTATATGAACCGTGGTTTCATATAAACTAAAAATTTCAAAATATTTCTGAGTTATTTGGTGTTGGCAACCGAAATAGGATAAACATATTTTTTTTATTTAGTTTTCTCTTTCGAACATCAGCAAAAAAACAATATTTGACTATTTCAAAACATTGCTTACTATTTCATATTATAATTCAATAGTAAAATGGAATAGATTATTATTTGAAAATATATCTATTTCATTTTACAATCGAATTATAACGGGTGATTTTTTAAGAGCTTGAGAACTTTTTTTAAAAAAAAAACGCATAAAATTTGCAAAATCTCATCGGTTCTTTATTTGAAACGTTAGATTGGTCCATGACATTTACTTTTTGAAGATAATTTCATTTAAATGTTGACCGCGGCTGCGTCTTAGGTGGTCCATTCGGAAAGTCCAATTTTGGGCAACTTTTTCGAGCATTTCGGCCGGAATAGCCCGAATTTCTTCGGAAATGTTGTCTTCCAAAACTGGAATAGTTGCTGGCTTATTTCTGTAGACTTTAGACTTGACGTAGCCCCACAAAAAATAGTCTAAAGGCGTCAAATCGCATGATCTTGGTGGCCAACTTACCGGGCCATTTCTTGAGATGAATTGTTCTCCGAAGTTTTCCCTCAAAATGGCCATAGAATCGCGAGCTGTGTGGCATGTAGCGCCATCTTGTTGAAACCACATGTCAACTAAGTTCAGTTCTTCCATTTTTGGCAACAAAAAGTTTGTTAGCATCGAACGATAGCGATCGCCATTCACCGTAACGTTGCGTCCAACAGCATCTTTGAAAAAATACGGTCCAATGATTCCACCAGCGTACAAACCACACCAAACAGTGCATTTTTCGGGATGCATGGGCAGTTCTTGAACGGCTTCTGGTTGCTCTTCACTCCAAATGCGGCAATTTTGCTTATTTACGTAGCCATTCAACCAGAAATGAGCCTCATCGCTGAACAAAATTTGTCGATAAAAAAGCGGATTTTCTGCCAACTTTTCTAGGGCCCATTCACTGAAAATTCGACGTTGTGGCAGATCGTTCGGCTTCAGTTCTTGCAGGAGCTGTATTTTATACGGTTTTACACCAAGATCTTTGCGTAAAATCTTCCATGTCGTCGAATAACACAAACCCAATTGCTGCGAACGGCGACGAATCGACATTTCACGGTCTTCAGCAACACTCTCAGAAACAGACGCAATATTCTCTTCTGTACGCACTGTACGCATTCGTGTGGTTGGTTTAATGTCCAATAAAGTAAACTGAGTGCGAAACTTGGTCACAATCGCATTAATTGTTTGCTCACTTGGTCGATTATGTAGACCATAAATCGGACGTAAATCGCGAAACACTTTTCGAACCGAACACTGATTTTTGTAATATAATTCAATTATTTGCAAGCGTTGCTCGTTAGTAAGTCTATTCATTATGAAATGTCAAAGCATACTGAGCATCTTTCTCTTTGACACCTTGTCTGAAATCCCGCGTGATCTGTCAAATACTAATGCATGAAAATCCTAACCACAAAAAAATCATCCTTTATTATGAAATAGTAACGAAGTTTTGAAATAGTCAAAATTTGTTTTTGTTGTCGTTCGAAAAGAGAAACGAAATGAATAATATATGTTTATCCTATTTCGTTTGCCATCATCAAAAACCTCAGTAATATTTTGAAATTTTTATGCAACCGCGGTTCATATAAGATGTTCCTCTTTATATTTATTCTCTTTGGCAGTGGCATGAAACTTTTATTCAATTTCATGTTTGTATTTCAACTTAGTTTTATAGATTTGATTGAATTATCTTAATATCAATGCTAAAGGAATAAAAGAGACAATAAAATTAAAATATAGCGTTTTTACCCAGGGTACAATTATTTCCCTTTATTTCAGTCTAGTATACATAATTTCTCCATATAGTTTGTTTATCTGTATAGTAGTTATTTGTGAATAAAGTACAAAAGGTTTGAGCGTTCAGATATTTCGATGTGAAATTATTTCTATAAACAATAAATCACACTCAATCTTTCCTTAATTGTTGGTCATTTTGAATTTTGCTCAATATAATTTAAAGTTAATTGAACAAAGTGTTTTGGTTATTGTGACAGTATAAATATTTCAAGTGCCAACTATTTTATTTATTAAACAAGATTTAGTTAGCTTTAAAACCCGTACTTAAATCCCAAGATTTTCAATTTCAGCGCTTTTATTAGAAACTTTACTCAAATAAATAAAATCTATTCAAAGCTTAAGGCAGAATATATTTTTCAGCGTCCAATTTACAGCGATAAGAGAAAATTGTTGAGCTTTTTTTTACCTTGCACTATTTGAAAATGTTCCGAAACATAGAAATGATATTTTTCTTATGTATGGAGACACCACCAATGATCGAAATGAAATAAAGTCGCTTTTTTAGACCATAACTATTCTTGGTTTTTTAGTCTGCTTAATATCGATTTTCCTCTATAATCTCATAACTACGTAGGCTACTTCCACGTGGTTCTAATAGAAAATAAATAAAACTCTTTAAGGACCTGCTTACCTATCGCCAAGAAAATCGTTAGGGTATATTTATCCCAGGTAAATTTCAAGCTCAATTTCATTCACATGTATGGGCATGTATGAAAGATTATCCTCCCGACTGTAGGCTATACATATATATGTACACAAACAATCTCTAATTTATCTTCCTCTGTCGATGTTGGTTACTTTGAATTAACTAAATAAAATCCATCTCAATTAAATCTACACTAAAAATGAATTAAAAAATTATTTTATATAAGAAAAAAACAAAAGAAGTTTTTGAAGAAAATTTTTAAGAATTTTTTTTTTGTGTATTTCTGAAAGATTTAATCACTTAAGAAAAGAGAACAAATTTTCTTTTGTTTTTTAATCTTAAGTTTTATTCCTTTTGTGTTTGCGTTTTCTTCTTTTGCTGCTTATCCAAAATAACAAAAAAGTGTAGGTATATATACATGTATAGAAGAAATAACAAAGTTTTATAAAAAGTTTTTGTTTTAACATAAAATATATAAGACGATGCTGAATGTTTACGGTGAATGATGATCATGATACAGATGATGATGACGATGGTATAAAAAAAAATTGTATGCGGTGACGACGACGGCGACGAAGAATTTAATCTTTTAGATCACTAATTTGTGTTACAAATTGAATAAAACAAATTATGTATCCAATGTATAGATAGAGAGAGTGTGAATCTGATTTTAGTGAAACAATTTACGCTTCCATAAAAAAGCTCAACATTACGTATGGATGTGCCATTTTCTAATAAAACATTATTGTAGAAATATTTAATCACGTGTCTCCCCTATATATATATATATATTGTGCCAAAAGCTTAAATCGCTTAAAATTAATTAATTTTACTTTTATATGTTTTGTTGCCGTCTTAAAAGTTTACCGATACATTAAGACAACTTTGCACTTTGGTATATACATATATATATTTATAGGAAAACGGCAAAATATTTTCATTTCTATCAAACAAAGTGGATTTTTTTTATCCATCCAACATAATACGTATTGGTATGATGTTTTTGGTGTGGTTTTGTTTATTTTGGGGTTTTCTTATATTCCGTCTTCTAAGATCTTATTCTTATCACGTCTTCACGATGATAGGTTAGTGTTTTGTTATCTTGCCTCATTCTCTCCCTCTATATATATCTATATATGTAAGACAATGTACAAATCATAAAAATACAAAATTCTAATAGATAGATGGATAGGTATAAGATGTATTTAATCTCTCCTTGGATATACAGACACCATATATAAGAAATTCAATTAACAAAACAAAATCGAAATTCGAGTGTTGATATTTAATTTAAGATTTATTAGATTCAATATACACGTATATATACAGCGCCATTAATCAAACACCTTTTAAATGGTATTTAATTTGGTTTAATCAAATGTAAACTTTTATTTTTATGGGAAATTTGGAATACAGAAGCTTTTAATGCTTTCGAACTCGAATTTATATGTACAAGTACAAGAATATCATTAAAACTTTTTTATTGTGTTCGATGTGAGGTGAATTACCTTGTAGAACTGTTTGCTATTTGTATTTTATATGTACCAAGAGCTTTTCCTATCGAAAGTACATAAAGAAAAAGTTTCGTCATTTTTTTAAGTATCAATTACAAAAAAAAAGCTTATTTATAGTAATTGTTAATATTTTACTTCTTTTGAAAAAGCTTATTTATAACATTTCTCCTAAAAAAGTGTAGTTGTTGATTTTAAGTGGGAGGTAGAGCTTAAAGCAGACGAATTTTTAATATTTTTTTCCCAACCACATCGATAGACATACATAAAAAGTTTAATACCGAAGACGATGATGAATATGATAACCTATAAAAATGATGATGTTGAATGGATACTGATCATAACTGAGGATTAAAAAGTAAAAACAAAAGAAAATTAAAACTTCAAACAAGAATTTTTCCTGAATTGTTTCCCTGTTAGTTTTTCCATTTGAGAGTTTTCTCTAATCTGATTAAAAATGGAAATTTGTAAATGTGTTTTTCTTCCAGAAACCCAACATAAAGCAAAAATGAAACGAAAAGAGGAAAACTTTTTTCCTTTTTTTTATGTATAAAAAATTCAGGAACATTTTCTCTTTGTTGTTAATCCGGTTGTTGGTGCTGTTGTTGTATTTTAATTTTATTAAATAATATTTAAGTGGTCGTTTTATATATGTTTGTGTATAGATGTTATATAACGAAGACATATGTAAGTAATTTGACTTATTTATTAACTCTTTTGGCATACAAATGAAGTGGTAGAGAAATGCTTTTTTTTTGGTTTGCTTCTTTAATGAGTGATATCTTCTGGAAAATAATAATTTCATTTTTGTGAAAAGCTGTCAGCATCAGAAGTATTATTTTATTGTAATTTTTGTGTATATTTTGAAGAAATTATTAGGGTGGAATAAATAGCAATATCATTCTTTGATGCGGGAAGAACTTTGTGCTTTTGGTATATATATACATATTTATGATGAGCTTTTGGGTAAACCAACGTCCAATTTATACCCAACAAGATTTGGAAAACAAACTTTTTCTGTATCTTATAACGAGTACATTATTAACAACAAGTATAAAACATTATTTTACAATCTGTTAGGTTTCTGAAAATATTAGAAATATTGTGTAGCCCACCTTTTTTGGTTTAACCTATAATTCGTTAAAGGTTCACGTCACTAAATAGTATATAAATGCTTCACTAAATAGTATATAAATATTGTGAAACCCAGACGATGGATTTTCATAAATCCATTATCTGTTAAGGCTAGTATTCAGATTTATTTCGCGTGAAATTTCCATACAATTTTACCAAAGTGAACTCAAAATGAAAAATTTGATTTCCGTTTTCGCTCAGCAATACTCAGTTCATCAGCGAAAAAACTTTATTTTTCTCAATGCATTGTAGATGTCGCGCATAAACTCTACAAATTATTTTCACGAGAAAATAAGGATACTAACCATTTTTTTCACGTGAAATTCCAACATAACATTTCTGTGTCATCTTAATAGATGTGATAAAGTTCTATGATTAAATTTTGTTATATTTGGAATAATTTATGGTTTGTATTTCTGTTATAAGTTGTTGTGATAAGTCATATACTCTAAATTCTCAAAAAAAAAATAATTTCTAATTCACGTAAAAAAAATAAATTTTTGGGGACCGCGATAAAATCACTGCACTTTGATTTGAGTACTAGGCTTAATACATATTTAAGGCCTAGTACTAAGATCAAAATGAAATTAAATTTAACCGTGGTCTCCAAAAATTTATTTATTTTCACGTGAAATAAAAATGAATCTATTTGGAGACTTTTGATGTTTGACATATGATAACAACTTATCACAGAAATCTAAATAAATTATTAGAAATATAACAAAATACAGAAATTACAGCACTTTATAACACATCTATTTAGAATACATCAGAAATGTAAATGTCGGAATTTCACGTGGAAAAATTTTACGATCATTATTTTCGCGTTAAATAACTGTAGAGTTTATGCGCGCCATCTGTGATGCATTGATATAAATATGTATATTTTTTTATTTTCGATGATGATCTAAGTACTGCTTAGCCAAATCAGAAATTTTTAATAGTATAGAGTAGTACAGTTCACTTTAGTAATAGAGTAGATAGAGTATATAGTTCACTTTAGTAATAGAGTATAGTAATAGAGTTCACTTTGGGAAATTCCACTTGGGAAGTTCAAACAGCTGAAATGTTCAAATTTCACGTGAAAAAATGGTTCGAATCATTATTTTCGCGTGAAACAAATTTGTAAAGATTATGCGCGCCATCTTTGATAAATTGAGATAACTATAGTTTTTGCGCTTATATACTGAATTTATGAAATTTTTCATTTCTGAGTTCAATTTGGTAAAATCGTATGGAAATTCAGTCGAAATCGATCTGAGTACTAGCCTTAAAACAACGAAGCAACATCATTAACAGTGCCATCTATGATTAAACTTTCGCAATCGATAAATTCAAAATTATCATTCGAATTTAATTTATTTTCACAGGTTGTTACATATTAGTAAACATTATTATAACTAATATGTAACATATGTTACATCGATTATAAACTTGTGATGTAGCTTTTGATTTTAAGTTCGTCTTCTAGCACCGGATGCGAATATTATTGTAAAATATTACTTGTGGAGTATGGTGTACCAAAACTGGATGAAGAATACAAACCTTACCTCGGTTTTCGAGAATTAAATGTCGCACTAGTTCTAACCATCGTAACATTTTGTAAATTGGTCGAGTTTTATAAAATGACAATTGACGTGCAGAAGGTAGCTTAATTATTTCAGTGGTTAATACATGTCGTAATCATTTGTAAAAGGTTTTCAACGTTCGCTTGCATTTTTAATATAGATTATTGCAGATTTTGATTTTTTGGCGATGGATCAAATAAGATGGATGTTTCATCCGAGCGAGTTATATCCTTCTCTGACGCCACACCTCATAAAGGTTGACACAAATGTTTCCATTTACCCGTTGAATTATATTTGACTAATATTTTGATTAATATAATTATTTTTCTTGAAAAATGTTGAGATCTGTCCCTTACATTATTGACACCTCACGGTCTTCAAATGTATTAGCTGCTTTGCTATAAGAGGTATATTTTTTTTAAAACGGTAAAGTGACTTCAATTTATGAAAAGCTATATTTTGCAACATCATTAGCAAGTCTGCTGTGTGACACGATGTTCAATACTTCGCAAAAAGGTACTTAAAGCTCAAAAGAGAGTGTACGCAGATAGGGTATATTCAAACTAGAGTATCTACATACTCTTCCATGAAGTACTTTGTTTCGAAAGCGTAGTACAACTTTGTTGTTCTCTGTTCTGTATGGGCTTTTCCCATAAGCTCAGCATCAAGTGCCATACCCAAGTATTTTGTTGTGTTTGAGTAAGGCATATTTTGGCCATTGATATAAACTTGTTTGTATTCAATTTCTTTATTGGTCATCTCTTACCTCAGCGACGTATTTGTAACATGGCTATTTGATGTTGATTTGTTGATTCATTGTTGGTGTTCCCAATATAGTCATTATTGTAGTATCATATGCACATGAAGTTGTTTAACTCTGAAGTATCTGATAGAATGCAACATTTCTGTACATCGTGTATGGGTAAGAACGTTTCAAGTTTATAAGTCCATCATGCCATACTTAATCAAATGCCGATCTAAAACAATATTCGGGCAGAGTTTCTTCTCCCCTCATACATTTTCTTTAACTATTGTAATTCGCTATACTGGAACCTACGATGCTGTGGAAATTGATGATTTGGAATAAGTTTTTTATAACAGCTGCTCAAATCGGTAATAATTATATTGGTCTGTAGAATGCAGTATAATCAAATCGTTTATTGGGAGTTCTTTCAGGACTTGACCACTAATTAAATTGTATCCGGGAGCTTTTTTGGATCTATATGTTCTTTTATTTTTTTATTTATTCAGTTGGAGAAGTTAGAAAAATTTTGTCATGAAATGGAACTGGTTCATCATTAGGCCTATACTTCATTCGCACTTCTTAAAGGTGGACTCTGAGTTACAGAGATTGTTTTAGTTTTTTAGAAGCTTTTCAAAGAGAGGGTCTGTGTTTTTTTTTGTAATTTGTTAGCTGATTCAAATATGCGGTGACAGTTTAATTCTTCAGCCGTTTAATTTCTTATATTTAGTGTTTTGTTAGATTGTTTAATCTAGTTTTGTTTTCTGGAGCTGCAGTTTGATGCCATGCCCTGCTTTCCTTAGGGTAGTTATTTCCCTTTATAATTTATTTCTTTTTTATTGAATGTTTTCACTTTATTGTCTAGCTGCTCCGGTAATTTGACAGGAATATTTAGTTGTGTTATCTCTTCCAAGTCTACTTTAAAACTCACTCTGTCCGCTCGTGAATTAACTAAGAATGAGACATTAATTTTTTGAATAATGTTTTCACTAATAGTCGGGGTTGACCAGAATCCATATTTTTTTATTAAAGTCTCGACTAATCACCTTGCAACATATTTCAATATTTCATTCCACTGGCCGATTATACAAGCTTACTACCTTGGCAAACTGTTGGTTGGTATATCCTGATACTGATGTTTACTAATCTAGTTTGTGTTTCTTTTGCGCCATATTTTGATTTTTCACTGTGAGTACTATTTTGTTTAATTACTTTTAGCCGAGTTACTGAAAAGTGTGATTCATTCCTTACCCTTTGAACATATGAAGCATTGATATCTGGGTCAACTTGCAATTCTTGTAAACCATAATTTTCAGACAAGTTTAAATGGAAATCGAATCGAATTTAATAATAAAGCTTTTAAAGAACTGAACAATATCATATATGTACGATTGTCTCCCAAGCTCTGGAATGGGCAACCTATAAAGATGTCATTAGTTAAAATGTTGATGCTGACAACGCAACGCACATTAGTGATCATACAAGATTATGCTGCTGCTCGATACCTAAATGTTTTTATTAATCGTTCACTCAATATTAATAATTGTTTGAGGCACGTTCAAAAAGTAAACCAATTCAAATTTTAATCAAATATTACACAAATTCAGTTTGAATGAACTTTAAATGTTTCAAACTATATACCAAAATTGCAGTATGCTCTTGTATTTTTTGTCCGCATATAACAATATTATTTTATGAAACATAACTTAACTTAAATTGACTGGAAATAGTATCACAACTATATAACAGCGGCAACAAAACACTTAATTTCCCTCTCTGTGTATTTTGATTTGTTACCACCCCAAACCATTATTTTAACTCTTGTGTGAAAATTTTTCCAATTTGGTACGTTGCCAAAATTTTTTTTATACATTTTAGCTTTATATATTGTCGAGCTGCCTATGCTAATTTCATATATATGTTTAATACATAAATTTTTTTTCTTCACGTTTCAGACTAAAAATAGACAATAATGGTGGAGCATGGTGTCCCAAGCATATAGTGGCCCGTGGCTTAAAAGAATACCTACAAATAGATTTACTACAAATGCATGTTGTGACGGCGATAAAGACACAGGGCCGATTTGGCAAAGGCCAAGGGCAAGAATTCACCGAATCGTATGTGATCGAGTACTGGAGGCCCGGTTTTAATAAATGGATACGATGGAAAAATATACAAGGAAAAGAGGTAAGAATATATATAAGGTCCGTCCGGGTCCGGATCTCTAAATCTAGTATTTTTGTTGTTTTCTTTCGCAGACTCTAACCGGCAACATAAACACGTATAGTGAAGTGGAAAATATTTTAACCCCGATAATATTTGCATCAAAAATACGTTTGTATCCGTACAGTTTGTACGATCGTACGGTTTGTTTGCGGGCGGAAATTGTGGGATGTGTATGGGATGGTGAGTACATAACACTTTTCTATTTTTTTTTTGTTGGTTGGCATCTTCCTAATTAGTCATGTTTGGTGTTTTCGCAAGAAATTGTAACATATTTTCACTGTCAATGTCAGTATATCGCCCTCGAGCGTAGCGTGGCAACAACGAAAAAATAAAAATAGGAAAAAAAAAATTGGAAAATAAATAACAAATCATTAATTTTCCGTTAATTTTTTTTTTCGTTATTGTTTTGTTTGCGAGACATAAAAGTAATTAACAGAAAAATGGAAAACATGTCAGGATTAGTTGTTTTGTAATTTTTTGTTTTCCGTTCGTTTAGCACAGGGTGGGGTTGGGCCGCACAAAAATCATGTGGTGTGGTACGTTTAAACGACTTTGTCAATTAATATTTTTTTGGAGGTGTATTTAGTGTCGCCCTATGTGGTTTAATTTAACATGAAAAATGACTTTAAAACAAAACGTTAAGGAAATTATTTGCCATTTTCTTTAATTTATTGCTTCAAAAGGCGTAGGATGTCGTTTTCGAGGCCATTAAATATACTATTGAGTCATTTCTCTATATATAGTTGTGGACTACTTGTATGGACACACTGTACAGTATAGACGCATAATTTAATTTAACCGATTTTGTAATTTACACAACAAAATTGTTTCATTTAATTTCAATTAAGAGTAACAAAACAGTGTTACCAGTGTAAAATCTAGCAAAGAAAGAAAATCGAAGAAGAACGGAAAAATTACAGATACATATAAATAAGTGAAATAAAAAAAAAGAAAATTACATTTCTTTCCGGCTCCTTATCCACATACATTCACACACACACACACATACTAAGTTATAATTCAATGTCAGAAACATTTAAGTTTGGATATACTTTATTGCTTTAATTATCTTGCAAAAAAATCCACCAACAACACTATATATGTATGTACATAAAGGGGCCACAAAGAGTTGCGTGTATATGCTCCATACGATTTTCATTTATTTTTCCACTGTACGTAGTATACTGTTCTCTCTCATCTTGATGAGGTTATAAATTTTCCATGTCTGAATAGATGTGTTATATATACAGAACATGTTTGTCCGTTTTAATAAAATATTAACCTAAATAAAGAGATAACGTTAAACAAGCAACAAAAAACTAAGAAGAGGGTGGGGCGGAAAAACGAGATAAGCCTAAATCGTATATATATATATATATATATATATATATGTGTACAAACAAATTCTTAAAAATTAATTTTCATCATGTCACCTAATGACAAAAGTATTTTGTTCTTCGTTTCGGTATACACCTTTAATCTCGACTACCATAACCGCATAAAGCACAAAACAAATTGGAAAAACAACAACAATGTAAGCAGGTAAAAGTTAATTGAAATTCAATTTTTCATTTTTTTTAAGGATTCCTTTAAGGAAACAAGATAAGACTTTGATCCGTTATCTATATACCTGAATCACAACTGATATCGATATTTAATAGTAGAGCAACAAAAAAAGGGATTAAATTAGGAGATGAATTAACCTTTTAAATGTCTAATTAAATTGTCTTTTATAACAAAGAAGGAAATATATTACGAGTATGTGTGTATGTGTGTATTGTTCTGTAACAGCAACCACAGTACAATATAAACAGAAGACCGAGGATTCGGTTATTTATTTACTTTGTATTGTTTCTTAAAAAAAAAAAAAAAAAATTCAATGACATGTGAAAAAATACCGAGAAGGAAATGGGAAAATTGATGACATTACGAGTTGTATGGAATCAATTACCCCCGCATAACCATTATAAATGCGATGTTGGTTGTAATTGACATGTCATCTAGGGTTTATCGAGGTTTTCATTGAGGTTGGCGGTACAGGAGTAACAATCAATCAAATTCGAAAGTAGTTTTGCTCTTCAAAACTGAACTGTATATGTGTATGTCTTATATGTGTGTGTGTGTATAAATCAAAACTTTTCTAATAAATTTATCTAATGTCAAAACCACAATGCACGCAAATAAATTTATTGAAAGAGGTAAATTAATGAGCCAAAAATAAGTATATATTATTATTTCGGGTATAATTTAAGAATGTGAGCGCGCGAGCTTATCCCAAAAAAAAAACGACACTGTGGGAATATAACGGTTTACTGGGTTTGTTAATAAATTATTTAAAATATACAAATTACTCCCTAAAGTACCATTAAATTCATATTTCTTACAAAAAAAAATAAACGAAATGTTTGTAATAAATTTGAAGAGTCTTCTGAATACCATTTCCCATCGAAATCTATTCTAAATTAGATTCGACGAATGTACACACAATGCCATCGAAACAGGAAATCTTAAAGATAAAAAAAAAAATACATCTCTCGCATGTCATTTAGATATCATGTTATGTATTCGTTTCATACGTTGCCTAAATTACCTACACAGTATATATTCATTCTTAATACGCTAATAAATCTTAATAATTGGGCGTAAAATTATGTGATAAATAATCGTGAGTCGTACCCCTTTTTTTTTTTGTCTATTCATGACTCAAATGTGTTTGATGTGTCGATAGAATTTAGATTTCGTTTAGTCTTAATTGTAGCATCAAAGTGTTAATTTAAATTTTGTCTCGATAAATCAATCGACATCGTATTATCTGATTAAAAATGGACAAGTGTTTTTCGATCAATCGAATGTTGTTGTTCGTATATATAATCTTAATTATATATACGTTTGATGTAGACAATTTGACCGTCGTCCATTTGAATATTTAATGATGTGTCAAGATTTTTACTAGATGATAATATAACGGTTGATATTTATTTGAGATAAGATATCTCATGCTGGTGCGGATTACCTATCTTTGTATATAGAAGGAGATCAAATTTCTTGATCAATTAATGTGATTTATTGTATTAGAAATGTGCGTATATGATTATAAAACTATTAATAATTTGAGTAAATGGAGATCCCATAAAATAAAACAACATGTGGTCTTACAGTCACCCAATGGTACCTTAACTTTTCCATTTACATAAAATGTTTATTTTGTTTCTCAACTCAATCACTGTCGATAAAAGTTGGTTTCGGTGCTACTAATGGTTTATTTTTATATTTACGTGGAAACAGCTGTTGTCCAGAATAGATATTAAAGTTGATCTTAATTATTGGTTACTAAAATCTGAAGAAAATTATTTTATTATTTATTGGATGGTCAGACTCGATTTTTTATTTAAATTGGGTATATGTTTACATCCATAATGCCCATTTTGATTTAGATCTTATTGGAGGCACATGCTGTTAATGCTAGTCAAATAAGTATTGGACCCAATATTTCAAATTATTACTCAGTACGAGCTTGATATGCAGAGACAAAGTATACATTTTGGGTAAGTACACTTTCACCTTTTTTAGTTTAGCTACAGAGATGGTAATTTTAGCATCAGACCTCAAAACAATTCAAGCATATGTTAAACATAAGCAACACTTATGCGTTATAAATTAAGAAATTGGTAAAATAATACTCGGTAAAATAACTGTGCTCGGTAAAATAATTGGTCAAAATGCTTTTGGGTCAGTATAATCAGACCTATGTTCAGCATAAAAATACTTTGCCATAGTTACAATAATTAAGAGTAGTACAAACAGCTTACATGTTTTAAAAAGCTAGACTATGAGATTTTTATTAAGAGGTATTTCATTTTATCTGAAAAACCTCATTAGGTCTGCAAAATTTAAAACGCGCTAAAGAAAACAAGCTCCAATGCAATATATTTACTAAGATTAACTTATATCCAGTTTGGAGACATAAAAGTGTACAGAAAGTAATAATTCATCCATCATAGTCTACAATGGGCAGTTTTGGACAAGATCTTATTTAATACCATATACTGCTGGAAAGTCATCAATTTCCTCACATAACTTATACCAGAGGTGCCTAGATCTTGAATGAATGTGTCTTGTATAGCTTTTGGGTCACTTAAAAGCCATCTCAATTATTGCAGACTACTTGATTTTACTTATAAATATTCTGTAACTTTTCTTAAACTTTTAAGATCATGGTTCCAAAAGAATTTCATTGTTTTGCTTAGTTATAAAAAGACACGTGGTTTCGAAGGAAGTAGTTAAACCTACGTAAATGGAACCGCTCGATCCATGTATCTTTTTGAGAGCAAACTGCAACATATATTGTTAAGTGACATGGTTAGGTTTGTAGAGAATCAAGCTAAGTCAGTTAACTTTCTCTTGGGATTTTCCTTCAGCATTGGTCGTTAATGCTATACTATTTAAAGAAAGACATTTATGATGGAAGGAAAAAACTAGCCTTTGTTAAAGTCCAATATAAAATTAGGTCACTCATAGGGTCATCGAACACAATTTGAAACCTCCGTTGGAACGGAATTAATAAATGTTGGTTTTTAACCCCATAATTTCGAGATCCTAGCTATCTTAGATCTGAAAATCCTTAAGTAAAGTTAAATGAAGTTGCCAAACAGACAGTCGTCTTTTGTTATTACTCGATCTAGGAAATGATTAGTGTCGCAGCCTAGCATAAGACAAATATTTTAATCCATGCTCAATGTAACCAACTGATGGAATTTGTTTGGAATAATGTCATTCGAGCTACACTCATAAATAGAAGAAGCATTGATGTTATTAGATACTAAAATACTAGCTCTAGTACAATAGTCTTCTTCTAAAAGATGATAATCAGACCAAAATCAGATAATCAGACCTGATACCAGATCAGGTACGTGTATGAAACATAGACATGTGTGAGCTACACTAAGTCAATACGTTTAATTTAAAGCAAGCCAAATGTAAGTCAGGCCAGATAATATTCAAGAGAATCTAGAAGTTTAAAGTTTTGGTCAAACATTTTTCATTTTTTATCGAAAGTATTATAAAAATGAAAGCTTCAAATTTTTGAAAGTTTAAAACAAAATATCAATGTCCAGTGATCTTTTTTATTAGAAAACTTGAAAGGGTATCACCATAAACCTTTTAGTATAAAAAATGTACCACGTGGTTTGAAAAGCTTAAGTTTTTCCGAAAACTTTCCAATATTTCATCATGTCTAAGAAAGACAATGATTTCTTTCAAAGTTAACGTGGAGCTTTTGAGTGTCTACGAAAAATCTTATATCAGTAGTTCCGGAAGTATTAAACTTCTTTCAAAGCACTTTAAAGTTTAAAAATATATTTCGGGTAAAAAGTATTCTTAAAAAATTTAAACTTTAATCGAGATATGTGAACAAGAGTAAATATAATAGCCGCTAAAAAGCATTTAAAGCCTTTTCGCTTTTTAACATTGTTGAAAGTTTTGGCAGAGCCATCTAGATTTGAGACTGTTCTCATAAGTAGAAGTGTCTAATCTCAAAATCTGAAAAAGTAGATTTTTATTGTTTGTTTTTACGACCCTGTATAAAAGTGCAAAACTTATGACTCCCAGACCCATCCTATGTGTCATTACTAGCTATACATTGGAATAGTTCGTTAGTTTATAAATCGAACCTCTAGTTGTATGTCGTCGAAAGCCATAGAAATACTAAGAAAGCTTCGGTTCAGAATACCTTTTTAAAAGTTCTTTCTTGAAACTCCAAAGTATCCGTCTTATTTAAACTATTATACTTGCTAAATGTTTTAATCAACATTATTTATTGTCCAATAGGTTGATTAAATTTTTGTTTTAATTTGTGGTGTCAGAATTATCCATAAATTTAACAATAATTTGAAACGAAACTACACCAATTCCTCGTTTAGTCCGGTTTCGATTAGACGGATTCACTATAGCCCGGTTTCGATTATTCACTATAGTCTGGTTTTTAATAACTACACATGACAAGTTTTTATTTCTTTAATTGTTCATCCGGGTAAATTGAGTGAACTAATGCTTGTGTACCGCGTAGATAATCCTCGATCTCGTAAAAATGTTTTCAAAGCCGATCTTCCAGAGTTGTGGCGATCAAAGAACAAAGCAAGGGTGCAACATTTTTATTTGAATTGTAACATTGGTTCGCCAATTATATATTATTGCCTTACAACAGAACGGTATTGGAAAGAAAATGTACTAGATTTTACGATTTTGTTAATTTTTGATAATACCTCGTCAAGGAGTCGTTGTCACATTTAAGGCATATTACGCTTAAACACACATTTTCGCAAGCCATAAATACTAGACAAGGAGGAAATGCACTAGTTTTACCCCAATTTTGGAATAGTTGCAACATTATAAACGTCATAGAAAATATAAGCGAAGCCTGGTATACCCAGCAATATGACAGCGTAATGAAAACATATCATTCCACATACCTCAAATGATTTCGTTGGGTTTGAAACCCATTTTACAGAAGTCACTTATGCGATAGTAGAAATTGTACAAAATAATAGGGTTTCAAGGTGCTGGATTCCACCGACGTAGAGCAATGCATTGAATCATACACCAACGAATTTGATAATGAAACACTCATCAACATAGATGAACAACGAGTATGAAGAACGAGAGAACAATTTAGACAAGACTGTGTTAAAGTTCTAAAAATATTGAGCTTTGAACAACTAACAACAATTGTCGGGATGATTGAAAAACTATCCGAGTTCATCAGTAATGTAGAATTTTTACAGCGAAAGGAATTAATTAGAAGTTTAATCTTTATTGCTTAATTATTTTGTATAAAGACTGAATCTGAATTAGGACCAATTAACGTTTTTTTATGCACATCTAACCTTAAAAAGTCCGGTTTCAAATAGTGTTGGATTTTCGGAGAACCAACTGTACACGTTTAAATCTCTTTTAAGCGTTCTACCTAAATCCCGTCACCCGGCCTAGTTTTCGAAAACCATGGCCTTGTATTTTAAAGCCTGCTAAAGGGGTGTTAATAATTCGGCTTTAAAGGAACTTTTGTTTAGATGAAAGCTCGTCAAAATGTTGATTTGGTCGCTTTTGATTTGGCGAAACCATTGACTTTATATATTCCCTCATGACAGACGATCGTGATGAATGTAATTATAATGTTAACAATAATGTGAGCAGCGAACTAATCTAAGTCTTATGGTGTCCATCAATAATATTTTTTTTCGATTGACTACTGTTAAGCATTTGCAATTCGAAACCCTGGCTCAAGTTCTGTAATTGCAATTTTTATTTATATTACAGCTTTCTACTCTCACGATTGATTTGGAACTCTAAATGAACCCAAAACTGTTGTTTCAAACCATTACGTTCGTAATTAATTTCGTAAATCCTTACTTGACACAAACACATCATTTTTGCAAAACAAATTGGGTATATCTAACCCTTAACACTTAATTCATAATAATCAGACTTATCGTTGCGTCGATCTGGCAAGATTCCGCAAACACACACACAAAATACATTCCACTCTCTGTATATTCGGACACACACACGCAAAAAAATAGATTTAAATCATATCTTATCAATTAATCTAGATCAGAAAGCTATCAACAAATACAACAACAAAATAATATTCACCCGAATTCCCAATATTCCAATTCACATTTTTTTTTTGTGTTCGATTCATTTCGATAAATTTTTCCTCTTCGTGTAACTGTTGTTCGTTACTTACATGAAAAGCTTTACAGAAAATTATTATTATTTTTTTCTGTTTGTGCTTCGATTCATTCTCGTTGTTGTGTGTGTGTGTGTGAGTTTGAATAAAAATATATATTTATATGTATGTATATATGTATGTACATCGAACAAATAATGAAAAAGTTGAAATATATTGCTTCGAGCTTTTCTGTGTTTTTCTTTTAATTTTGTTGTCTGAAAATAAATCAATAAATTTTTCCAGGTTAGAATACAATCTATATAAAGTAAGTAGTACTGGTGTGTAGTACGTACATTATGTACACTAAGTAAGGGATGGTGAATAAAACAAACGAAAAATCAAAAAAAGATTCGTTCTTCCCGATTATATTTTATGTTTGTACGTTATGATGATGATGATGATGCTGATGTTGATGAAAAAGGAAGTGAAGTGATTTTTGTACGTAAGATAATGCATATATAAGATACGGTTAATCTTTGCTAGATGTGTATAAAGTGTAAATGGTTAAATCAATACAACACCAAAAAAATGTGGAAATCATATGTCTAGACGTTAATTTAAATTTTCTTTTTTAAGACACTTTTAGTAGACTTTTTTCGCATTTAGTCATTTGTGTGCGGTTTTCGTTCAATTTCCTTTTTGAAATAATTTTCACTTTCATTTCTAGATTTATGGGGAAGTTTTTTTTTATTATATTCCCTGCCAGCTACTTGAAGCTTTTATTTTATTTTTTTGTTGTTGGTTTTTTATTCCTTTTTATATTTTTCGGTTCGTTACTGTACATAAAAAAAAAGTTAGCTGACGCCTTATAATTGATATTGATTGTGTATATATACCGTCCAAGTGTATGCCTGACTATATATATTTATGGATTACATTAAGCTAGAGAGCTTTTCACTGTTGTTTAGTTAATTTCCCTGAATCTTCCGCAAATATATATAGTAGACATATTTTACTTTTATTGTCACTCATTTATCATAACAATTTAATTTAAAAAAATAAACAAAAGAAGTATTTTAATTTCCTTCCGTTTTAATTTCGGTTCCGTTCATGTATACAGATACAAAATATAAAAAAGGGTTGTGAAATGTCTTTTTTCGTTGCAAAGGGATGTGTTTCCTCTTTAAAATAATGGGCTCAATCAATTACACTCTATGTTTCGTATTTTTTTAGGGGGTATTAAGCTATTGTCCAACTTTTAACCACACTATACATTGGATGAATTATAACTTAAATTGCATCACATAAATAATGACCATATTTAATAACCTCCCTGTCCACATTTCAATTTATCGATTAATTTGTTTTCTCTTCTGTTCATGAATATGTCAGAATATAATATATTTATAATAAATGGACGTCCATGTCGAATGTCTAAAATTTATAAACAATTTCTTAATGTCCTTTTTTTTAAGTCATAATGATTAATTTATTTTCATTCCTATCCAATCTACTACTTATCTAGGTTACAAATACGTTTTATAATAATATCGATTACCTACCACCTCTGCGCATTCAATTCCGATTATTCGAAAAAAAAATAGACAAAATGATCGTTTGATCGAGTGATATCATATCAATCCAACAACTACGTAAAACGTTGGAAACGTCAAGACTAAAATTCTAAAATTAATGACTTCTTATATAAATTGAAAGTATTTAAATCGAATTGATCTTTATAAGTATATATATATTTATACGTTGAGATCTTATCTCTGAAACATTAAATAAAATACGATCGGTAGTAATTTAAGATTTTTAATTTTTGTTGTTAACTTCTCATTCGATATCGTGATCGTTGTTTGTTATATCATATTCTCGGCGATCGTATTACAAGCATTACGCCCCAGAATATCTAGAACGATCGTTGTACGGTGGTAAAAAGGTAACCGAGAATATAAAATAAAAACAAAAATGTTATGATCTCGATCATAATACGATCAATTTGTTGTTGTAAGATTATAATCTTGTAAAATCATTTAAAATTCAACAAATCTCGTTTTTTTTGGATATATATTTGCGCGATCATACGATCGAGTGTGTATATATACTGTGTGATGATGATGATGTGAGAATTGATCATCAGAACGATCAAGTTATAATACAAGTCTTTAAAAAAGGAGTGTTAATATCAATTTATTTATATATTCGTTCTCACCTCATGTGGTGTGTTCTCGTATGGATGTGATTTTAAGAATTTTGATTTTCGATTAATTAGATATCGTGATGATCTTAAAAAAAATATATATATAATGTCTTGAGTTTTTTTTTGTTCGGAAATCCAAACTTATTTAATTTAAAGATCACGTACATGATCGTGACTCGTGTTGTATAAAGTAAATAAACATAAGAAAACCAAATAAAATTATAAATTAAACAGATTTTCACCTGATTTAACTTAACGTTGGTCGTACATTGAGGTGTGAGAAATTGAATATTATTTGTATGTTGTGTGGAATGTCAAAGGTCTATCTACCTTGGTAACTCAACCTTGATGTTTATTCAATAACACGAGAAACACATTGATGACAGCTTTCAGTATAGTATATTTGAGTATATTTGTGGTTTGTTCGCCGAAAATTTTTAAGCTATTAACTACTTTGGTTCCCAAAATGACATCTCTTTATCCTTATAATAGCAAGGTTGTAATTTGGTAACTTGAAAAAGATCCAAAAGATTCTTAGATTTATTTCGTCAACGTGATATACCGTTCGTTCGTTTACTTTTAAGAAATTGTTACGTGGTTTTAATATCTTGCATTTTGGCCAAAATCCAAATCACTCGGCCAATTTAGAGCAAATTTAAGAAATTTTCCCACAGCAACGTTTTCGCCAACCGGAAAAGTAATGGGTACAGTTTAAGGGAATTCAAAAACCTGGAAAAGGAAAACGGTCACAGCGTATAACGAAAGGTTACAAATCGTTGGTATAAATTGGTGTGTTGGAAAACCATAATGAACTCACATACACAAATAAGAATCACAGCCAATGGAGCTCCTGAATTGATTTTCATCACAGAAAGTACAGAACGGGGCTGTCAACCCCATTTCATCAATTACAACTTTGATTTATCTTTAAAGTTATAGATCTTGTCTTAGTAGTTAGTGTGACACTTATCTTTGCATTTCATTTAAACTATATATGGTATTTTCCACAGAAACCTCTCACAATTTGGGTAGAAGACTAACCACTTTAAAATTATGTTTTCAATAACACTCCATTTTTTTGTAATCGTAAAGCGATGCATTTCATAAATATCAAACACTTATCTAATTTTGAGTCATAACATGAATGACGTAAGTGTTGCCACACTCGAAACAACCGGTAAAGTTGAAATTTGAAATAACATATAAATTATAAATACATTATTCCCAATATAACTTTCACTCAGAGTAATAGTTTTGCTAAAGATTATGCTGAATGGGTACTTGCTTCATAAGTTGGTCGCGTTGGTGTCTTCTCGGCTTTCATAATTTTAATGATACAACACGGTCTGGTTTTCTAAATACAACCCTTTTACTCTATACATCATCTAGTTTATGTTAAACTTTGTCTCTCCTTTCTATACACAAATGTCCTGCTATTAAAACTTAAATTATTTCCGGATCTGTTCAAAAACAGTTCAAATGTGCTTCCTTCAGTTTTAACAAGATGTTTTTTTTTCTCCTAGCTTTACTCCTAGGATTAATCGAGGATTTGATGTTGTGATCCGGACATGGTTTCTAAATGATCACTTAATGTAATTTAAGTTTGAACCTGCCCCAAATCTTTCGAACGGAAGACATTGTTTTTAATGCTTCTATTATTTTGGAAAAGTTCGTATTTTAGCATTAAAGTATTTTAGGATTAAAGGTTTAGGTCAAAGTCCTATGGATAATAAATGTTCTGTTTATTTGACATAAACTTCCTCTGCACGACTGATAAAAACCACTAAAACAGAGTTTGAAAATACAAAGTTCTACTTGAGGTTTATCGGAAGTTTCACAAAACTTGTAGAGTTCAAAGGTAGATAAAGTTTATGTAAGTGTAATTTACCCCACTTTTACTGTGGTTTAGCTTTTCAGGCTCCACGAGCTTTGAAACATTATTTTAAAGCTGACTAGGAGGAAACTCCAACACTCTAATTTTTGTGCAATATATACATTATATATATATATATATATATATATATATATATATATATATATATATATATATATATATATATATATATATATATATATATATACATATATATATATATATATATATATATACATATATATATATATATATATATATATATATATATATATATATATATATATATATATATATATACATATATATATATATATATATATATATTTATATATGTATCCCGATAAACCATAGATTCGGAAATTCATGAAATCATTAGTCAGAAAACAATGTCAGTAATCGATAAAAGTTAGTAAAGAAGATAAAGGAAAAGCAGGGCAAAACCACTCCACCGTTTTACTTTGACTATTAAGGGAAAGTCACTTTGTAGTTAAAATATCGTCACCTAAACTTAAACTTAAAAGCATTATACCACTGACTTTATTTCTGTTTGTGTGTCAGTTTGTAACCACCACTGTCCGCAGTTGGACATGCTTGCCTTTATTTTTTTGTTACCGGGTGCTTACAGTGGGTCGGGTCGCTTGCGAACAATTTAGCAGCTACGAATTAGTTTATCCGTCATGTGCATATAACCAGTGAAACCAGAAAAAAAAACACTTACTCACTTAAGAAATTTCACTAATAAACACTTCACTGTTTTTGTTTCTCCAATTTACGAATATTAACATCACTTCCCTTTACCAAGACCCAATTTCACTAAAAAAAAAACCCGACACCATTTAACAAGATATATATTTATAAACAAACACAATCTTTTTGGTTTCAACCAGTCGATAGCAAACACAATACTCGGTCTACCGCCGTTATGAACACAGGATTTCTATGGTGGTTTATGACCCACCGATGGCACCGTGTTTTATTGACCCCTTTTTTACGGGCTGGCTAAACGTATGTATCTTTGTAAATCTGCATGTTGTAATAGAAACAATTCAACGTGGTAAAAAACCGCATAAATGTTGGGTAGCCCCGACATTTTTACTGTATATCTGGTATATTATGTGTATATATATTTTATAGGATTCCGGTATGCTTCATGAATATATTTTTTTTTTCGTATTTTATCGAGCCGACCACGTGATCAACCACGTCGATAGATATCCATCCGAGGGTCAACCCATGCAGCGGTAATCTTTATATTCACGATTTTTTTTTTATGTAAGGTTACCACGGCTCGGCTAAATTAATAGATAAGAATTTAAAGAAAATTCAGATTTTATGATTCAAAATTTTACCTCGACACAAATTATAAAAATGAATTTTATGAAAAAAAAATCTCGTGCACTGGTTCACACTTATACTCGTAAGTAAGTATCGATAAGACGTCTTCCCACGAAATGAAAAAAAATGGAATGGCAGGGGCAGCACTTTGTGAAATTTTACAAATTAAATACCAAATTACGGTAAGTGGGAATTTCTCGACTATTACATATAACGACGGTTACAAGTTATTTGACCCTACACAAAAGATACGTATTTTTGACTTCCAGTTCATTTATGAATTATACAATATAGATGTATTATGAACAAAAAATTATTCAGACAATTATATATTATAAGTAATAAAACATTTATTGATTTTAAATATAATTTTTTTCTAATATTAATATTACAATTATTATAACTATTTAAAAATCTTAACTAATTTACAATAATTAGTTCCGGCCATTATGTTGAATAATTTTAAAAATACCGCCTTTTTCACGCGATTGTTTAAACCAAATGTTTGATGACAAACCACGTACCTGTGTTGTTCACCTTATTAACGACCAAAGCCAAATTTATGTTATTTAACATTATTGTTATAAGCCGTAAGTCAACTATTTGAAAACGGCTTTAAAATGAAATCCTAAACACAGCCGTCAAATTCAAACGCCAACTACGCGTTAAAGCTAGTCAACAGCTAGACTTTCAAACCAGTTTTCTGTAATTGACTTAAACAGTCAACAAATGAAACATACATATATATATATATATATATATATATATATATATATATATATATATATATATATATATATATAATATACATAGGTAGCCCTCGTTTAACGAACCGTCGCTTAATAAAACCTTGGATCTACGAATATGAATTTTTGCAAATCCTCGCTTAACGAATACCCACATCGCGAGAACGAATAAAAAAACGAAACTCAATCTCTCGGTAATACTGTCAAAGACATTAAGGTAGCTTTTTTAAGCCATTTATTTTTGATTTGCTAGTCTTATACAACCGATATACGAGTACCAAGAATTTATCGTTGTGTTTAAATCTATTATTATTTACGAGAAATAACACGATTTTTAATGAGGGTGATCAAAATGAAAAGCTAGCACTTATAGGAATATGGAAAAAATACAATAAGAAACCTGCAATAAATAACTTTGGGGCTATGTGAAACCAGATCAGAAATAGGACAATGAATGCAGTTTAACGTATATCAAGGCTCGATGTAGTCGACGAAGTATCTGATGTAATAGATCTTGTATCTATTCAGCTAACCAGCGATATTGTGATATTTGAAATGTAAGCCGATTTTGAAAGAGTGGACGAAGAAAGCATTCGACAATTGGCAAATGAACAGCCCGCACAAATTTCTATTGGCGTTATTCAAGAAATGCTGTTAGAATCACGTTCTAAATCAACAACAGAGGATAAACCAGAGGTAGCATTGTGAATCACTCAATCTAAAAACAATATGATGCGACAAAATGTTTCTTAAATTTGAGAAAAAACAAGACGTTTTAATGTTTTTTTTTATATTTATTATTATGCAATCCGTTTTGTGACACAAGGCACTCCCAACTTTTTCGCGGTTCGCTTATTTACGTCGTTTCCTTACGCTTTGCAGCCAAGTCAAGGACGTACGATTATAGGTCCGATTTACGTAACCATCTGCATATTGCATAGCTCCATGCCAGTCTATAGTACTGACATGTAAGATGGGTCGGGCCATGGATTCTGCACTCCAACAGGGGGTCATAGTTGTGTTCATTAACACCACCGATCGTAATCAATTGGTGAAAAATCCCTTTTTCCCCTATCGGGATTTGAACCCGGTACCTCACGATCCAACTGCCGCAGCCTTAAACACTGCGCCACCTGAACGGTCATTAGTGTTTTTTTTTAATTTAATCAAACTGAATTTTTGTGCTGAAAACATTATTTTAATGTACTTATAATTTCTCATATAACAGCAAATAAATTGGTACCTCGATTAACGAATACTTAACACAGAATTTCCAGGAACCGATCTGTTTCGTTAAGTGAAATTAATTATAATATTATATATATATATATATATATATATATATATATATATATATATATATATATATATATATATATATGTATTTATATATATATATATATATATATATATATATATATATATATATATATATATATATATATATATATTTATTATATAATCCCTATTTTAATTAATTTTAATTAAATATCTATCACATAATATTAATACTCTTATTTTTAGAAATGGTTTTTATTTAATTTATTGATTTTAACTATGTGTTTGGTATTTCATATATACGATACAGCAAACATAAAATATAAATTAAAAATTTATTGACGAATCATAATTTTAAAATTCATAACCACAATGTGCTCTATATGTTTATGTGTTGATATGTACATATGTGAGCAACAAAAAATTTCTAAATTCTATATGATTAAATATCGTTTTGTTGATGACGATAGGTATATCCATCGGTTCGATATTGGTTTGATGTATCGAACAAAATATTGGTATGGATACAGTCGATAAATGATAAATCAATAGAAAAAAGCTACTCTTCAAAATTAAGATAAGAAAATCCATCTTTCACCCCCGTCTCGTATATAAAATATAAACTTAAGTTAAAATCATGATCCCAATTTTTATTTATTTCTTACGATATTATCGATAAAACTTTGAGTTATTATATTGTATATGGATAAACATTTTAAGTTAACAAAAGTTAAATGGCTTGTGAGAGACCATGTATACATATACCATATATACACGCATTTCTTAGAGGTTATTAATAGGGCGACATTAAGATTGGTTATTATTCTATATATTGAACAACAATGAATGACCCAAACAACTGTAATAAATATAAGTAATTTTCCATTAATAGAACGAACGATATTAAGTATATATATATTATATACAGTGGATAAAAAAACTGAAATGTATAATAATTTTTTCCCGAATCAATAAAACAACATGGAAGCATCGAAACATGTACATATATATGTATATGTATAGATAGTCTACCTGTCTGCCTTCAAACCAAATTTTTAGATTACATTTTACATGTTTGGATATTCAAACATATTCGTGACAAACATTACAGTATAATTATTTTTCTTTCAAATAACACCACCAAAAACAAAAAAACAATGAAGACTGTTGATCGATTTTCCTATCCAACGTACAACGTCGAAATAGTAGTACAGTAGTTTTTACTTCGACAAACGATTTATTGTTTAGTATATCGAGTATAATAGTTGTAATTGTATCTATCTACCCGAAAGACAAAAGACAATATTGTAGCACAATGACGGTGGTAATATTTTTTCTAGACACCTTTGGGGATACAAACAGTACATATACATACTTACCACGATTTTTCATCTATCTATATACCGATATACGAATTACATAGAAATATTCAATTTCCCAGCAAAATTTATGCTCCCCACAATTATTTTCGTATTGTTTTGTAACATGATATATAATTTTATATGCTTTATATGATTTAATTCTAGCTAATTATTTAATTCGTAATTAGGGAAGATTTATCAACATAGACTAAAATTGGGAAAACTTAAAAAGTTTTATATAAACGAAGGCTAGACGTAAATGGTTTTAATTGAATTGAATCAAAGTTTAGAGACAGCGTAAAGTTTTATGTCTGGAGCGTAATCCTTACAAAACCCACCAAATCGGATATTTTTAACATTAACTCACAAATTTCAAAATTTACGTAAGATAGTCACAAATGTTGACCTTCAATCGAAACAATTATCACAATATTGGGAAGCAATTGATCCATTATCAAGGTATGAGATCAATCCCTAAGAATAAAATAGAGTTTGCTTATGTTTAAGACTGCAATTGAGGATGCTGAAGACTGATTTTACCCACAGTAACTAAAGAACTAAGAAATCATTTGTCGAGTGCTAGAAGTTTAAAAATTTAATTAAGCATCAAACAGGCTATCTGTTTTGTTCATTTAATCCAAAAAAAACATCGCTGAGCAGACTTTTTAACTTTCGAGCAGTGGTTAAAGCTGCGGCTGTTTGAACGGGAAGTACTGGGTTCTAATTGCAGGATGCAAAAGTGTGTTTTAACCATTTAATTACGATCGGTGGTGTGACTGAACATATCTATGATCCCCTGTTGGAGTACAGAATTCATGGGCACCCCATCTTCCATGTCAGTGCTATATAGGCTAGCATGAAGCTTTGCGTCAAGTAAGATGTACATAGCCAAGGTAGAAACACGCAGATAGACAGACAGCCTTTTAAACTTAACGTTTTCATGCATAAAACACCTTCATTTGAGATATGCCTTATAGGACCCAGAATTGAACATCTCCAAGCACCATCATCACCATCTTTGACTGTTAATAGTTCTAATTGCTCAAGTTGTGTTGGACTCTTCATTAACTATTGTCATTTTGTATTGTTTTGGCTTACTCACTCTTGGAAAACAATGCAATTTGTTTTGTTGTTTGTTATAGGCACTATTGGGTTTTTACATGTAAAAAACGAAGACAACACCATTCGCAGTGCCATTTGTTTATAACTGTCAAAAATTTACCAACGTTCAAAAATCAGTTAGTTTTCAAGTCGACGTTATAAGTTGAAAAGCGATGTGTATTACCTTCGCCCGAGCCAGTTATAATGTTTTTTAACGAAATTATTGAGACATTCAGTAGGTAATCAAAAAAAATTGTACACAGTTAATTATTTCACAAATTCTATTCATACAATAGTTAAAGGATTTTTTAACAGATGGTGCTTTCGTTACAGTTAGATTTAATAAGAGATGGCGCGTCTGTTTTTTCACATAAAACAAATTTTTTACGTTTTTTACATATAGAATGTAAAAAGTAACCTTATGTAAATAACACGTTTTTACATGTAGAAAACCGTGTAAATTACATCGTGTAACTTACACGCCCAACAGTGATAGGCAAGTGTTTTTCATAAGAGTTATTATAGCAGGTCTGTGATCTGAGCGTATCCGTTCAATATTTTTAAGCAAAACGTAGTGTTGAGAAACAAATTTTTTTACAAAGTATGTACTTGAACGGGCGTCCTAGCGATTAAGATTTTCAACGGATAATTTCATGGGTTTAATTGTATTGAGAAGTATTTATGGAGCAAAAGAGGTGAATCTTTCGCGAATGTCTATATCTGTTTTGACCAGAAGTTCAATGGTCGTTGTTAATTAACAACTATACAAGTTAACAAAACTGGAAACGCATAATTGTCAATTCTCTAAACGCATAATTGTCAAATGATATCTGTGTGATTAGTGGCAACGGTGTGATAAAGATACTTGATCCACTGGAACAGTATATTCTGTTTCCGACGAATCAACGGGTCGAAAACAAAACATCTGATTTTATTTTTGAGACCAGGACAGAATTGATTTTAGTAGTGGTAGCCACACGTTTGAGAGGGGAGCCTTACTATCTTGAATCTTTCATTGTTAATGACAATAACGTGGTGAGAATATATTGCAAATATGCATATAGGATAGAATTTACCATAGTATTGTCAGACCCGTTGTCGTGTATGGACATGAGAGTTGGACCTTGACGAATGAGTACGAACAATATGGTAGCATTTGAGTGTAGAATATATATTCCAAAAAGAGACGTTCATGGCACATATCGTGCTGTTTAGTTGAGAGTCAAAGAAGAGGCTTTCGGGTTTTAAAGCAGTCTGTCCTTACATCGGAGTTTAAGTGATTGCTACATATCTTAGATTAAAGTGAGTTCGTTAGTCGATCGTATCCTAATGAATAATTTTAGCTTTAGTTGACGGAATGCATTAAAACAAATAGTAGTGCAGCTGAAACTTCAGCATCAAGGGATCAAAGAGTCAATGAAGCAATGGTTAAATTCTAGGAAAATGTCTTCCTTTTTATACCATTATGGCATCAACTATGTTCGATCTTTCCTGAAATTGAATTATCTCTGAAATACCGTGATTCAATTGCTTATTGTCAGGTGAAAACGAAATGACTTTTTGTACTATATTTGTATTGTTTAAGATCTATTTGGTTCGTTCCAAACATTCCGCTCATAATTTAGGATTTATGTCAACGTCCCGTCTGATAATTGCTTTTTTAAGAGCTTGATAGAAAGCCGTGTCAAACATACAAGTCTTGTAAGAAGCAAGGTTTCAAAAGAACCGTTCTTTCATTTGATTATCAATTTTCATCTGTGAGCCTATTATTTTCATAATCAAACGTCTCTATAGTCCTCATAATTTTTCGGTATAAAACGATCATGTCTTATACACATAGATATTCTAGAAAGGAATACAGACAGCACTATCTGTATTTCCAGTCTGATTATCTGAGTAGTTGTGGAATATTCAGGTTTGTATTTGAGACGAAACGCGTAAGTAAATATTCAAACTTCTTTAAACCACACAGCTATGCTATAATAGCCAAAATATGACAAATTTCTCATTTTATTTTGAAGAATTGTTCTAATATAGGTTACATGATAATCGCTAAGGGATGTGTAAGGTAGAGTTAAAATATAATTGAGCTTCTCGAAAGTCGAAATGTCTGAAAAGGAAACTTATCCTTATTGGTTCATTTCTCTCCCACCCAAAATTTAAAAATGACTAACATGCAAATCTGATTAAGAAACCTTCAAAGTTTCTTCCCAAAAATCGTATACTCAATAAATGTTGTTTGAATTTTCTAAACTTGTCCTCTTCATAAATTTCATGGTTCGTGACAGATTAATACTTGTATATATACGTTATTTAATCCATGTGGCATTAAATATAAATATTCATATACCGGATAAGCCTAATCCTATTGCTTTTGTGTTGTTAAATTCCTATCACTACATAAAAATTATTATTGTATCACGACCTCCACGCCTTCGAGTACTCCCTCAAAAAAACCAAAAAAAAAATAAAAACTCACCCAAAATGACTCGGAAGATTATTAATGAAATAATAACCAAACTACTTGTATGTTCGTTGTATCTTTTTTCTGTTTACTGCTGTTGACAGTTCTGTCATCTATGTACATGTATATAGTCTCATTTTCGCGCGCACGTAATGATATTGCAACTTTAATTTAATTTTGTTGTTGTTCTTGTAGTATGGTGTTATGCTTTCGCGTTTAACAACGACAACACAACTACTGTGAATATTTAATTGTTATTTAAAGACGTTATCGATCTTAAAAATCTTGAGTTTTGCTTTTTCATTAATTTTGTTGTTGCTTCTGTTTATTATTTTTTGTTTTTTTATTTTTTCAAAACCACACCTTTCCGCATGACTCAACACAAAACCACCATCCAAACCAATCCGCATATGCTGTTTGTTTTTCATTTTAATTTATTTATTTATGTTCGAGATAATAAATTAACAGCAAATGAACAGAAGTGTGAACTGTTTGGACAGTTGAGTTATAACCCTGAGACATCAAACCGACACCAAATTGATAAAAATCAACATTCCTCAATATTCAATTACTTACATTATAAAAATAAAAAAAAAAAAATAACGAAAGAAAAATAGTCACCCCTTTTTTTGAAAAGGGTTTTTTGATGCGGTTGAGAACAAAAAAAAAATAAAATGCCTTTGCCTTTAGCGCCCCGAAATGAGATGGTGGAGTGTGACGACAAAGTGATGATGCGTTGTTTGATCAAAATCAAATTTTATTATCGCCATAAAAAATTCAAAACTTTTTACTTCTGTCTTGTGTGCCCCTTTTTTTGTGTGCCGTTCACAGGGGTGGTTGGGGTGGTGGTGCGATGTTACATTATATATTGACAGTATAAAGGGAGGTGATAACATTTTTATTGAATTGATCATTAAAATTTAAATACTTTACGTGTTTGTTAGCAACTTTATGGGTACCAACGTTAAGTTACAGTTGAACGTTTAACATATCGAGATATTATCTTTGATCCCAACATACATACATACATACATACATATATAATGTACATATACATATTTAAATTCAATGTAATCGAAAATATAAGGACTAAATGTCATTTTATCCCTCTTTTGTACATTTATATATGTATATGTGTGTATGTGTGTGTATACGACGAATTCACCCATTCTTTAATCAACTGTATAAAATTCCCAATTTTACGACTATCGATAATTTATCGATATGAAGGAAAATTGGGTACCAACAACAACCAAATAAAAAAAAAAAATATTAAAAATCGAAAATTTTCATTGACCTGGAAAATTAACTGAAAATTTCTAACAAAAATAAAAAAAAAGAAAAACGTTGAATTATGTCGTTATTTATGATGATGATCATCATCTACATATAATCATCATATGCTCATCATCATAATATATATGAGCTTTTTATTCTATTTTAAGTGCATAGTAAACCATAAAAAGAGCTTTTTCGACGTCGTCGTTATTGTTGTTGCTCTGATCTGGTTTTACATACTCGTATATATTATGTACAGGAAAACCCTTCTTCGTCTTTATGTTGTAAAGCATTAAAAAATCATAAAATAATGACGAATTTTCTTTTTTGTTGCCATTTTATTAGATTAGTACGTGGCTTTTTCCTTTTTTCGTTAAGGATGGATCTATTATGACACATTTTTATATATGTATGTATGTATGTTATATATTCGGAGAATGGAATGTTATAAAGCTTATATATGATTAGGGGGTGGGAGACGCAGGTACATACATATATATACTTTAATGTGAAAAACTAGTTTTCATTAGCAATGGTGTGTAATGGAAACCTTTTTTTATTATGTTAATTCATTTTGATCCTTTGGGAAGAAGGTATTCATGAAAATTATTTTTAAAGGATTTACAAGTTTTTTTTGTCTCATATACATGTAAGTGACTTAACTTTATAAAATATAAATTTTACCCGCAATTAAAGGGTACATCTACACATATATAAGGTAAATGTCTTCAGAGATATTTCTTATGTGATTATGAAAATTGTGACTTTATATGGTTAAAATAAATTAAGGATATATGGGCGCAATCAGATTAAAATCTCAGCTTTTCTCTCGAATATGATGGTTCCATTTACATATTTTCATTTCTAATCCGCTTATAAATATATATATATATATATATATATATATATATATATATATATATATATATATATATATATATATCTATATATATATATATATATATATATATATATATATATATATATATATATAATGTGTGTGTTTAATCGGATGTAGGTTGTTATATCGTGAGAATTTACGCATATTTTATTTTGTGTATAATTTCAATGGCCTCGTAAAATTATCCAACATATGTGCCCTCAGGCAATTAGTTCGAATCCAGCAACTCTATGTATGTGCGGTGCGTAAATGTTTGCGTCATTTACTGTATCCAAACTTTGGGGTAGTTAAGCTGTGTAGTGGCTGCTCTTGCAGATTTGGAACTTTTATCTCACATAGTGTGTAAGTGTACATATGTGGATTGAACCGTGGTCCTTCAGTGGCATTGAGTTATGGAATAATTTCCGCTTTCTTTAATTAATTAAAAAATTCTGACTTTAGGCAATCATGTTCAGGTTTAGATGCTTCGGAAAAATAGAGCATTCGAAAAATCAACATAGATAACGAAAAATCAACATAGATAAAACTTCGATAGAGACCAAAGGGGTGACATTCTCATTTCAACAGTTTTTGGTACATATTTTGTGACAGAATGAAGTTAGTCGAAAACAGCTTTACCACTAGCTCATTTAAAGTTTAAAAATACCCTTTTTTGAAAATATGTTATGAAGGTTCACTTAACGACTTTTAAATAGTGTTTGGTTACACTTCGTGGAAAATTTTGGTCAATCAAATTTCGGGTTCGGGTTCACCTATGTCCTATATATAATATCGCCCATATATAATTTCGCTCAATCTCATAAATGTCTAAGGTGGTACTGTTATAACTGCTGCAACATAAACATTATAGCTGTGGCAGAGAGGACTTATTGTCTAACCAAATGGCAACATTCTCTCAAAAACTGGAACTGGCCAGTACCAGAATAGTAGAACTGAATAACGAGATCGGGGAACTCAAAATGAAAACCTCATTGTGTAATTGCAAATGTTCTGATAGTAAATCAATTGGAAAAAAAACTGCGGACAATGTTGAAGTCCCCATTTTAAGGTGATCAAAAAGGATCTATCTCTTGCATTCCAAAACATCCACTACTTATAGCACTGATTTAGTGAAAATTCTAAGCAAACCAAAATCCAACGTGACAACTAAAGAAAATAAAAATATGGACGGAAGTAAATTGGAAGATAGTAGGGTCTTAGAAAGTAACGAGATCATTTCGAATACTACGACTGAAACCTCAACTAATGAAATTAATATTCGAGTAGGTCAACCAAGAAGATGTCTTTTTATTAGTCGAATTCACTGCTCAGTATCAAATATAGAATTCAAGCAATTACTGGATAAAATTATACGTACTGATGACGTGTATATCCACCGAATAGTTCCAAAGCCACCAAGTGGTCTGAAATGTAACTATATTTCATATAAGATCATTATCCCTGGTGAATCATTTGATGCAGCAGCGAACTATAAAGTTTGGCCTGATTCAAAAGTTTTTTCTAAAGTTTCGCCTTAAACGATCAAATTCGATAATAAATATGAATTCTATTCTACCAATTATTCCGCCGAAGCTTGATTTATCTAACTCAAAATCTACGAGATCAAGAGATGAAATGTGTGAAGTTAAGGACGAAATAATGTTGTTTGCCGGATTTAATAATAGCTGCCCAATGAGAGTTATTAATACACCGATTAATATGGTGATACGTGGAACTCAAACGGATGGACAAAATAATATACAAATCACTAAACCTTCGTCAACCTCGATTCTTAAGAGGTTTACTTCAAAATTCAAATCAACTGCTAAGAAAGTATTATCATTGGAAGATTATGATAAGTGCTTTCAGTTTTTAGAAGATATTCCTAATAAAAACTACGCTTATGTGGATAAAGAAAACACTACCCGAAAGTTTCACTTCAAATTGTGGTAGCTATGTATGAAAACATGGATAGATGCTTCCTAAAAGGTTACTTAAATCAATGTGGTCACAAAATTGTATAAATTTGAAAATAAATTTGTGGTAATAATAAATAATCAATACAAAATCACATGCAGTGATCTAGTTCACTTTATAAGAATAATCACAACATCACTACATCTTAGAAATCTGCAAACGTTTCAGCTTGCCATTGATGTTTCATGTTACGTTGAGCATCTAGAAGATGATATGAATTGTATTACCAATAGCAAGTTCTCAAATGTGAAATGCACTTTGATTATTCCATTCAACGATGAAGTAATATACAAAAGAGCGTTGTCGTCCAGATGGATTATTGACACTCCATTGCCTAACGTAGTGAACTCATTAGTGGCGTTAAATACAGAAGTTATTCCAGAATCGCCGACTTACTTTTCAAATGAGAATAATGATCATTAATATCTGAATTCAATAAAAGAAATTCTTCAATTCATCTTTCATGAAGTTTTCCAATATATTTGCATGTGATCATATAGCAAAGTTGTATAAAAATAATATCGGTACTGTACCATTTTCTGCAACTTCTCTATCTTAAATAAGAGTTTATGTCTATGATAACCATAACCAAAATTACATAGAGGAACCGGTAGCTGAGCACCAATGGGGTTTTGATGGTAAAATATTAGTGCAACTGAACTTAGATAATAAACGGTTCAATACATCAAATCGGTACATTTTCTGCTCTAACGCCACGGATATCATGCTGGACCACAATATGTTTGAGCGAATATGTAAATTGGCTTTGCCCTCGGAAATAATAAAACCGGAGATTATATCGATCCAAGGAGTCCCAGGCTGTGGCAAATCTACTTGGATATTAAATGCTCATTTACATAGGAAGGGATCTCGTTCTTAGATCAACAAAACATGGTATTAGTGACACAAAAAAGGGAAAATTGAATCACGATGCATGGATGTTGGTTTAAATTATGAAGATATTTGTTGATTGTCGTGCAAAAAATTAAACTGTTTGACAGCTTACCACATGCAATAGTAGCATTAAGCAGACACACACTCACATTTCAATACTTTTCTCCAGTAGAAGGTGACCAACTTCATAAGTTGCTAAATAGAGCTATCCATGCAAATGAGCAGAATCCACACGAAATCACGCATAAACCTTAAGACAAATAACTAAGTCCAAGTAATAGAGTCTTGAAAGCCAACGCACTGAGGAAAAGAAAACTTACATTTTATTTTCAAAATGTAAATAAAATGTCGTCAAAAGCTGCCATGTTTCATAATTTCGTTTTAAAAACATTATTCTCCGTATATATAATTTGTGAGACGTCATTCAACAAAGAGATTCTGAGTTCTAAATTTTTTCCCAGAAACCGGTACTAAAAAATCTGGTGGTGGAGTATTAATAGCTATTGATACATTCCACCTGACGCATCGATATTATCATATACTATACATGCTGTGACTCAGTAATGCTTTTGCACGATTTCAGAATATCAGGAAGTTCTATCAATATTAAAGAACTTCGTCCCTGTTATTTTATCCTGAAGTTACACTTGCTCCAGATATTTATATTGGCTTTCGTCTTTAGTTCGTATTGAGAACTGAGAATCAGATGAATTTGCTGCAACACTCGATAAACACCCACATCAGACGTAAACTGAACCTGATTTGGAATTGATCTAAGAATAACTATGTCAAACATGCCGGGAAATGGGTGCCATATGAGCTGAAGGTCTTTTGTACCACATCGTGGTTGGTGCTGAAAAGTGGGCACAAACCGATAACCCGAAACGTAGCAAAACGGGTAGTAAGCCCGACCATGCATCTACAAAGTTATAATAGTTTAGTTGTAGTCTATTATAAATTTCTTAAACCGAACGAGGCCAACACGAGATCACTATCAATTGATGCCCTTGAGCCGAGCATGATGATATGTTGAGAGATAGGGCAAAATAGTTTTGCAGCATGTCACACTTGACCACATGTTATAAACCCGGCGAATATCTCCATAGAAATGTTCGAATAGGATCCCAGCCACTGTATTAATCGAACCGGTTTTTGTTTTCGATTGCTATGTGGGTTGCTTGATAACTCAATGCAAACCATTTTTTGTGAAGAAGCCAAAAAATGGGTCGATTCGGAATAAATTCAAATGTTTTTGACCGCATTAGTTTTTCCAAAGACTCACCATTTACAATTTAAGACAAATTTGTCATTCACAAATAAAAGTATCCGCCACCTCTGTATACTTTTCAGTACCTCTTGAACTCAATGGCTGGACTGATCTCAGTTCATTTTAGCTGTCAATCAATGCCTCCTTGTCGGAGTTCACACGTAATGCCCACAACACTGTGATAGTGTTATGAAAGTAACGCATGAACTCACTGATGCTATAGTGATAGTGATGTCACTATAGCATTTAAGCAATTATTCATAAGCATATCTTCACCAAATACAGCCATGTTTGTTTTTATATTCGTTTCATCAACCATGTTTTACGGGAGTCGATGTCACCTAACGAAAATGATTGCATAATTTCACGTATACTTGCTAATATATGTTTATATACGTATTGGTCACTTCCAAGACTGTTATTCCATCGTGAAGCTTTGGATACCATTCCGTATGTTAGAATAAAGGGTTAATGCGTGAATTTGTGTAACAGCTGAGTTGCTGAAACCACCAACCGATGAAAACATTAACTCATGGAACAACTGCTGGGCAGATGCGACTGATCTTGATGTTTGTTCTGTGCAATTCGAATAAATAGTGTGAAGTCGTGTCGCGACAGTTGTTCGGATGCATGTGCAGTTTAATCCGAATTTGCGTCAACTGATATTTGGGAAAACATTTTGCTGCAACAGTTTACCGAATTTAGTTGCTCTTTCTTGAAACATTGGATCATTGTGACTTGCACCACTTTTATAAGGTTTAATCTAGCGCCCATAGGGTGTTAATTTCAAGCTGCTTGTGTTTTATTTTGAGTAGGATTTCACTGTTGTAAACAACCAGAATGTGCTAGATCCTTTATTCTCATTTTTGACACGTCATTGTCAGAATTCTTCTCTTTGCCTATACCATTACCTCTGGAGTCTACAGCAAGCAAAAGACGTTAAAAATTTGGATCGATAAGTTATAATATGCTGAACTGACTCAAGAAGACAGTCTTCTAAAGATGTTGTTATTTCTGCGATTTCTGTCATAAATCATAAGTTTGATGTCCTGGATAGACATTGATCCCATAATTAATTTTTTATGGAGTTAACAAACATCGATAGTCAAAAGCACTGCGTGTCACAATTAACCCATTAATCCAATCAGCATAAGTAACTTGGAAGTATCATACGATTTAGATAATAGCGATGAATCTACTGCTGAATTCAATGCTGACAAAGAGTAAGTATGGGTGCACCACCATCATGGAATCATAAAATTCAAGAAGGCGGAAATAATTCCAGAACTCAATGCCACTAGGGTCCAAATTGTTTTTGCTTTTGGTTGTTCAAGTGTGGGTGGCAATCGATCAGGAAATAGATTACATCTGGGTATCTCCGTTTTAAGAAAGTGCCAGGACACACCATCATGGTGGATGTGAGTGATGTTGGTGTGTACTATCCGTAGCCGGCAGATAATAGTGCTGTCTCGTCTTTCCATGCGACTGGCCAATCTTTAATTGCTGCTAGGATTTTGTGGTTTCAGCGAGAGAATATAGCCCTCAAGCCAAGGTATTCAAGTTTTTTTTCTTAGTCCTCCCTAATTGTGTATCCTATTTCAATTTCACTTGCTTGTGTTGCTGATTTGTCTTTGCAATCGGCTTTTTCGTTTTCGGTTATTCCGATATGGCCGGGAATCCAGATCAAAGCGATCATTTTCGAGGAGACGGCTGCCTCCAAACTTATTGAGCTCCAGTCGTGACGTTCATTTTTTTAGTGGATATATTGCCATGTTAGTAACTGCGAATCCAGCTTTATTATGTTTTTTAAGCGTCAGTGTACTGAATATGTGAGTTGGAGGGTAGTTTTGAGAGCAAATTGATAAATTCTGTTTTAAATTCTGCAGGTGCGATATTAACTTGTTGAGTAGCTGCTAGTGTGCTTAATATGTTTGTTGATATCTTATACCGATTACACTGTACTGATACCTTATTTGTCAAACTTAGGGATGAACAGTTGGGATAAGTGTAGCACGGAGAATCTATATTAGCTTTTTGCTTGATAAAAAGTTTGAGGGCTAGTTCCCTTCTCTCGAATAGCTTTAAAATCTCTGCTTCTGCAATTAAGGAAGCAGTGGGAGAAGTTCCAAAAGCTTCGGTAGCTTTCCTTATGCTTTCGTGAATAATAGGGTTGAGGAGCCCGAGTGTCGATTTGGCCGCGTTTGTTATAATTCACTGCCGTTGTCTGTTTTAGATATGATGCTACTGTGGAGAACTTGCAATAATGTGACAGTGTTAGTCCCGCGGTGTATACCTGTCAAGCACTTCAGTGTGTTGAGTGTTTTATGGCATACTTGCTTGGTGTTCTCTATATGAGGCTTCCAACTCTTTTTGGTCTTTAGGGTCTTCGCAAAAATCGTTGGTGATTAGTGGTGGGGTACATTTGCGCTTACTTCTTTAGCTTTGTTTTTAGTTGGTGCAAACGAGAACCCAGTTTCTTGGCAATGAAGAAATACTCGATGCCTTTGTGCATGTCATGAAATTGTGCGCCATGGCTATATGATATTTGTGCACTTAAAGTTTAATAAAAAGCTTGCCTAAAATTCATGGTGTCACATTTTAATGACCTCGGATAATTTTGACACCTCATCGTTAACCGACTACTTAAACTCTGTTATCAAACTGTCAATAATAGTTTTATCATATCAACAATATATATTCAACTGTCACATTTCGATATTAATTTTCACACGAGACCATATTTAACACACAAAGCCGCACATTTAAAAGCTCATCCGTTATAATTAAAACTTTTAAAAAAAATGTATATAAATAATAATTCAATAGCTCTCATGACAATATCATATCAATATTAAACAATTTCAATATATAGTTTTAATATACATAATTTAATTTTTTTTTGTGTCCGAAACATGACACACGATATACATAGTAGACAGATAGACAGACGAACATAAAAATTTGTAAAATATTAATTTTTTGATATGTGTTATCAATTTGGTTTATTATATTTTGAATATTGAATTCAACTGACGACAAATCCGAAAATGATAATATCAAGCCCGCATACCCTATCCATACATATTCGATATGATAATTAAATTAAAACACTCTCGCATTTCATCGTCATATAATCACTTGTCAATGCCATTAAGATGAAAGTGTGTGTGTGTGTGTATATATGTAATCAATATATTATTATTATTGTGATCACCATCGCACAAACGATGATAGTGACAATTAATATTTAAATGTATCAATAAATGTTTGAAAAATTAAATTATTCCCTCGAATCGTTTCTATATTTCGATTATCGAACATATAAATTCATACCTACGACAACTGACCAATAACACGGTGGATTGAGAAATCATCCGCAGTATTTTAATATTTGTTCACCCACAATATATATCGACTATATATACTGTATAGACTATATATACTGTATAGAACCGAGTAATAATAATGGAATGCTAAACGCTCTCTAATATTTACTATATGTAGATCGACGTGAGTACATCTCACTAATAAATAATAGTGGTCGGTAGACTATTTTGACATTGGTGTATGTATATAGTGGTGGCGGTTTGTTTGGCTGTTGCTAGTAGATTTGTTGTATTTTATACGTATATAAAATATGTCGATTGTCAAATTAACTCATTCCAAATATGTGCATATGAATAAATAAATATTCCAAAATTATAAATACATACTCTCGTCTATATATTGGGTTGACTGGGTCGAACGCACAAACAATATAAATAATGTAACCCATTCTTACCCCGTTGTTCGATATGTGTAATCGACTCTGAATATATATGACCGAAAGTGATAGTGTTTCGAGGGAATGAGAACGCTAGGTGGTACAGTATTCAAATAAAATTGATAACATCCAAAATGGATATTTTTATGGTTTTTTGTGTATCGAAATATTGATTACAATTCGATATATATATTAATGCAATATTAATGGTTACATTTTTTGTATTATTTGACTACAAACGCGAGTAAATGTAAATACAAAGTGTTCATTAATCCATCATAAAAAACGCCCTTATACATTTCACAACCAAATTATAATCCACTTTAAATAAAAAATTCCATTAAATGCATTTTCTTGGCTCTATTTGAACAGAACGTCGTATACAGTCGTCGACGTGATAGAGGAAGAAAAGAATCGTTAAAACTAAGTAAACACCTGAACCATTAAATATCACGAAATGGTGTATATGGTGGTATATGTATCCCTTTTATGTGTACGATATATACAATTGCTGCACACAAAAGAATATGTACATACACTATCCCATATATCCACCCACTGAAAGTTTAATTTTCAACCAAATTTTTTTTTATATAATGTATATATGTAGTATGTTTTAGGGATAGGGTATAGAACACGACTCCTTGAAAATTATTTTCCTTTTTTTCTTTTTTTTTTCAACACACAAAAGATAATTTTCATTCAACATTGCATGATGTATGTTATTATAATTTTATTACAAATATAACAATTCTGATGGTAACAAGAAATGTGTGTATGCGTCGTATAAATGTACACAAAAAAAAATGCGCTCTCTCTTACCCCGAATCACATTCATATATATTCCCTTAGTTCTCCTACTCTAGAACACCAAATTATAAATAATTTTTTTTTCGTTTCAGAGGGATTAATTTCATACAGGATACCGAAAGGTGTACAGCGAGGATTAGAAGTTGATCTGTCTGATCAAACGTACGATGGGTACGAGGAAGGAGATCGGTTGGTTGGCGGTCTTGGCCAATTGGTCGATGGGCAAAAAGGAACGGATAATTTTCGATCGGACATTCATGGATTTGGTAAAGGTAAGTTCAATATTGTACCACTAATTAAATTTAAATACTCCAGCAGGGAATCATACTCGCTCCCTATATAACGCTTTTGGTTAAGGTTCCATAACGTGTCGATAATTTGATGATTGTTAACCGACTTGCACTAATATATATATATATATATATATATATATATATATATATATATATATATATATATATATATATATATATATATATATATATATATATATATATATAATATATATATATATATATATATATATATATATATATATATATATATATATATATATTATATATATATATATATATATATATATATATATATTCAGTAGTTTTCGCTTATAACGACTTCGGTTATAACGATATATCGTTTATAACGTCGGAAATTCAAAATAATGATTGATTTGCTCAGTTTTCCTATTTAACAACATTCGCTTAAAACGACTTCGGGTATTACGACAATTTGGATATAACGTCCTATATTGCACTAAAATTGTAAATATTTTTCGTTTAATACGACTGAGAAATTTCGACATCCTAAAAACCAAGGCAGAAGATTTAGAAAGAATAATGAATAAGAAATTCAAATGTACAGAAAGTTGTGTTTTTCGATCTCGACAGCGACAGCGATACAAAATTGTATAAAGCTTTATCTGTCGAGAATATACAGGTAATAAAAAGGCTTGGATGACGTTCGAAATTTTCGAGCGCTATTTACGGAAATGGGACGCCGATCTGATTAAAAATAAAGACAAGATTTTATTACTAATCGACAATTGTCCTTCACACTTTAAGTTAGCATTTTTGCCACCAAACACATCATCCGTTTTACAGTCGAAGGATCAAGCTTGAAATGGCTGCTACAGCGTGTAATTGGGTTAGTAGCCAAACTATAGCTAACTGATTTAGACATGCCGGATCATGTTTAAAGAGTAATCCTCACACCGACGCTCATTTATACGCCGAAGATGATGAAATTCCACTTAATGAACTAACCCAATGGTCTGCTTTCATAGGAGCATATGTACAAGATAAAAAAAATTGGGATCATTTTGCGACCGTTGATAAATTATATTAACCGATGAAGAAGTAACATTAGAAGATATTGTAGGCGAGGTGATTAGAATATCCATCAATGACACTAACAGGGAAAATGATTATGACGCTGATAATAGTACTGGGTTTATTCCTTCTTTTATTCCGTTACTGAAACATGCGAAGCACTATTCACTATCAAACGTTATGTGCAATCCTTGTGGCAAGCTCACTAAAAGTGTGCCTTTTATCGTCAGAAAATTGGAGGAGGAATATATACGGATCAAATGTATGAAGCAATCAACCATGTCTGAATATTTTACAAAAATACAACAAAGTCAACAATATTCATCTTTTAATAGTTTTAATATCTTAACAAAATCTTATAGGTACATATGGTATGTACTACTAAGACAAGATTTTGTTAAAGGGTTTTAAACGAATTTCGTTTATTGCGACGTTATAACGACGGATCCTACTGACATTTTCAGTGTCGTTATAAGCTAATTTCACTGTATTTATATATATATATATATATATATATATATATATATATATATATATATATATATATATATATATATATATATACATATATATATATATATATATATATATATATATATATATATATATATATATATATATATATATATATATATATATATATATATGCCTTCGATGTTCTTATACTTTTATAAACGGACAGTGTCGAGTGAAAGTGTTGTCGAGATATCTCCATGAATTCTGATGTTTTTAAACTAGTAAAGAGCGACAACCAAATAATCCCCGTTCAATCTCTCGGTTTAACTCGTATTACACCCAATATCTTTGCTTATGGGCCATTTCCAGGTCATTTAAAATTTGTTGTTAAGTAATTTTCAGCCGTTTGAACCAAATCTCAATGACTTTTAAAGAGGTCTTAATTAACCAATTAATTCTTTATTAAGCTTCCACCGATAAACCGATCTTCAACGTCTTAATCATCGCCCTTGAATATTAAAAACCCCTCACGATACTTTCTTTCTCTCATAATGATTTTACCATAAGTTTCTGAAACCATCCGGTAAGCATCAGCCGTAAATTCCTTTATACTAAAGAGATAAATGCTCTTGTACTTATGATCCTTTCATTAGTTCAAGTACTGTCAATAAGGTCTCTCTCGCAAAATTCAAAGCATTATTGTAATAAACCTCGTTTTACGGCTGTGATTAATTTTCCATAGCTGGCCACTACTTTCTTCTGGATTCAAGCGGTCGAATCTCTTGTTGAAAAAACTAGTCACTTTTGAAGCAATCTACGGTCCGTTCCAAATTTGAATTGTTCATAAGTCTGAAAGTGCTGGTTATCCATGCCATGTACCATCGACCGAAACATGGGCAATGTCTTGAGAATACGGCAGGTGGGGCTTGATTTGTTTCGCAATATTAGGGTGAAAATTGTCATGCAGTCATCTTTTAATACTCGACTCAAACGATTTAATTAAATTTGATAGCGATCCCGTGTAATTTTTTTGGCAGGAGCAACTCATGCAAAATGCAGAACAACGTTGGAATCGTAACAAGTAGGGGTATAAGTCGGCGTGGTAGTGAAGTCGGGATAGTCCCATATTTTCATTGATCGAGTTATTATACTAATGACATTATTCGTCCCCAGACACAATACAATACAGAAATCTCCATCGATTTTGCCTTTCATGCAGCTGTTCAGAATCAACATGAACTCCTGTTCAACATCTCTCAGTTTCAACTCCTATGACACCTAATATCCTGGCCTTCGCAATTTATTATACTGTCGGAATAAGCGTTATCCCTGAAATATGGTAGTTTTACAGTAAAACGACTAGTTGAGGGATGGCCAGAGTAGTTCGTGAGTGTCCAGGAAAATCAATCCGGCAGTGTCGTTAAAAATTTAATATTTAGAAAACTCTCTCTCCAGCGATATTTTTACGAATGATTTGCATTGTCGTGCTTGACTCCAAAACTGAAACAATGACTCCAGAAAATCCACAGGTTATTGTAAAAAAAATGCCTCCACATCGTATCAGTATTTGGTGCAGATTTAAGGCTAGACCCATCAACAGGATATTCTTCTTCAAAAATTGCTGTTTGCAATCGATATGGATATGAACAACGTGTGTTTTCAATGGAACGATGCCACAAGTTACATAGTCCAAAAAATAATTCAATATATTACAAGAGTTATTTCCTGATCGTATTACTTCTACTATAGTGCATTGGTTTTCACTTTCATAGCGCATGGGTTATCAGCCAAGTTATGTAACGTCCTCAGACGACCGGATGGAATACAGATGTAATACGGATGTACACCAGCCTGATGAAGTAAGGTACTACTATCTTTCATGATAGGTCTGGACATTTTTCATGTAAAATACGCTTAAGTGCCGCAATTTGTACCAAACTTCAGCCGAAGCTTGCCTTGATGGTGCATAGTGCTAGTGCTAAGTCGTCGCTGTAACCTCATTGTTTGGTATAAAATATGACAATTAGGAATACAAAACACTATTTACTAAGCACTTAAAGCCACCTCAACCGTAAACATGGCATTATTCCAAATTCGCGTTTAATTACCACTAATATATGTACGTGTACAAATTCAAAATTTTCAAGTACATTGGCTTCTATGCAAAAAAAACCTCATAATAGCTAAAGCTCTAAAATTTTCACATCACATTTCGTAAATAAAATCTTTATGTGCTTAAAGCTTTTTTCAACTTTTATTTTTTATTCAAATTAAGGCAATATATACATACACACACACAAATACACTCATACATAGATCTATATAGATAAGATATAGATGATTGTATGGATGAATTGAAATAGATTGTAAATCTCTTATTCAAGTTGTCGTCGTCGTAAAAATCATAAAATAACGAGAAATCTGACGAGATATAAAATTAGAATATTTTTCACTTCTAAATGGAAAATTATGTTTTCCAACACATATACATGCATAATACTTGTATAATATAATAAAATTCATGATTGGAAAAATTCTTCTACATATGACGATGTGAAGATGATGTAAACAAGTGTTTTATTCATAATATAATGATATTTGATTATATGTATGTACGTATATAGGAGTCTGTAGCATGCCTCAACAATAGCATAAGGCTACCATGTCTGTCATTAAGTTCAACCTAAAATCACTCACCTTCGACCGAAAACGATTATTTTTTCTACACAAATTATTAAAATATTTGTGTACATAAACAGCAAAGGTAGTCTCATTGGCATCCATTACACTCTCATTCCAATTATAGCATGTTGCCAAAGTACCAACTTATAGGTATCTATTATTTTCTTACATTATTTGTTTGTGTGTGTGTCATTTTATTCCAACAACATAATGGCGACGAATACAAAATAAAAAGCTTCACACAATAAGCTTTCTTATTTTAAATGACAAACAAAACACAAACTGTCATGATGTTTGTTTATGTCTGTGTGTGTGTGTGTGTTGGTACGGGATCGAGAAAAGGGTTTAATCCGCCTTGTTCTTTAGATTTTGCTCTGCAACCTTAAGGTGATATTCCAAGTATATACATATATACACAAAAGCTTTATAAATCTAGCTGCTTTTCTTTATATTCAGTTTAAATAATTGAAAAGAATTAAAGAAAACGGGAAGGTACATACACAAAAAAATTGAAAATATATTTATTTTTTTCCCTGTGCTTTTTGCTTTTTCCACTCGTGTATGTATACAGCATATGCATGTATATAGTATACATATATAGTATTTTAGTAAACCCGCAAGGGGCATTTCGTTTTTTTTTTGTACTGTGAAGCTGTATAAGAAGAAAATGGTATTTTAATGGAAGAGAAAATTGAAAATGTTCGTATTTGGAAGTTTCTTTTGTTTTATTATTTCCAAATAAGTTGACATACAATGTGAATGTGATAAATTTGATTGAGAGCTTTTAAGAGGTTATGAGCTTTTAAATGTATGAATATAATAAAATTTACGATCATACACATACATATACACCGAAACAAAAAAGCACTACATGGTTTTATAATGTAATGTAAACCGAATGTCATTATGTCCCTTAGCCATTTAAATATGTGTGTGTGTATATATAGAGACGTTCATTGGAATGAAACGAAATATTCAACCATTCCCAAATTCTCGCGATTCATTTTGCTGGAAACAGAATTTATATTATTACATTTTCCAAGTCTATAAAGTTGTTGTTAATAATTTTTTTTTTTTTTTTTTATGAAAAATTCTCTTCGTGTACATTTTCATTTTTATATCGTGTATTTGATGTAAAAATTCCATTGACAATGTTATATAAATGGGTAACATTGAAACATCATTTTTGGTCGAATATTTAATTCTTTTTTTTTTCTGGCGAGACATTAACAAAAAAATGTCAAAATTTAAAATTGGAAAATTTTTGTTTCAAAAAAATATGTACCTATATCATATACGTATATATTCCCAACAGATCTGAAATGTCATTGACTCGTATACATCCTATATATACGTAGAGTGTAATCAAATTAATTGTAACCCATTTATTTTGAGTGTATTTCTATAAACTATTTCTAAATATTAATTGACTTAATCAATTGCGAAAAATAATGTATTAAATTTCCACATATAATCTACATATGTCGGAGAGACAACACAGTTTCATTTATCTTCCAACATAATATAAATTTTCATTTTTTTTCCAACTAAATAGATATTTATATTCATTGACACGAAATAAATAAATATAGATTCTTTTGACGGATTTTAATCGTTCATGTATCTCATCTATATACACAACGCAGAGGGAAATTTATACATATGGCAACACAAAGAGATGGCGGAAAAATGTACATAGTTCGATATAAAATTAAATTATAACCATTCAATCATTTGTTTTGTGTCTTGTGTGTGTGTGCGATGATGACCATCTTCTATATTCGAGTATATATACGACGAACGAACCGCTGCACATATCAATGAGTTTCTTGGTAGCCGCGATTTAATTAATTTCATCTGCACTTTGCGTTTTATGAAGAATAATAAAAAAAAATTATTTATTCAACTGAATAATTTTCTTTGATGCACGTTTTGTGCTGTTTTACATGTGTTCCAACGTATATAGTAGTTTTACTGGTTAATGAAGATTTTTCCTTTCGAAATGAATAAAATTCTTTGAAACATAATTTTGCTATCTTGTCATGTCGTCGTCTTCATCGTTGCTGTTTCTTTATTTTCTTTTTGTATTATTTTTGCTCGTCACATCTTGTATGTACGTAATTTAATGAATATACAGATAATGAATATAAAAAGAGCGACATATAACACGCGAAGATTGAACATAAATATATAAATTCTAACAACCTTGGCGCTACCCCGAACCTCCTACATATACAAGCTGCCTAAATTATGGCGTCATAAAGTGTGATTGGCTCTTTTGCGAATCATGATGTTCTGTGAAATACTCGATTTAATCAGTTGATTGTTTTTCAAGCAGGAGGCAGATAATCAGGGGTGCTATTATGAAAAATTCGATAACGAAACTAAAATGACAAAACAAAATCGGTGTTTTCCCGAAAATTGGATGTCAAAATTCAGCTGCTATTTAGTAGACAAATGTCATTTTGTGTTATCAAAATTTAACAATTTCAAGTGAATTACAATTAAAGCTTAACCGCTAACTTCATGCTTATATTTGACAAATTGGATCAAATAATTTCGTACTAGGAAAATTCGCAGCCGACCAAATTTTTCGATATCGGAAAAAATCCGATTTCGGATTATTTCATAACAGCCCCCCAGTTGTTCTTCATGTTAATTCGAGTGGACGCATTGGGAGACACTAAACGGACTTAATGTTCAGAATTTTTTATTTTAATTATGAGCTTTGGATGAACACCCATTTTTTTCACATCGATTTAGCTGTCAATTGAAAATTATTCTGACCTGACTACACTACTATAGTCCTTGGTGTATTGTGTAAAGCCTAGAACCTAGGTTAGTGTATCAAAATGATTAGCACTGGGATGTTACCATGGTACCTAACAAACTCAACTTAAAAATTTATTCGTCATTGTACAGGGTGGGCCATATGTTAGTCCTTTTTATATTTGTAAATAAAACATACATTTTGGGACAAAAAGTCAACAGTTTTTTATTGATTATGAAAGGTGTTACGACCTGCATCCGTACATTAAAGTTTGTAGCTTTTTCCAATAAAATGTTGTCTTTAAATTGTTGAATTCTTTGTGGATGTTAGCATACACCTTACCTTTCAGATAACCCCACAAAAATATTCCAGAAATTTCACAATGTCTTGAAATTGAAAGATCAGCAAAATTTGTTGCCAATAAAAACAAATGGATTGCTGCTCGACTTGTTAGGCATATAAATCATCTTGATGTAACCGAAGATCGTTGACTTGCAATTCATTCAATTATATAGTTTCAAAAAAACAGTTAATATAACACGGCCCAATTTCGCCACCAGCCCATAAACTACACAGGTGTTTTGCTTCGTGAATAACATCAAATTCTCCACTCCTCATAATTTTTGAATTTTGCTTGTTGACATTCCCATTAAGATGAAAATGAGCTTTATCACTATAGATGATTTTGGTGAAACCTCAGTTTTGTTCATGTATCCATAACCTCAATTTTCGAATAAGTTAAATTTTGTTTGGCTACAAATTAAGATAAACGTACAAACGTTAAGCTCTTATGAATGATACCTAATTGATGTTCTTTGATCATTACGAACACTTTCACTAACAGCTGCAACTACATCGACAGTACGAACCCGATGAATATTGTGATACGGTCTACGACCTCTCAGTGAATTAATTTCTGCAAAACGATTAATAATTTTGCTAATTGCCCGCTCAGTAGGACGTCAATGTCAACAAAAACTTTTACGTTATTTACGAAATATTGTTTTTGTGCACCATATTGGCGTCATATAAGAAAGAGTATTACCCTCAGTGAAAAAATACAATGACAATCACTTAGACCAATTGATTGTTAGAATCAAACCACTTTTTTGTATGATCAGCGTCTCAACTACAATTTCATCGTAGTATTTAGAATAACTTTGGTGTCATTAACCGTGCGATCATCGTGATTGGCTTTTTTGACCAACCATTGTTTTGATCAGCTGGTTGGTTTTAAAGACGTAGACTTATAATCAGGTAGTTCTAATCATAAACTCGAGGTGACGTGTAGACTGCGGAAAATGGAACATTTTTCATTCAATGCGGTATTTAAAAGTATTGAATTTTTGTATTTTAGTTGTGAGCTTTGGATAAACCCCTAGATGTAATGCAATTCTCACATCGTTTCAGCTGTCAATTGGTAATTTTTCTGATCTGACTATACACATATAGTAATGGAGACTGCTTTTATTTAAGCAGAATTAAATTCCCTGGCCATTTTCTCAAGCTTTATATATATCGTGAATGGTGTAATATATAAAGCTTAATAATTTATTCATGATTTTACAGGGTGGGCCATCTGTTAGTCCCCCACGTCTTCATGTAGCAAATGTTTTCAAACGTACAAAATTGCTCTTACGTTGCGGCTTGTATTGTTTAGGGTGCTTTAGCTACAGATAAAAGTATGATTCGAATATCAAAATTTATGATGGCTTTGAACTGTTTGTGGAAGGTTAGCATTCACCTTACTTTTCAAATAACGCAAATGTTATAAAATCTGGACTTTTTACTGGCCAAGGAACTTCACAATACATTGAAATTATGTGATCATCTAATTTTGTTGACAATAAATTGACGGTTGCATATCAATCGGTATTCTTGAAACCAAAGGACATTGACTTGCAATTTATCCACTTAGATCTACAAAAAGCAGTTGAAATGTTATAACGTTATACGAGAACGTTCCTCATTCACATTTTTCTTCAAAGAGATACGGACCAATGATGCTACCAACCCATAAACCACACAAAATAGTGTCTTGAATTATACTGTTCTGCTTCGTGAGTAACTTGAGGACTCTCCGCTTCTCTAATTCGACAGTTTTGCTTATTGAAGTACTCGTCAAAATGAAAATGGGCTTTCGCTACAAATGATTTTATATTGATGCACTGAACGATCCTGGTTGAGCAGTGAACCAGTTTCTGCAAAACAACCAATAATTCTGCCAATCAAACAATCTGCAGCGTCTTATTCAGTAACATCGTAGTATTAAAAAAAGCTGTAAAGGAAGTACAGTTAAAGCGTTTGTTATGCCATCTCTTGTGCAACACATGAGGCATATGTTTTAAAACTTACAAAATGGCTCAAAATAGGGTTCTTTAGCTACAATAAAAGTATGATCAAAGATTATAACATATATAAAATAGTTCAAGACTCTGTTCAAGCTATTCCAAAAATACATTCAATTCATAAAATACATCAAACGATTTGAAAACATGAATTGGATAGTTTGATTTCCCACATGGTATAGTTTGGCAAAAAAAAATTATATTCGATAATATACGAAATAAGCTTTCTCAAATCCAAATAGGAGGAGAAAGAATTATATAAAAATTATCCACTCCTTCTGACCGGTCGGTATCCTTCTATATACATATATACAATATATATACTCCCTACAGAGCTTATGTATTTTCTTTTAAATATAAAATGATTTTCCTGTTACCGATTTTTGGTTTGGACAAAATCGATATATAAAGGTAGTTAGATGTATAGATAAATTGAGAATGTATCACGTTTAAATAATAAAAAGAGCGACGTCAAGTTAATCGAGCCACTCAAAGTCGTGTCTACTTTATCCCATATTTCCTAGACAATATATATGTAGCAACAAATTCTTTTGAAAATTATATGACGTGGTAATAAGTTTAAATCCTTATGTACTTTACTTTATGTACACCATCGACATAAGGTAACATATATACATACCTATTATGTTAGAACATAAAATACAAATTTATTATTTCATTTTCATGAATTTTATATATGTTCTTATATTTTTGGTATCCCCGAACTCCTCATACTCGGTATATATATGTACATATATACCGAAATATTTATTCCCCATTTTCAGAATCTTTATAACTATATAGGTTATGTATGTACATACATGAATATATGTATATATGTTCATATATAATCTAAGAAGAGCTACGAAATGGAGAACCAAAGAAGAAACATATTTTTATTGATTTCTATATAAACTTATCTAAACATCTCTAGAGTTGATAAATTTATGATGAAGATTAGTCGTATTAGTAAATAATACTACGTACACTACGTTATCATAAAATATATCAAAAAAGTTCGTTAATCTTATAGTTTTTACTATACCAAGTCCGTATTGGTCAAACAGGGATATTTGTGTTCTAGCTCTAAGCTTTCGTAGATAAAACATCACGAGTTGAAACAGAGTTGAGATTTTACATGTTAAAAACATATTTTAATAGTGTAAATTACATAAAATGTAAATTACGTGTAAACAACGAAGGCAACACCAATCGCAGTTGTCGGTTTGTTGGAAATGGATCTTTGCTTATCTAAAGTAGATAACGTCAATTCCCAACTATACATGCTCAAGTTATTTATGATTGACGAATTATAATCAAATAACTCACAACATTCTTTTAGAAACGTGAGGTAAACATGATGTTTACTCATGTTTACTCGTGGTCGGCCTGTAATAGTAAACTTCATCAGATATATAAAATTCAACATGCGACAGTGTTTTGAAAACAAACAATTATTCTGACAATCAGTGTATTCAAAAAAAATATACTCTTAAAATAGACAACAGATGACGCTTTAGTGTTAAGTAGATCTGATAAAAGATGGCGCGTTATAATAAATCTTATTTGTTACATACAGAATATTTTACAAAAGTAACCATATGTAAATTACCCGGGTTTTACATGTAAAGATTCGTGTTATGTAGATTATGTAATTTACACGCCCAACTGTGATTTGAAAAGACGGAAAGATTGACGTCATTAAATAGTTGCATGTAATGCACGAAATTCACACGAAGAGTGGAAAATAATTTGCTCCGAATTATTTTCTCAAACCAATAAAAACGCGAGTACTAAATGGCAATATTAAGAATTCTTTGATAAAAAAAGTTTCCTAAAGCTCATAACAATTTTGTATTACTAGAAATTGGATATGACTAAAGCAATATCGCAATTATCAAATAATTTTGTGTATGAATAAAAAAACTTAAAAAGCTTATTATTTAAGCTTTTATGGAATTGGATTTTATTAATGAGGTAGTCTTACTCAATTTGGTCCTATGCAATTCATTTGGACTACTTTTTGAAAACATCAATTTAGTGACCACCGTTATGGGCCAAAGCAAAATGTACTTTGATGCCTATTCCACTACCATTTCGAGCATCTCGAGCGGTTAAGTGATGATTTTGGCAAAAATATTCCCTTGAGGCTTGCCCACGTACACTACTTTTCAAATAACCCTTCAGCGTCAATCATTCGAGCAACGAGGATGGTCTGCGGGTAATATTTTTGTTATTAACAAACGCAAATCATTCATTAAAATACGTCGCGAATTGGTTCCAATGTCGCCAAAATGCGCGATGACGATACGAAACTTTTGGATACTGGCCAATGCCCTCTCTCTGACCGCTTCAACGAGTCCATAGGAACATCTTGGCCGTTTATGAATGACAAGTTGACGATCTCTCATCGTCTCTGCTCAACAAAATTTGCTCCAAATAGTGAATAATGCTGTCAGACGGTTTTCGATGATATATATTCACGTTAAGTTCTTTCGGTTAAACCGATTCATGGTGAAGCTGCTACGTTTTAAAAAACTAGTCTAATCAACTCAACCGATTGACAGATGTCAAAGTTATTCAATGTTGACATATACCGACATAAAAGATGGCGCACTCTGTACAAACGATGGTAGGACTAGGTATTAAATAAACGATGGTTCTTTAATTTATTGAAAGGTAGAGGTTTTAAAAATTATCAGTTTTATATCAAATCCAACAAGATCTAGAAATGGCTTATGGACTATATACATTAGTATGTGCTATTAGAGTGACACTATTTTCCTGGCCACAATCCAAAAATACAACAGTTGGTTCCAAACGGTGTCATTCAAAACAACGCAATTCGGGCTTTTAATAATTACAACCCAATCCTTACTTAAATTGACACTGAATATCCAAAACCACAATGTAAAAGGTTCTACAGTCACTGGATGTGCTGGATAAACCGATTATATATCTTTATGACAACCAAAACAATTTTGACCCTTCCGATCGACGATAAACATAGCGAATGCTTTTGCAGCGCGGTTGACATATCGACTGGATTCATCACATTGCTCACTGATGCCTGACAGTTGACAGAACCGTATCTTAAACCATAATTGGCTGAACGAACGAATAAATATATAAAACTTACCGATGTGCCCCCGTGCAAATTCTTGCATACGAAGAGAATTAACAAAGATCGCTGAGCGGTTCAAAACTGGTTTTAAATTTTGAAAATAATCAGAAGATGCCAGATCCGAGGAATATGGCGCTGGTCGTATTGCTTCGATGCCAGGGATCGCAATACATTTACTCGTTATTTCAGCAGTGTGAGATGGAGCGTTGTCATGATGTATAAAGTTTGACGTTTTTCCTCCAGGGGAATAGCAGTTACAATTTTTGATTGGGTGACATCATTTCTTTTCTTGCCATCCTTTTACGGATGGCTTTGCTTCTATTGGGCTGATGTTTGGTTCATGAAACGTGAAAGATGTCGATCCACCTCTGAAGAAAAAATGCCCGTCTTGAATCTTCGAAAACAATTGGAAATAGTCCGTAGAAACGGCGCAATCGTTCCTTGTTCAATATGACATTCATAAACGTTCAAAACCGAACAAAAATCACACAGTGTATTTATGCTTGAGTTGGTGGTGCAATTTCGTCAGATGCAAATTCAGCTATTTTGCGTTTTTTCGTTATCATTTTTACCGATGGTTCTGAATTTTGAAAAACGTCTCATAAAACAATTGCAATCGATTTTTGGTATTTTTGATTTAAATATTTAAGAATCGCCTACTAAGCGAACTTTTCTTACTTCCCCCGCATATTATTTCAAAGCACGGCATACTTTTGATATTTTTCGTTTGACTTGATTAGTGATCTAAAAATACTTTCCGCATATTTTTTGAACTTATTTTGCCATGTTCGAGTGAAAGAAGCTGTAGGTAGACTTCCACTCATTTCATTGTAAGATCTCACTTTCAGTTATACTACTTGGAATTGTAACATCATACCGTGCTGCAATCTGAGTGTTTTGGTTTATTCATTTTCCCGGGAGATAAACGAAATGCACCCATTTGATCCTAAATAAATAATTTTTTAAACCAAACTTCTCGGAACTCAACAAAGATACTTGTTTCTTATATTATTCTTCGGATTGAATTTATATCCAAGCACGTATTGATATCACTCTAAATTCAATTGAACTTCGTATAGTTATATATTCGATTACAAATTGGTTAGACTGATACCTATCCAAAAATAGATGAACCCTAAATAAATATTTTATTAGGATTCGTGTCTAGACTTACCTTCTCAGAACTTTAAAGAGCAAGTGCGAAATACAATCGAATGGAGCTTTGAAATTGATATAAGATTTGCAGTAGTCTTCAATATTATTTTCATTACTAGATAATGGGGGAAATAAAATACCTTTGGCGTTAGTGTGCACCTTTTTACGTGAAACGTACGTACATACATTTTATGAAAAACTTGGGAGAATGAAAAATTCTTTTTGTGTGCTTTCATACAAGAAACATAACAAAATTATTTAATAATAAGTTTTATAAAAAGACAAATAAAATATTTAAGAATTTTCCATATCTTTTCCGCACTTTTTCCACTTTAACATAAACAACATAACCTTCTAACCGGGAAAATTCTACAAAAGTTGAATTTTTCTACTTTCAACTATGTTGATACATATATGCATATTGTACATATATATATACATAATTTTAATTTAAATTATTTAAATAATAATAAGACAGATTTCTAAATTAGTTTTTCTTTTAATATAGCGTCTATGTATGTATACAATTTTGATTGATGTTGCTAACAGAGAAGATACAAAATTGTATCTAAAACTTTTCTTCCCAAACACAGTGTATGTATACATATATACGTCGAGTACATATATAACATTATGTTGCTATGATGGAGGGGTGGTTGCGTGTGGAGTACGGAGATGCACATATTTGCCGTGTAATTAAAATTTATGGTTTGATTTGTACCGAATAAAAAATATTTATATATTTAATTAAAAATGTCGAATTCCCAGCGCTGACAAGCACGAATATTTTTTTTAAATTAAATTACATTAAAATGTATGTTTTATGATTTTATATAACATATATGAGTGATGAATGTTTAAAGGTCATCGTAATGTCATTTCATATATGTGTACATATTTTGCGATAATAAAAGCTCGTTCGTTTTTTAATTCAGTCACATTCATAAAATTTTATAGTATGTATAGATGATACCTATGTAAACATACATTGGAAACACGTCTAAAGGTGTATCATATACAGTGGATACCTATGTAAACTCTCAAGTCAATTTTAAATAATTAATAAAATATCACACATATGTGTATCATACATATTATGTTGAGAACATTAAAAACATAATCATAAAAAGGGGACACAATTTTTAAGGTTTTTTTTAAGGACAAAAAATTATCCATTAACCGACAGCACAACAAAAATGTTAATAATCATAAAATCAATCCCTTTATTTAATCTAACATCATATTTTTATACTCCTCTAGTTGTATTAATAAATTTTTTAGTTAGTTTGGGGGTTCCTAAAAATAATTAAAATGACTCAACATACGCACACACTCATATGTACATATATATACACACACCAACACGAATAGGATCAACAATGAGAAAAATATAATTATTATTATGTTATGGTCCATAAAATATCCTTCATCATATCCTCACAAGTTGGATGGAACAACAAAACCACTTGTTCACACTTTGCCAGGGTATCATTTCGAACGTCATAAAACAAACCGGATATATATTCATTTATTTTTTTTGTTCCTGGTTTATGGATCGTAGAATTAAGGAAGTGTGTGAGTATGTTGTGTGTGTGTATAGCATTTTTCTTAAAGGCGATGGACTTGAATAATTTTATGAACATGGAAAATTAAACTTAGAAAATTCAAGCTTTTTGGTGTACACTGTTAAATATTGACTTTAAGCGCTGTTTAACGTGAGATGATTCAGATACTTAAAAATGAGTCTCAACCTATCGAAAAGAGGAAATGCAATTTATCCTAATGCCTATAAATTTCTAAAATTCACACGACTAAAAAAAATGTTGGCTTTACAAATCGTTGGTTTTTCTTACTTAATGGTATGTGGAGGATCCTGTTAAAAAGCCATTTCATCGTTTTATCAGGATTACCACGGTTATTTTTACAGACCCAAATGGTACAATTCTGATAGAGCTCCTCAGTTAGCTCAACCTTATTTAACGGTGGAGGTGGTTAAGAATTTGTATCAACCTACAAAAGTGTTGATGTTCCTCGATTCTCATCGACGTCTGCAAGGTTTTTAGACAACTGCACAAGACGAGACTACGGTACTGTTTTGTACAGAAGCGAATAATTTTCCTCAAATTTTTTAATTAGTCTTCGAATGGTGTGCTCATTAATTCAAACGTAAATAACCAAACTCAATGTGCAAGTTGGACCTCCGATATACTTCTAAATCGTTTAACGCGTTCTCCTCCAACTGCACGTGACAAAGTATCTGATAATTATTTAATGAAAGAAGCTTTAATTTGGATACCACTGCCTTGGGGCCAAATAGCTTGGAGCATGGTTCTCGATCAGAAGAACTTTAAATATAAATTATTTATCTTTGTAGTATAGATGAATGAGCAATGGTCATTTCTTAAAATGCATGAAGATCCATCTTATAAACTAAAAATGTAATCTACCTTATTCTGCCCTGAAGCTTTCAAAATTTTAATGAGTTAAAGTTTCGTATCCATTTAAATACTGTCCTCGTCTCACCATTCGGTCCAAACTAAATAACATCCAAAGTTTTTGTTTGGTTTATTGTAAATTCCCTTATATATTAGTACTGGCTTTTGGCTTAAACCATAATCAAAGCCTTATTCAGTCCCAAGACCATTCTTGGGAACTAGATCAAATTCGTTTCTTTTAATTGTACCATAACTCAGTGAGTCAATTATAAACTTTGCCACATTTGGATTAAAAGCAGAAGAAAGTTATAAGCTGAAGCTTACAATTATACGTCTGCTTTGATTAAAATCTCACCTTTTGGTTCCAAAATCTTTATAAAGACATTCAAATAAAGAAAGGACATTTTTATATACCCTTGGTTAAGCGAGGGGTGCAAAATGAGGAGTCAGCAAATTCTGTAAATTCTAAAAGCGGAGGGTTGGTGAATAATTCGTTTTAAAAGTTTCGTCGTTTTTATAAGGAAAATGGTTGGATCCAAGCGATTTATGAATGTGGACAACCGCCAGCAGGTAGTTTTGCCGAGTATCACAAAACTAATGAATAGAATCTCAATTTTTCAAAATGTCGAATTAAATATTAAGCCAAGTCCTTCATCCTTAGAAAACTTTCGGATGATATAGAAAATGTTATTCTTTGTGCGTTGCTTTGTGTTTTTTCTGGATGTGGTAAAATTTAAAGAAACTCTTCATTCCGAATCAAACAATATCCTTTTCTTAATTTTGCCTGCTAAAGGCTAGTACACAGATCGATTTCGCGTGAAATTTCCATACGATTTTACCAAAGTGAACTCAGAAATGAAAAATTTCATTTCTGTTTTCACTAAGCAGTACTCAGTTCATTAGCGCAAAAACTATAGTTATCTCAAAGCACCAAAGATGGCGCACATAAACTCTACAAATTTGTTTCATGCGAAAATAATGATTCGAACCATTTTTTTCACGTGCAATTTGAACATTTGAACTGTTTGAATATTTGAATTCTCAAAAAAAAAATCATTTCTATTTCACGTGAAAATAAATATATTTTTGGAGACCGCGGTAAAATTTTATTTCACTTTGAACTGAGTACTAGCCTTAAGCCTAGTACTCAGATACTATTATACTATTTTATATATATTTTCGTAATTACACGTGAAATAATTGGTTAGGATCATAATTTTTGTGTGAAATTAATTTGTAGAGTTTATGCGTGACATCTATGATGCAATGAGAAAAATAAAGTTTTTCGCTGAGGAACTGAGTACTGCTTAGCGAAAATCAAAATGAAATGAAACACATTACACTTTGCGACCTTAACATATTTCCAACTAACTTATCAGATATAAGGGTTCACCTAATAGTATTTTCAACCGAACATTCTAAAAAAGTCGACAGTCAAATAATATCATTAGATAACGAACAAACTATCCATGTAAATTTATTAGTTGACTTTTGTAGAACTTCACTTTACCATGCTTATTCGAGACGCCATATTTGACCCAAACAAAAGAGCAATATTGTCCGCAAACCTATATGTGTTTACTCCTTCGGCTTTCAGTTCTAAACCGCCGTATGTCGGAAACTAGTAGTGTTTATATTTGTTAAATATGTAAACCTTGTTCACCTGAAGTGCATTAGTTAAAATCTTATGATTTTCAAATTTTTCGAGATTATTTGTCTTTTCGACCTTATTCGATTGGCGAAATAAAGTTATGCCCGCAGAATAGAATTATCGCTTGTAGCCAATTCTCTCCTTTGCACAACTAGCATTTGACTGTCGTACATTATTCCGCAAAACGACTCCTTGGGCTGAGGAAATTATCGGTGATCACGGAGGATATTATGAAATATGTTGCGATGTACAAGAGGTGTTCCAAGAATTCAAGCAACTCTGTGACTGATATACTAAGAGAGTATATGTTTGAGAAATAGCAAATAAATACATTCTTCTTTATAAATTGGCTAGTAGTTGAGTAGCAATGCTGTGTCAAAGTTGACAAACGAATGATGTTCGAAAAGGAGATGCTCCGTCTTTCATACATACAATTTTTAGAAAAGTGAAAACCTTAATACAACATCTGTCAGATTAAATTAAGTGGCAACGGAGTAAAAGAGAACCAGTGTGACTAAAACCAAAAATCTTTTGCTGTTACAGTTTTAGAAACCAAGATTTAATTCATTATAGAGTAATGTTAGCCCCATGTTTGAAAGAGTGATTTTGGATCTCGCATACTCATGATAATAGTGTGAAAAGCTTTACGTCCACTTCGGAAATCAAAAGATCTTGCAAATTCTGATAAACTGAAATTTTACAAAGTGGTAACTGGATCCGTTGTGAATGAGAGAATTGGTTCTTGATGGCTGAGTACGGGAGGTGATTTAATGTTATAGAAATCTCCTAAATGGCACAGTGGTTCAAGCTGAGGCAGTTGGAACGGGAGATATCGGGTTCGAATCCCGATAGATTTTCATCATCCGTATACGATCGATGTTGTGAATGACCATATGTTGTTGAGCTTGGAATTCATGAGGCAACCTATCTTTTATGTCATTACTTTAATCCGCATCAATAGGGAATTTAACAATGAGTCAGTTGAGCTTATGTGACGAAGGACATTGAACAAAAAATTGGTTATATGTAGATTAACAGTTTGATGTATTGCAAAGAACAGCGGGCGTTCATTCTGCTTGCCGATCCGGCGCTAATAGTGCCACGATTTTTTCTAGAAGAGCTACATCTTACTTATTCGAAGAGCCAGCAACGATCGCAGCACGGTCGTAATCGAAACCGAAACAGTTGAATAAATTAATGAATAAGAGAATGAGCGACTTTGTAGCTATGAGTAGACTAAGAAATGAGAGACTCCTAAAAGACCCTTATATAAATTGTCAGATTTAGGAAAAACTTCTAATATCTCCTGATACAATAACTTAAACTGAGTCAAAATTAAATTTATTTGATATAGAAGGGTTAAGTATAAGGAAATCAACCATTTCATGTCAGCATAAACTAAGAAGGGTATGTGTGCATAAGGTGCTCGAATAATTCTACAAGTATATTATATATATATATATATATATATATATATATATATATATATATATATATATATATATATATATATATATATATATATATATATATATATATATATATATATATATATATATATACCAAAAATTGCAAACATAAAACTTTATGTTATTTTTTATTTTTTGATTTGGAAAATGAATTTTCATTTCGTTGGAATTTAATTTAAATACTCCATGAAATACAACAAACAGAAATCGTAATAATAATAATAAAAATTTATAATTGTTTTGCCTCAAGGTAATTTAGAGAAGAAAAATAAATTATACATATACTTATACTCGTATACACGATTTGTTTTTGTTTTTATTATAAAATAATAATTTTCCAGGTTTTCCATTTCGCTTTTTTAACAAAATGTTGAAATATAATGTACGAAAGAAAAAAAAATTCAATTATGAAACTTTCTGCAAGCTTTTTTTTATGACAGTAGTTTTCTTATTCTTTTCGTTATTTAATAATAAAAATAACAACCAAAAAAGTCAACGTCATAAATTATCCTCGAAAGAAAAATATTAAATAAAAATAAAAACCGACGAAAATAATGGAAAATAATAAGAAAAACAATGTCATATATAAATAAGAGAATTTAGAGACTCTAATAATAATAATATTATTATTATTATTATTTTTTTTTATTTTCATTTTTGGTTAAGATCATAAAAATGTTGAGCTTATCTCAAAGTTGAAGCTCTATATACTACATACTTCGTTTCATTTTGCCCAAAACTCATCATACAACAAAAGATTGTCTAGTAGTTTGTTTTTTGTGCTTAAATTAAATTTAAAAAATAAACTTTAAAACAAAAAGCTTTTTTTTTGGCTGAAAGTTTATTATATTGTTGTGGATGTGACATAAACGGTTATGAAATATATATACGTACATAAGTGCAGAGTATTTTCATAAATCGCGAAAAAATATCGAATAAAATACATTGTGTGGTGTGAGAAAGGGATAGCTTATATATAGTGTAGATGATAAATATAACTAGTTTATTATGTTGGTTATGCGGTTATGCGGTATATGGCACAGCTTTTTTTTCGTTTGACCTAATAATGAACTAATACAACCGTTTCTTTTCTAAAATGCATTTTTTGGTACTAGTCGGCTATTTTATTGGTTCACTGTAACACACTCATACAATATATTCGTACACAAACCAAACACAACAAATTACAAAAAAAGTAAAAACAAATAATTTGTGTGTAGAGCTTTAAAACAAATAACAGAGAGCAACAAAACAAAACGCAACAAACAAACCACAACAGAAAGCTTTATGTGTGTTTATTTTGTTTTTTTTTTGTATAAATTAAATTTTAAAACAAAAATAATTGAAATTAAATTACATTTCAGTGTAATTCATTCTGTTGTGTTGGGTTGTGTTGTACTGTACTATGTGCACATAAGAACAAACAAGTCGGCGAAAAAAAAACTAAACAGATTTTTTGTTTTTGTAAACAAAACTGGACGTCAAAGTTTTGTTTTACTTATTTATGACAGTAGAACATAGCAGCGCACAAAAAATTACGAGCATATATAAGAGGGAGCTTTAAACAACAAATTTTTTTTTGTGTATGCAACAAAATTAAATTATCCATAAATTTTTAAATAAAATTATAAAGGAAAAATAAAATTCCCGTAACAAACTTTAACGGATAATTAAAAGTTTGGAATTTTTTTGCCAGTTTTAAGTTACTTTTTTTTTGTTTACTTTGTTTCTCGTCGGCACACTGATGAGATTTGATTTGATGGAGTTTGGAAAGCAAAAAAAAAATTGTTATAATTAAAGAAAATTTATAATTTATTGATAATGAATGAATTAATTATTTATTTTATATATTAAGTAGGGCTGGAAGTTTGTGTAAAATGACAGTAACGCAGTCACAATGCTGTGTCAAAGTTGAGAACAGGCTATCGAGAATTTTTGCAATTACTTCTGGTGTTCGACAAGGAGATGCGCTGTCCCCGATACTATTTAATCTCATGTTGGAATACATCCTTCGTAAAAGTGAAACACCTCAGGACAATATCTTATTCCGACAATCCAATCAACTTCTTGCTTATGCAGATGATATCTGTGTGATTGGATTAAATGGCAACGGAGTGAAAGAGATACTTGATCCACTGGAACAGTGTTCAGCTTCCGTTGGTCTCAAAATCAATGAGTCCAAAACCAAATATCTAATCTCTGGTTTTAGAGACCAAGACGCAATTGATTTCAGTAGTGGAAACCACACGTTTGAAGGAGTAATGAGATTCAAGTATCTTGGATCTCTCATTACTCACGATAATAGTGTGGGCGAGGATATTAAGGTTCGCATTGCCGCTGGCAATCGGGCTTTGTATCCTCTAAGGCCACTGCTGAAATCAAAATATCTTGCAAATACGTGAGTACGAAAGATGGCTTCTAACATTCGAGAGAAGAATCATGCGTGTGATATATGGCCCAAAACGCGACGTTGATGGCACATACCGAGTTCTATTCAATCACGAGATCAGGAATTTAATGCAAATTCCTGATATCGTGCATGAAATCAAAGGACAGCGAATACGCTGGCTCGGTCACGTTTTGCGTGCTGATCCAAACCGAATGATACAGCGATCTTTAAAGGGAGAACCGCCTTTCGGTAGGCGAAGAGGTCGCTGTCGGCGACGATGGCTCCATGGCGTAGAGAGCGATCTGGCATCTTCCAACTGCTTACAACAGTATGAAGAGCTGGCTCGTGATCGAAACTGTTGGAGCCAGATTGTTGACACGGTACGGGCCAACAATGGCCTGTAAAAACCGCAAAAAAAAAAAAAAAAAAAAAAAAAAAAAAAAAAAAAAAAAAAAAAAAAAAAGTAGGGCTGGAAGTAGCTTTTTTCTACCTGTAAATATATATGTATAGGGGAGATTGCCAAAGCATCCTTAATAATACATGTAGCAATGAAGGACTCTTTATATATATATATATATATATATATATATATATATATATATATATATACATACATATATAAATATATATATATATATATATATATATATATATATATATATATATATGTAATAGTATTAAAATGAATGTTGGACTGAATGTCCTTTTAGAACCGTAAACTATGCATTTGATCATGGATGATCTTTTGCAAAGTTGTTGTGCATGAGCCCACGAAGTTTTCTGAGTTGGTACGACCAATTTTCGACAGACGGCGCCTTTGTCATTTCATTGAATTTTCTGAATTTCGACAGATAGCGCCGCTGTATTTCCAATGAATTGAAACGAAAATAGATGACGTTTCGAGTTGTGAGTGTCATAAGAATGTATGTAAATTGTGAAATTTACGTCAGGCTCACATTAAACAGACAATATTGTGCTTATTTTTATATATTATTCATGGTCCATGTGGTGCATTCTGGAACAATTCACCATGCATGTGTGATTGGAAATGCACGAAACAATACCCAAGAAACTTGGTTTCTGATACCATCACTGGCAATTACGGATACCTACTGTATTGTCGACGATTAGTTGGGGATGGTGGCAAATCCATCTTCTAAAAATACGAAAAGTTGATGTCGAAGTCGAACTTGACTCGCTTTCGCAATAACTATCAACAAAGCACAAGAACATTCGTTGCAAGTGTGTGGATTAAATTTAGAAAATCCATGCTTCTCACATGGGCTGCTCTATGTGGCCTGCTCACGCGTTGGAAAACCTTCTGATTTATTCGTTTACGCACCAGATTTTTTGGTGGATAAAACGAAACTCAAAATCAAGGAAAAAAATCAATTTTTTAGTATTAGATTAATTGTATACTCTTTGAATACAAACTCTTTGAAAGACAACGACGACCTAGTAGACAAGCGACGTGAATCACTAATTTTCTAGTTGTGTTATATTTTGTGCCAAGACATGCCGAAATCCTGATTTTACGACAGTTACACAAAACACATTTTTAAAGCTCAAATATTCGCACGTCGAGTTTACTTGTTAAAAATTGAAGTTGCATCTCGTATAATGTTTCCGACGTTCGCTACTTCGGAAGATGAGTAAATTCTTCACATTATGGTAAACCGGAAACTTTTCTAACCGACAACGGGACTCAATTCAAGAGTAAATAATTTAGTAATTTATATCGTGCTCGATGGGAATGAATCTTAACGTGATCTTAACACCGTACATCGAATGGGTGAGCTGGATGATTTGTTTCGAGCGACAAAACCACAACAAACTAAATCACCACAGCAGAATCATCTGTAGGTCACACAATTCACAAGGAACTTCAACTAGTTTGATTTAATTTGGAATCGTTCAACACAGTGGACAATTCATCAATGTAGATAACGAAGACGATCACGATGATTATCAAGAGTAGTGATATTTCCACAATTGTAAGACCAATAGAACAACACATTCACAGATTATATACGTAACAGTCATTCAATAAGTCTGTAAGATAAGTAACAAAAAACAAAATTTTGACAAAATTCGGTTTTATTATTTAACATAGTTGCCTGCGAGTGCGATACAACGAGCATAACAATTTTCAAACTTCCCCAACGTACGATTTATCATTCTCATCAAAATAGGCCTTAGTTTCAGCGATTACTTCATCATTGGACTTAAATTTCTTTCCAGCAACCATTTTCTTGAAATCTGAAAACTGGAAAAGCCACTGGGGGCTAGATCTGCAGGTGAGCATTTCGAAGTGCATTTCTGTGACACGATGCACTGTTTTGGTGAAACAAACTTTTTTCTTTTGCAAATCGAACCAAAAGTGAACAGTAATAGTCGCTGTTGATGGTGGTTCATTTTTGGAGATAGTCGATGAATATTATTGCGTTCGCGTCCCAAAATACAGACGCCTTACCAGCCGACTGTTGCGTGTATTTGCTCGCTTTGAAAAGGTTCGTCGACAGTTCGTCGACTGCTGTCCACTCAGCTGACTGTCCCTTGGATTCTGGTGCGTAATTGTGAAGCCCTGTCTCATTCATTGTTTCTCGTGCACCTTCAATTTACGATCGTTCATAACCAATTTGTGGATTTTTCCGATGTTTTCTGCCTAATTTGCGTGTCCACTGCGCTCTGCAGCATTCAGCAATCTCTACCATTTTTCTCGATGAAGTAGAGTTCGGATAATGTGTATCAAGCCATTGTTGCTTGACACAAAATCAATAGTCAGATTGATGTCAACTTTATACACGTATCATTTGAAGGTTAGAACTTAATATAAATCATATGGAAAAAAATTTAGTAACGCCATCTAGGTGCCTTCTTACGGACTTATTGAATTCATTAGCCAAACATTTTATCATAACAAATAATTTATTATTGTCCAAAATTGAAAGCAAAAAAAAAAAAAAGGTTTCCTGAACACTATGTTAAATGTTGTAGTTCTTGTGTTAAAATGTAGAGGGCTTTTAAATATGAGATATAAACTTTTTAAGTTCAATTTCGATCATTGCGGCTTGTATATTTAAGAGCTTTCGATTGGCTTACAGCTATATTCTGCTATGACCCAAAAATATATATTTCACTATACCCCTCCCCCACACATGGATACACTGGATACACTCTGTATTTTGGATTACATTTTCCACGAACTGGCGATATGTAATGTCTTTTTATTGGAAACAGTTACTATAGAGCATATTATATAACAAACATTAAGTCGTTTTGTGTAGCAAAAACTTTAAGTTTTCGCTTAGAGCAAATATTACTTTGCCATCCATTGTCTTCAGTCATTTCCATAATTTCTTTTCTATGCTTTATGTGCAATGCTACGATACATATCCATAGAAATTCAATATAGTAATATACTTTTCTATATATTGAAATATTGAAGAGTGTATGTATATGGAAAGTACTTGTTTGGTTTTTCCAACAACAATGATAAAATAATACGAAAGAATAAAATTTTGTATTCTCTTTGAAAAGATTAAAGAACAACATATACTTAATATGAGTAGAATACACTTACATATATTTTCTTTATTTTTACTATAAGATTTTTCCGAGTTTTTCCACCAAAAAAAAAACCTAATGGTTGTATAGAGAGAACAAAAATCGTAACAATAATAATAATAACAACAATCATAGTAATAATAATAATGCAAGAAGAAGGGAAGCTTATGAAAACGATGAAAAATATTAAATTGAATAAATAAATAAGAAAATTGATGTAATTGGGAAATGTATTATGAAGCAGTACACCAAAAAAAACGAGATGTGGAACGATAAAGCTTCTATTGATTTTTTTGTGTTCTTTGTGTATTGCCAAAATGCAGCATACATACATACATACATTAACTTCCGCGAAATATTATAAATCAGCCCTAATCTTTTTAGCGTCTTATTTTAAACGAATATCCATGGAAATTAGTCCGTAAATGAATCCGACTATATATAGAGATACAAAAGCTCGATGACAAATACAAATAAATTATGCGGATTTATATTTCAATATAAAGCTTTTAATAAGGAGTTTATGTTTCTTTATTATATAATAATATCAAGATCTACTTATCAAATTAAACAAAAATTTGGTTATTGTGAAATGGTTCCTGAAAGCTTTTGAATCGAATACTTTTTATCAATTTACAATTTATCATGACTTACAGAACTCCATAAGATGCGACTGTTGTATTTCTGTTCCAAACATTTACCTATGCTACGATAAGCGAACAAAAATTATGCGATGCACTTTTTGAAATATGTAGTGGCTCGATCCACTTTTTCATTAACGCGTTAGCGATTGTTTCTAGTCGCTACATACAAGGTTACATCGATGTCATAACTACTCTTTGAAAAATAAGGTGCTAAAGCTTTGACAAGCTTTAATTCAGTTATGTTTAGTGGCTTTTCACAATGAAGTCTGTATGTGGAGTTTCTATCTTTGTATTTTTTTTCTGGGGCTCAAGGCATTTTTGGTCGAAATCATACTTTTTCATCCTGCCTATATCGCGATTCGAACCCAGCCCCTTTTTTCTACAATTTTCAAACCGGTTTACCTACCGTGCAATCTTTTCAGTCTGTTTTGAGGCTTAAGGTTCCTCCAATTCATTCGCTGTTCGCATGTTAACGCCCTATTTTACGCTTAACATACTCAAATCGAGGACGTACGGCAATAGGTTCGACTTATGTCGAACAACCGCAAATTATATAGTTCATGTAAGCCGGTAGTACTGACGTGTGGAAAATGTACAGGCCCATGAATTCTGCATTCTAACAAGGGCATATCGATGTTTTTTTTGTCGTAATCAGATGGTAAAAAATCCCTTTCCATCTTGCCCCTATCATGATTCGGTCCTCCTCCAACTTTCTTCTCCAACTGCCGCAGTTAACTTCTGCGCAATTTGAACAGTACCGTAATTTAACAAGAGCCATTGTTCTTTCAACCTCTCAAGCATCTTAAAGCAGTGTGGGTCGTTTAGAATTTTTCAAAAAATTTCAAAACTTTTTCGGGTTTTAAAATTTTCAAACCGGTTTTTCTACCTGGCTAGTTGTTTATGTATTTATGTCTTTGCAATCTATTTTTGAGGTTTAATGCATTCCCAACTCTTGCGCGGGTCGCATATTTCGATGAACCATCTGCACATTGTATAGCTCCATGCAAGTCTGTAGTACTGATATGGAAGATGAGCGAGCCTATGAATTCTACCCTCCAAAGGAGGTTATATAGATGATTTATCGTAATCACTTTGTTTTATTCGTGTAACATATATAATTGCCTTTCAATAATGGATTGAATCCTGCTAAACTACCAAATTAATCACTCTTACGTCATCCTTAAATTGTTGATAGTGAAACTGAACTCCTTTTATATGAATCTTTGACCTATTAGTGACTACGCCAACACTGATCTTTGATTTTCCACTGATCTTTTTCTTCCTTCTGTTTTGTTTAAAAATGTGGTAATCGTTCACTTTTGGAGAAACAGAACTGCCTACTTTAGTAAATGAGTTAAATGAGGAATAAATGACGCCAATCATAGAAATTAGGCCAATATGCGATCATTTACTAATCAAACCTATTGAAAACTAGGACCAACCCTTCAATATCTAATAAATTTCATTTTTAACACTGTGGACTAATCTGTTTAGCTATTCCATGAAAATACCATGAAAACTAATAAATGAGCATCGAACAAGAGTGGCCAATAAAGAAAATTTAATTTATTTTCGTCTCTTACATCGAACCGATATTTCGTACATCGATTTGTGCTCCCAACAAACGAAACTTCGATTGAGTTTCTAGTGGAAAATGCTGGCTAAATGTATGTACATACATACATACATACCTAAAGGAAGAACAGTGGTATATTGAAATTCGTTTGTGTTTTTTCGTGTGTTCTTATATCTGTGTATGAGTGTGTGTGTGTATGTGTGTGTGTAACGATATACCCAGGGGCTTATGTGAAAATTGAATTTAAAAATGTAACAAAAAGGAAAATAAAATATTTAAAATGGCAAACAAAAAAAATTTCGTTCTTTATAAATTCACACACACCCATAGCTACATATACAGAATCTTAAGAATAAGATCTTTAAATTTAAAGTTAAATCGAAAATTACATTAAATATAAAATATTCAACAAGTTTGCTTTTTTGATACAATTTCAGGCTATGAATGGGTTGGCTGGCGCAATGATACACCCGGATTGGTTGGTAAACCAGTCGAAATGGTTTTTGAATTTGACACAGTGCGGAATTTTAGTGCAATGGTTTTGCATACAAATAACATGTTCCCGAAAGATGTTCAGGTGAGTCATTATTTATTTATATTTATAGTTTTTTTAACTGTTGTGCATTTGTCGACCAAATCAGTCTTTAAATAATGTTTAATCTTCCATCTAGGTGTAAGCTTTTCAAACTCGATCTAAAATATCTACATATCTGGGCCAAAATTACAAGTTTAAGCCAAGCTCATCGATTATGTGTATTCACAGTGGAAAGTAAACAAGTTTCAAAATGTGGAACTTTTAAATATATTTTATTCTATGAAACCTCTCGGCTAGGTGTTTTGGATCAAATATATTTTCGACGCCTCTACGAATCGATTGATTAAAGATCCCTCTGGATGAAAACCAACATCGAGTAAATGACCTGGAACTAGTAAACGACTTTGGAAAAAGTGCTCAGAATAACTAATTACAATCAGAATAAGCAGAAAGATCTACTCAATCTTCCTCTCTTTCAATCTACTATATGGGCAACCTTTATCAGATCTCGTTGATACGGAATTAACGCGATAACGTTTTTAAATACGTCGACCTGCAGAAATGACCACATGGAAGAATCTATTTGATTTAAGTCCGAGGGATATGGTGGCCGTTGTTGTGAAGAAATTAAGTTGGAAACTTTTTCTTGTAAATTTCTTGTAGATTTCAAGACTTTCACGAGTGTCGAGTCTTTTTAAAAAATGTATTGATTTCCACCGAATTGTTAACGTGCCCAAAGTAACAAAACATCGTTTAAAAAATTTTCAAGGTACATTTCTTGATTCACCTTTACGGTTTCTTCAATGAAAACGAGTGGTCTTGTTAACGATACGTTCTGTGTTGCTTAACCGTTAACATTTCTTTATCAACGGTATTTACCTAGTGCTCAAGCTTACCATCAACGTTTCTGACTGTTTTAACATCTTCTCCGTTGTTATGCGAATGATTTTTGTCCAAGTGTTAAATCTCACAATTTTTGTACTTTGTTGAACTTTACTGGATTACGTTGAATTCTAGCCTTCACCATTCGAGACATTTCTGGCGATGTTACTGTTTTAAATGTCCACCTCCTTAGCGTTGTTTGAAGCTATCAGTTCATTGTAATATGTAACGGTCCGATACATAAACATTTTGTTCAAATCTTAGTGTCCTACCTCATTAATTATGGCTAGTTGTGATTTTCCAACTAAATATGCAAAGAAATGCCATTTGGTATTACTTTCATCTGACGACACAGCCGGTAAACTGTGACACACAACTAATGTCACATACGGATACTTTAGACTGAGTCTCGTCAAAACTTAATCGTTTAATCCCTTAATTGTGTCTATAACATCAAATAAAATTATTCTAACAAACTCATCCAGTCTTTCGGTTCTGTCTCCATCGGTCATTAACCACAAGGCCAATTAGTTACAATTCAATTCAATACGAAATTTGAATTAATTTGATTAATTATAACTTTTTTCAAAATATCCTCGACATTTATTTTCATTACCAGATTTTTTGAGGTTCGTTTATTTACGTGGCACTTTATGCCAAATTGAATACGTAAGGCTATAGGTCCGATTTACGTAGAACCATTTGCACATTACAAAGATGAATCATAAAAATATTTATTCACACCAGCGATCGTCACCAGATCTTGTAAACATTTTTTGCATCACTCCTCTATCGCGATTCGATTTCAGTACCTCCTGCTCCAACCGCTACATCTTATACCACTACGCCATTTGATCGTTGCGTTGTATATTTTTGGCCAGTGTTATTGTGTCACTTTCGAGCGTCAATTGTCAGTATTTTGTCAAAAAATGCTGTCATGTAGTTAGTCGAGATTTTATCCCATGAAACCGCAATGGCAACACCAAAACTGTCACGACAGTAACTATCAGCCCAGGTTTTTAATGTCATTGCAGAAAAATACTATCGTGATAGCTACTATCATCCCAGGATTTAAATGTCAGCCCAGAAAAATACTATCGTCATAGCTTCTATCTTTAATATGAATCCAAGTCTAAGTCTAATATGTAGTCTAATATAAATCTAATGATGTCTTCAACTAAATCGATTATATATGCCTTTCTGTAAAAGTGTCGTGTTCAAATTGGCACAGTCACATCTTCATTTCGTGAGTATTTAAATTACGGGACTTGCTCAAGGCAACGGCTGAGGTTTGAATTTATAGTAAAGATGACTAACCGATTCAATCACATAAAAATTGGCACTGCATATGCCGAAGGCTGCGTTACTTAGGGAATGCTTAGTTTTTATTCCGAATTAGGTGACTTTCGGTTTTACAACATAGCCTTCCTATCATAATGCAGAGCTCTGTCAAAAGTATTTATCGTGCTATTAGGTGGGAGAGAAAAAACGGAACCAATAACTAAACTTAGTGAGAGTTATGCTTCTCAAACAGCATTAGGTTTGAAATTGAAAGCCGAGTGTAGTAAAGGAAATAGCGACAATAATGAGAGACAATTGCATTTTGCGGCCCAACAACTTAGGACGGAGAATTTTAAAACACCCACGTTGTCCAACCAATTAAGATTTGCCTAAACTGATAGACCAGAAACAATTCCACGATTTCAGTGTTTGCTAGGTGACCAATGCTTTAAAGTGAGAGAAGTATCACTAACACAAAGCGCCTATACGATTCTTCTGGAAAGAGAATCAAAAACAGAAAACGTCATAAGATTAATTATTTCTCGTTAGATACTTAAATCAACAGAGCGACGACACTATATCAAAAGAACAGTGCATTGAAGTGGCAAAGAAAATGAGGAACACCACTCGAGGTGTAAAGGGAACGATCTTCCACAGTTTCGACATCTTATGGGAAAAATATTTCCCATAAGATGCCAAAACTATTGAAAACATTACTGTGCTGTTTAATCGACAATGGAGAAAATTTAATCTGCTATGCAGGTGGAGTGTGGCAGTCCATAAAAGCCCTATACTGGAAAAAACGATTATATTGAGGATAATGGCCATAGAAGAAGAAGGAGAACAGATATGGGATAGTTAAAGTAAAGACGGAAGCGCAATCGTATGCCAATCTGCCATGAGATTGAAGGAAAGGTTGACTGTGTATATAGTTGCAATGATCAAAAAGGTAAATATTTATATTCCTGGGACAAAAGTTTGCGCTTTTTATACGTCATTGACCGTATAGAACATATTTGCATTAAAATGAGTTGCACGGTTTGCAGTACCCTATTCAGTCAACCCAAGTGTTACAAGATTTACTATTATATGGACTCCGATTCTAGCTGCGACGTGGAGCGGATGGTACTGGGTTCGAATCCCGATAGAAGCAGGATGCGAAAAGGAATTTTCACCATCGATAAGACCCATATTCCATGTCAGTACTATAGGTTGCCATGGAGCTATGCAATGTGCAGATGGTTTTTACGTAAATAGGACCTTTAGCCCGAACGAAAATAACATAGTGCAATGTCACAAATGGCCTCCTATTTCATCAAAAGCAATTTCGATTTGATCTTTGAAGGCTGGATAGTTTGTATAACACTTGTTTGAGCCCAAAATTTTTGCATGTAGACGAAGCATTCGAGGTGTCAATGAGTTTTGTCGCCAAAGATGATTTATCCACACTACCAATAAGCAAATCGACGAACCGAAAACTTTGGCTACTGTCCATTTTGCTTGAGTCCTGTACTAATGAGGTTTGTATAAATCTTTATACCGAAGTTTTTGTGCAAAATTATGAGCATAGAACAGCGTGAAATGTTCAGTTCTGAAACCACACAAATTTATTACAGATTGGGTAGAAGACTCCACTCTAAAATTAAGTTTTCAATATTTCACAATTTTGGTCCAGCGTAATGTGAACTATTTCCTGACTGTCAAATAACTGATTTTCTGTCAGCGCACAAATTTTGTTAGTGCTCACATACACGAAATACCGTGCTGGCTGATATACCATTTCCATGAAAGCTCCAATAAACTATGACAATGGGTTATGACTGAAAAAAAAAATTGGTAATGGTTAGTGTTTCTCTAAGTCATGCTCCATACTATGTCAAATATTATATAAGACTTTGGAAATTCTTGAGAACGACATAATAGCTTCATTGCAGGTATATATTGCGGCATCTGTTAAATCTAATAAAAAATTCATATTTTAATCATATTTAATTTAGAAAAATAACAAACCGCAGAAAATAAAAAGAATTTGTATCATTCTCCTCGTCGTGTGTACCGACATATATCCTAAATACGGGCAATTTTGGTTTTATTTAATCTTAAATCTCTAGTTTGTGTATCATGGAGTACATATATATACACACACACATACACATATTTATCTTGACGCGAAAGTATAACAACCAAGACGAGAAAAACCCAAGGAAATCTGTATAATATAAAAATAAACAAGGAAGGAAGCAGTTCATCTTCTTTCAAAATACAAGACATATGTATCTCGCCGTCGCTTACATACCATATATACATACATACATACACTACACATAAATAAAATACATTTTACATCTCTAGATTTTCATCTTTCGTATATATTTCCCTTTGTTTTGTTGCTGCTGCCATGTATCCAATGCACACATTTATCGTTGATGGGAAAATAGCACACATATTTTTGGTGTATGTACATATGTACGGAGTAGATTTGAAATGGACGAGGAGCCATTATATCAACAACAAAAACAAAAAACTTTAAAAAAAATGAAACAAATATGTTTATTCATTTGTTTTTGCTGTTTTTTCCCGGAAAATTCGCTCTCCCCATTTATTTATTTACTTTGGTCGGATTTAATGTTGACAAAGATGTTCTTTTTCAGTATTTTAATGTTTTATATGTTTTCTATTCTAGGTGTTCCTCTATGCGAAAGTATTTTTTAGTATTGGAGGATTACATTTTACCGGCGAACCAGTACATTTTAGTTATATGCCCGATACGGTATTGGATCATGCACGCGATGTCACAATAAAGCTGCATCATCGGATTGGCAAATTTTTACAAGTTAACTTATATTTTGCCGTACGATGGCTGATGTTGAGTGAGGTGTCGTTTATTTCTGGTAAGTTAATCTATAATTATTTTATTAAGACTAAGAGTCATGATTATTGTGCACACAGGATAATAAAATATAATATTTATACATCTATTCTAAAGGGTTGTCCAATATGAGGTTTCATTTTGAATAGCCTAAAAACTACGCCATTAAAATTGTTAAATAAAACCACCTAACATCCCTATTACCCTTATGAGAACCAGTTTGAGCTACTTATGTAGCGTGATAAGTCTCGCTCCTTAAAGTTTTCGTGATCAGAGAGGCAGTCTATTAAAAATTTACCTAAATATTCATGACTTTTGTGTGCCAAAGCCGGACATGAACATAGGAAGCGGACCACCGTTTCTTTATCCTCCTCGTCCATACAGCTTCTGCAAAAGTCATTGGCTTCTAGAGCTAGCCTCCTCGCATGTTCTCCAAGTAGGCATTGTCTTATGAGTATCTCCACGATCGTTTATAGTTCACGTCTTCGTAGGGAGATCAGTGTCTTTGAGCATTTCAAGTCCAGCTTTGGCCAGACTTGCCTTGTTACACTACATGAAAGGGTGTTCGTCCATCCTTTATTTGCTGATGCTACTTCCTCTTTGATAACCACAGTCTTGAGTGCTTAATGGAGCTTCCCGCTTCCGGTAGCAGTTTGAGAGCTATACGATAAACCGCTAGTTTGTCCGCCCTGCAGTTCCCCATGACGTCCAAATGGCCAGAGATCCAGACTATCTGAACGTTAAAATGCTCACTCATCTCATTTTGAGTTAAGTGACAACCCAACGCCACTCTAGACGTCAGAGAAACAGAATCCAGCGATTTGATTGCCGCCTGACTGTCCACATAGATTGTGATATTAGTCGAGGATACCACATTATATCTCAACCAGTTCAGGACCAGCTCCGGCTTCAGGCCCTTTCTCTTTCCGATGGCATTTCTGCACGATTATAAATGGCTTTATTAGCCATGTTTACTCTTTCCAATATGTTAGAGTTCCAACTAAGCTGTCCAATAGTTCGCCTAAAAATTTTACCTTGTCAGTAAAAGCTAGTCTTCTGCAATTTTAGAGAGGTGGGGATCTAATATTTCCTTGCAAATAGCACTAGTTCAGTTTTGGACGAGCTTATTGCCAGTCCACATCTGATGGTCCACGTCATAATGACTATTAGGACATTTTGGATCCTTCACCGTGCTTAAATATTTAAGAGAGACGCAGCTATCGCCGTGTCCTCTGCAAAAGCGGTCCCCTCTCTCTCTCCAGCTCTAACAGCAACCCATTAATTATTATGTTTCAGACAAGAGGAGAAAGGACACCTCCCTGCGGGGTTCCCTTAGCCACCCGCCTCCTGATGGTAATTCACTCTATGAACGACAACTTCTCAAGAATTGCCTCCGTCTTTACATTGTTAAAAGTGCCCTCAATATCAAGGAACACACGTATTTAGATATCAATCAGCCTTTTCAAGGTTTCCAGTAGAAAAGATTATAGAGTTATTGGTCTTAAGTCCTTTAGGTCGCCATGTGAGCATTTACCCGCTTTGGGAATGAAGATCACTCTGTCCTCTGCTCATCCCCGCAGAATACATACCAATTCTTAACACCCAGATTACTTCCAGCAAGGGGAGAGTAATCAACGAGTTGTTCTGAATCTCTGCTGAAATTATTCGGTAAGAATCAGTCGATTTATATAGGGTTTGAAACCTTCAAGTGCTCATAGGATGTGCCTTATGTTAACGATATCTCCTATGCATAGTGAGTATGCTTCTCAATGAGTACTAGTCTCTGTCGAGTCGTGGAAGCTTCCTGTAAAGTGGGGTTCGATGAGAGGTTTAAAAGATTAATCAAATAACTGTCACTGGTACGATTCGTAGACAGTATATCTTTCTAAGATGATAGGTCTCGGAGACTTCTTCCATTTTATCACATATCTCCTTTGTGTCCTTCCTCAATTCTTTTTTGTATCCTTATAAGAGTCCCAGTCTTGAGCCTCTCGTGCTTTTGGCTCTATTAAAGGTAATCCTTCATGCCCTCCGATATGTCTCCAGTTCCTTAGACTACCATGCTGCGTTTTGCTTAAGTATTGGGCAAGCAGAGTTGAATTGCCAATTGCAGGCACTATTGACTGTGTCTAGTATGCAATTCAGTTCCTCCACTGTCACTGGTGGCTCAGTGCCCCCGGCGTTAATAGTTCTTTAAGCGTATCTCCATACTTGCTGTCGTTTGTCTTTCTAGGATAGTTAAAAGCTTTTTGGGTAGCAGAGGAAACGTTAAGGCTAAAGCTTATAAAACGATGGTTAGAGAAGGAATGCTCCTCCGCCTTGACCATAGGATATATCATTTCTGATGCGAAGGTTACGACTAGAACCTCCTGCCGGTTTTCAGTAATAAATGTGGGTTCTTGGCCAATATTACACACCCATAGGTTATTATAGGTAATTTAAACAAAAACTCACCCCTTCCGTTGATAGCACGTTAAGGATAGTGCTCATGTTGCCCGTAGTGTTGAAAAAACTCAGATTTGTTGATTCCTCGTCGATCTTTGGAGTTAGACATTCCACAAACGAAATTACACCGTTTTTTGCATAAAGACAAATCTTAAGATTTTGAAAGTTCAGTTAACACAAGTCGATCATCATGTACGTCGTATGTACGCTGATTGGGTCCTTCAAATGGCTCAAAATGATCTTGATTTTCATTGAAAAATTATCTTCAGTGATGAAGCCCATTTTCACTTTCGAGGCTTCGTTAATAAGCAGAATTGTCGCCTTTGTGGCTCAGAAAATCCAAGAATGATTGTTGCCAAGAAAAGCCTTTCCATCCTCAACGTGTCACTGTTTGGTGTGGTTTTTGGTCTTGCGGTGTGATTGGTGCAACTGTTGCGGTGAATGGATTGCTTGACGATCGAGCTATGATTAATGAAGTTATTGTTGTGGACCAATCGCAATTTTGCAAGAAAAGTTTCTTCACCGTGTTATTTCTCGAAGAGGTGATCACAATTGGCCACCGACATCTTGTGATTTAATTTTTTAATGTATTTTTAAATGAATGCCCATGCTCCACAATCGATTCAACACCTTAAAGATGGAATTGGTGAATTTATCGAAGACATACAGCCACAAATGTGAGAATTCGTGATGGAAAATTTCCTTATGGTGGCCAGGCCATATCGTTTTCAAATGGCATACTCGTTTTTTTAAATAACAAAATGAAATTGTAAAACCCTTCATAAAGAAAAGAGAACGAAACCATATTTTTGTAAATCTGTTAAATTATCTGTGAATTTTTCAATTCAAGTTCTTTGAACTTAGTTTGCGTTCATTCGTTCGTCCTATATAGAAGATATTGAAACTTAGCACACACACACACACACAGACACAAAAAATATCCAAACTCAAACAAAATTTATTTAATTTAAATATTTTCCAAACCATCATCATCATCATCAAAGTTTTTCCAACTGTTAAAAAACTAATTTCCACTCTAGATTTTCCAAATCCAACAAGACCGAAACAACAACAACAAATAGTAATAAACAAGACTTTCAGAATACCAACATAATGTAGTGTACACTGGGTGGGTCCGTATATCTGTTAACAGTATATACAATATTATACATAATCATATGTTTGATGAAAGTCAGAGATATTTGAGATTTTTGTTTGTTTAAAAGCTCATTTCTATATGTTAACAGACAAAACCGCAGTTTCCATTTCACATGAACCATATACAAAAAATATTTATAACAATAAACATAAAATGCAATTTATTATAATAAATTTATGTTTTTAATTTTAATTTTTTTTTTTTTTACATAAATGAACAGATTTTCCATTTTTTATACTATTACGGGGCGGGGGAGGTATCATTATCAAAATATTTATTTTAACAAGTTTATGTTGCATTTCTGTTGTTCTTCTATATATACGATAGTGGAATATGGAAGTGTAGTACACTTTTATGTACATTGACGAGTAGAATATAGTTTTTTTGAGTTTTGAAAATATAATGATTATCATAATGATGATGATGATGGCAATGATGATTTATGGATACAGTTACTTTGTATCTAGTACACTCTAAGCTCATAATATAAGAAAAACAAAGCAGGTTTATATTTCATTTTCCAATGTGACAGGTAATTAATGGTAATATGATTTTGTCAAGTTTAAAATTGACTTTATATGCATATTGTTCGCTTTGTCTGGATTAGTGTAGTATATTTTACGGGAATTCAGACTCACGTTATAAACGGTTTTGTAGCGCCCTGCTTGGGAGAACGGATGTATAAATGTTACAGAATTGATTTCTAGTGATGTTAGAGGTAACAAAAATAATAGCATGAGTGTATGAAGAAAATACTCAACAATATCTACAGGTAATGTTGTAGTAACCAACCACTGATAACAATCTATCTAAAGGTATTCGTTTTAAGAAACTGTTTGGTCACATGTCCACCGCCTCGATCTTACCAGGTGTTGATATTTTAAACACAGTTAAGATTTTAATGTATAAAACGAAGACAACGCCATTTGCAGTGCCATCTGTTGGGTTGTTCATGTTTTTTAAACGACATTTGGGCTAAAAACATTTCAGAAAAAATATGTTATTGCGATTACAGAAGTTTTTATAATTTAGACTTTATGTTTCATTTGAGCAGTATTGATACATCTGTGTTAGTCATTAACAATTCACATGGATAAATGCGTACATAGGTTGCCTTTTATAATTCGGGATTTGGCAACCCTGGTGTTGCAATCTATCAACTGACAGCTCTATCGTAAAGTTAGAAGTTTTTGAGGTTATACGTACTTAGAACGTTTTGACATACGAGCGCTATTGGTGTTGTTTACAGTAAATTAAAAGATTCATCTGCCCCCAAGAATGGAATTAAATCGTGAACATTTTCGTGCGATTATTTTTTACAACTTTCGACGTGGATTAACTCAGCAGCAGTGCATGAATGAACTTAATTCAACTTTTAGCGATGAAGCTTCATCAAGGACTAGTGTTTATCGATGGTATGGTAAATTCAATCGTGGCCGGAGGTCACTCCAAGACGAATTTCATGAAGTTCGTCCAAAATCAGTTGTTGTTCCGAAAAACATTGATGCTGTTCGCCAACTGAGATTGCCAGATCGTCATGTGACCTATCGTGAGATAGAGACAACCTTAGGCATTAGTGCGACCAGCATACACTCAATATTGCATGAACATTTAACTGTCTTAAAAAATTTTTCGCATTGGATCCCACACAATTTGTCAATCGCTCAAAAAAAGACTCGTATCGATTGGTCGAAAGAAATAAACAGCAGTCGACTGTATGGGTATTTCAAGATGAGCGAATCAAACAAAAGTTGTTCGCGCGCGAAGCACTTCCAAACAAATGGTCGCATGTTTTTTCGGAAAAACTTTGCATGTCGCAACCGTACCACTAGAACAACGCAGAACAGTCAATTCTGAGTGGTACACAACAATTTGTTTGCCAGTTGTCCTCCAAGAAATCAGGAAAAAATTGTACACAGTTAATTATTTCACAAATTCTATTTGTAAAATAGTACATATTTTTTTGAACAGATGATGCTTTAGTTTCAATTATTTTTGATAAGAGATGGCGTGTCAGTTACAAAAAAATATGAATCGGATTTCAAATAAAGCTTAATGACAGAATGAACAGACAAAAACAAAAAGTATCCATAACAGTTATATTACAGTAACTGTAATTTACACGCGCAATTGTGGGGCCAACTACTGGCTCAGAAAACATATAATATGAGGGAGGTTATTATGTAAAAAATCGATATCGGATCGAAAACCGGATTCTGCTATTAGGAAAATCCGATATCCGAAAGTCAAATTTTCGACTGCTAAATAGTAGACGAATTTTATTTTTTGTTATCGAATTTGTATGTTTTGAATGCTCAACAGTTAAGGCAGCAAGGATTTATTTGACCAGTCATTAGTTAATTTAAACACAAGAACAAAATAAAACTAAGCAACTTCAAGTGAATTACACAATACATTATTGCTAAGTCATGCTTACATTTGATAAATTCTACCAAACCATTTCATAATGCGAAAATACGGGAATCGGATTTTTCGATATCGTAAAAAATTCTATATCAGATTAGTTTATGATAGTCCCCCAGGTAATACACTTCCAAAGCTCATTACAGTGCCAACACAAGAAAGCTCATATTCCTATAAATGTTAAAGGATGATTGACAGATTCGGGAAGACAGTTGATTATTATAGTCACTGAAAAAACTGGCTAGCAATTTTGTTTCTAACCACAATCAGAATATTTTCGGTTATTAAGTTAAGATCGTATCTTACTAACTGTATCAAGTTTTTATGTCGGAAGGAACAAACATCACAGTATCTTGATTATTTTAGGAAAAGTGACGACCCAAAGTAATATCAGCTAATGGCGCTCATTTCACAATATCCATGATGATATTTAGATAGATCTGGGTAACGTACAGAAAGTTATAAAAATTGGAATCCAAACTCCTATAAATAGGAGCCAAAATCA